>NQII01001126.1:349448-463648 GCA_002778355.1 Clitarchus hookeri | reverse complement strand
CCCCCCCATCTCTTAACGCTACGATGACAAATGAACTAGCAATCGAAAACGCCGTCACATTCACAACTGCACACACACACAACTAGGGATGCGAAAGTTCGCAAGAATTTCATAGGAAAATGCTAAAATTATGTCTTTGAGAAAAATTGTCAAATTACCACAAAACAGCAAAATTACTGGAAACTCCAAGTTAAATTAAAGTAGGCCCCTTTTATATTTATAGTGTAAATAAAACATTCAAGTTCAACTTATATAATATATGTAGTCTGTAATTATTTTACTTTCTACTGTAATTTCCCGTTCTTAGGTTGGCAGTTTGATTAACAACACGTTTACATTTTATGGCTTGAAAAAACGCCCCGGCCCATACCGTGGTAGCGTCACATCTCTTCTTAATTGCTCTTTAACCGGAGACGTGTAATAAACGTTTGCACGGATAGTTTTAATAGTTTTCAAAAGCTGAACTGAAATAATTAATACGAAAGTGGGAGGGAGAATCCCCGTACCCACACACCGAATCACCAACACCTCCAGGGGGCCGCAGTGGTGCAATGGCCAGATTACTCGCCTCTCACCTAGGCGAACCGGGTTCGATTCCCCGGCGTGGTGTATCCCGCCCGGATTTTCGCACGTGGCAATCGTGCCAGGCGATGCCGCTGTTCGGCGGGTTTTCTCGGTTATCTCCCGTTTCTCTCGCCCTTGAATTCCGGAGTTAGTCACCTCGCTTTTCACTCATCGGCTCTCAATATATCGATGTTAAGAGCGGCCCAAATCTTTCCACTCCAACACCACTGCCTATAGAATCTATTTGTGGTTTCTCCACACTTTTTGAATCAAACTTTTGAAAAATGACCTTATGTATGTCGCGTTCGGTTGTTTCCTAAATATATAACGTATCATAAGAGCTTTATACGTATGTAAACATAAAATAAATTATTTTTGCTTACATTGAAATTTGAGTTATATTTTATCTATAGAACATGGTTTTTCGTTTATAATTAATAGGTCTATGAATAAAAACAGGGAGAAAATAGGTATGGTGATAACGCCTAGTAAAAAATAGATTTTATAGAAAATGTAATTAGACTGAGCGCGCTCGAATGCGGTGCACTGTTCCTTTGCTGTAATTTTCTAGACTTTGTTAAGCTTAGTTCGCATGAGGCGGAGGTATATCCTGGAATAAGAACTTAAGCAGGGCTTGAGAAAAGTTTCAGTGACCGTGAATGGGCTATAGTGTTAGTGCGTGCAGAGTTTGCAGCTGGCAGCAGACGAGCCTGGGCTGAGGCACATTCCGCGCTCTGCTGACAGCGGGGAGCAGCGAGCGGTCGGATTGCATGCGGGCACTTGCGATCCTCCCCGCGCAAGTCGCACAGCCGTCAGCCTGCGATAGGGGTGGCCTCCTCCTACACCCCTCCCCAATACCCCGTGTTGGGTGACACTTCTGCGCACTGCTCAACCCTCCAACCGCATCACCGACAGCTGGCACTGCCTGCCTGCCTACCGCGGCCGCTGAAACACAATACTTCCAAAGCGATATATAATTAAGGGGCCTGTCTACCTTTCTCTGAAGTACGAGTTTCCCTGCGAGACTATTTAATAAACGTGCGTCCAATTTGCAATCTGACTATGTCTGTTTAGTACTTTTAAGACGTCCCGCGTGTTTCAAAGTACTGCGACATGGCTTAAAACGTTTTTTTTTTCAAAGCAGCGTCTCAAAATATACGCGTCATATACATATAAAACTACTCAAGGACCCTGCATTGCACCTTGCTACAGATTTTCCAGCAATACAATAATAGGGTCACCGCTTAAAGTCCCGTAGGTACACGCAGTGCGACGGGATCACTGCACGCCAGTTCAGAGCCTTGCACATAGTGGCGATGGGGCACTTGATGCACATGGCAGTGTCGCCCTTTTTGCACCCGCACTTCTCGGCCTCAATAGCGGGAAAAGGCTCCAGGTAGCACTTGATGCTCTTTCAAAAGTCCTGCATACTTTATTCTTTCTACAATCGGTGTATAATTCTGTTAAAAAAATATTTTTTTTTGTTACAGACTTAATACCCTATCGTCGATCAAGTACACTGAATATTATATAGTCATACTTATTTTACGCCAATTCTAACTCCAATATTTACAGAAAAAAGGGCAAATTTTGAGGCCTTAAGTTAAAAATTACATTCGTAATAAGATGTTGCATGTAGCTACTTATATTTATTCGCTTCCAAAACTACTGCAAGTGCTCTAAATCATATATAAAGGTATGAGGTGTGGGCAGGTCTTACTTAGTTCAATAGCCTGAGAGCACGCACCAATACAATTAACATTTATCAGGCCAGCGAGTAACTTACTGCAGCAATTAGGACGATATTGCCGAAAAACCTTCGCTATTTGAAAGAGTAAGAGTTTTTACATCTCATATTTTTTGCAACATAGCATGCCAAAAATCACAATTTTAGTGTTTTTGGGATATAAGAATAAAATAAACGAAAGCATTTACAGGGAATTTAACAACGGTGTCTGAAAGGTCATTGATCCATTTATTTCAAGGTATCTTTAACATAATTTATTTGACAAACATTCACGAACAGTTAAAAATATAACATATGCCTAAAAATGTTTTTATTTTAAGAAATTTAAAAAAAATTGAAAATATTTTATAGAGCGATTTCAAAGATTTCTTTAAGTAACTCGAAGGTATTATATCTCAATATGAATTATATCATTTCGGTAAGTGAATTAGTTTTTATTATTTGTGCGGCCCAAAAGCACTGACGTTCCTATTTTTGACATGCCATTACACAAAAAATATGCTATGTAAATTTCTGCCTGTGAGGAAATAGCACTTACATGCAGTTGTCTACAAGTTGAAAGGTATTTCGTACAAATATGAAATAATGACTTTTTTGATCACGCTGCTCTTCGCGCACTTACATACCTGCATCTGCTTTGAATAGGAGTTGAAAACCACCCTTGTCCTCAGGCATCAGTGGAGACATGACCTACGACCTCTAAGAAACACCATCCGTGCAACTGGCTCGTTGAGGTCCTTCACGGGCCTACATTTTTTTCCAGATCTTGATGATATTTTATGATTTCGTGACATGCCATAAATTAAAAATTAACAAAAATACCAAACCATTTGAACAAAAAAATACATAAATAATTTTTTTTTTAGCTTATGTATGATAAATTTAAATTAACACCGATTCACACGAATTAAAAAAAATAATGATATTTCAACAAGAAGCTTGGTTTGAGCTAAGGCGTTTCTTAAAACAGTGGATTGTCATGCAGCACTTGCTATGAAATCCGGAACTTGGTTTATCTGAATGGGCTTTAATTTGTTAACCATTTAGACTTTTAATTTATCTGAAAAGTTAAAATTACAATACGGGCGAACAGTATAAACATTTACAAGAAAATATTAATACGATAATCTGATGACATGGACAATTATTTTGAGCAGTAACCTAACCTATTAAGTTAGTTTTATGTTTGTAGAGAAAAGATTTACTTTTAAAATTCCTATGGTTCGTTTCGTTATTTCTTGTAAAGTAATTTTCAACAATTGTCATACGTTTCCACACTATTAGTTAATATCACAACGGAAAAGAATAAAGAAATTCGTTAAAAATTAAGATAATAATTTTATACTCGTGAACACCATTAACCCGTGTTGTTGGTTCTTTATGAAAACGNATTCGTTAAAAATTAAGATAATAATTTTATACTCGTGAACACCATTAACCCGTGTTGTTGGTTCTTTATGAAAACGCCTGTCTGGAGCTTCTGCTCTCTGCTTGAGGCCAAGAAGCGCGGGAGCGATAAGTGCGATAAAGGCGACACTGTCACGCGCATCAAATGCGCCATCGCCGCTACGCGCAAGACTCTGAATCCGCGTGCAATGTTCTCGTTGAGTTGAGAGATTTGGGCGGCTTTAACATCGAGGTATTGAGAAACGATGAGGGTGAAGTGAGGTGAGAATGGAACAGCGTTGGAATGCAAGGGCGGGGGAAACGGGAAATCCCCGAGAAAACCCGCCAACCAGCGGCTTCGTCCGGCACGATTCCCACTTGAGAAAAATTCTGAGTGACCCGGCAGGGTATTGAGCTCGGTTCGCCTTGGTGGGAGGCGAGCAGTCTAACCGCTCAGTCACCGCGGCCCCCAATGTTCTCGTGGCGCTGAGTGTGCCTGTGGGACTTCAAGCGGCGATCCTATCATTATGTGGGTGGAACGTCTGTAGGAAGGTTCAATGCAGGGCCCTTGAGTATGTTTGCATGTATCTGACGCGTATATTTTGAAATGCAGCGCTTTGAAAACGCAGTTTTCAGCTTATCTTAGAGTACTATAAAATGGTGTTTCTAATGTGCGTGATTTTGCGTGGGTAACTTAGCACCACTCAAAATATTTGTTTTGGTACGAATTGGTAAAGGGGAAGTAAACATTACCTGGAAAGATACCATTAAAACATTTAAATTACCTAGGCACAGTTCTCTGTTTCTTTGTCAGATGGCACCAATGCAAGCATTTTGAGAGGTGCAGAATCACCTCACAGGTGCAAAGTTACCCCCGTTTACGGCATTTATTGTACAATTTTTCTTTTTTTTTNAGAGGTGCAGAATCACCTCACAGGTGCAAAGTTACCCCCGTTTACGGCATTTATTGTACAATTTTTCTTTTTTTTTTTTCAATAATTGAGTTGAAACTCAGTTCTTTAAGTTTGTAAATTAAAAAATGAAACTTCCTGTCTCATATCTATGGTTAATATGCATAATGCTAATTAAAAAAATTGTAATGTATATGATCTTGATAGCACTCAACAGTCGTATGTTCTTTTCGTAGATCAGCACGTTGGACGCATCCTACTAATATTATAATCGTGAAAGTTTGTGAGGATGGATGTACGGATGTTTGTTACACTTTCACGCAAAAACTACTGAATGGATTTTAATGAAACTCTACAATAATTTAGCTCATACATCAGAATAGCACATCCTACTAATATTATAATCGCGAAAGTTTGTGAGGATGAATGTATGGATGTTTGTTACTCCTTCACGCAAAAACTACTGAAGGGATTTTAATGAAACTTTACAATAATATAGCTCATACATCAGAATAGCACATCCTACTAATATTATAATCGTGAAAGTTTGTGAGGATGGATGTGCGGATGTTTGTTACACTTTCACGCAAAAACTACTGAAGGGATTTTAATGAAACTTTACAATAATATAGCTCATACATCATTATAGCTCATAGGCTATAATTTATAAAGATACGTTGTGTAAATTGGCCAAAATATAACGATTAGTGTCAAGTAAGTCGGAAAAAATTCTGCCATCTGCAAGCTATTTTGGCGTGCGCTGCAAAAACCATAAGAGTTACACGAATATAATGTATCGTGAAAATATTTCTCTTAAAAAGTTCTACAAAAAAGTCCGTGACATCATATATCTATCTTTTATGAGTAAGCCATTATTGCCAAAATAGTGAACCATAAATACAATAAAATTTTATACTATATTTCCAATGCACATTTTGCAGTAAATAGAAGCCTAAAAAATGTAGATATTACTCATACAACAGAATAGGCTATCATTTCAAAATATATAAACGCAGGCGAAGTCGCGGGTAGCCGCTAGTGTTTAATACACAGATAAAAGTCTAATGTTGTGGCAACGGTATTCATGTTACAACTACAGTAATTTTTTTGTTACCTGTATACCGTCAGTAACTAACGTTGCTATTAATGTAATATACTGTTATGCTATAACTGTAACTGTAATATTAAGTACTTTTGTATCAACGTCACCTCCTTACTGTACTGTNTTTTGTATCAACGTCACCTACTTACTGTACTGTCAACATTAAGGTGGTATTTCTGTTGCGGCAAATCAAATTTTGTACTGAATCGATGTTAACATTTGTGTGAAAAACGTTCTGGTATTTAGTTTGTTTAAAAAAAAAAAACATTCCTATGGAAAACAAATTAAGAACAATTATTTTTTCACAAAAATAAATATTACCTATGAAGAAAATATTACGTCAGGGGGGAGAATCTAACTCGCGCCATACATGACGAACTTCGCTTCACGAACGCCGTCGTCCTACCAAATGTTCTACTTTAAAGTGCGTTTCTAATTTTTGTATTATGGGTATTCTGCGTGTTATAACGACAAACTGCAATACTCTCTCGTTATATGGAAACACCTTATGTTCTAGAAATATTTACGTATCTCGCACACGTAAACGGCTTTGCAAGGTTTAATAACTGATCCAAGTTACATTTTGTTCTCATTCTATACCTTTAAATTTAAATATAATGGTTCCACTTTACGAGGTTATCGCTGTTCATTAGCAACCGCCATTATACAATAATAAATTATAAGCGTTGTTAACATTCACACTTCAATATAATATTTGCATTGAACATTTGCATTACAGTAATACTAGACTTTGTAAATGGTTAACATTTTTATCTCTGCCACAACATTATTAATTTTACAACTAAACGTTTAAAAAATTGCTCAATGGTATTTTATTTTGTTGCAACAACATTATAGGTTTTCCTGTATAGTTGAGTGGGAAAATTTGTATTTCAAGCACGCTGCAGAGCAGTTCAAGCACCGGGTAGGCCTGTCTGAGCACATTGAGGACGGGCCAAACGGGAGCTCCTAGAAAACGAGGTTATAAGGTTGCTTGCGAAAGAAGAGGAGTGTCTTGTAGTCAGGCGAGGCTTATGCGGTGCACCACAAACTTTCATTACAACTAAAACGAAGTTTAGAAGCAACATCTTGGAGGAAACTGAACAAGGCTCGTACCAACTTCTCAGATAAATAATGCCCAAATATTTTCCTTAAATTTTACGTAAGAAGTAGCTTTCTTCGTCCGACACAAACCGCAGTGTCCCGGCAGGCCTTTCAAGATAATGCTCATTTATTTTTCGGCACCAGTCGTGCCCGTTTCGTTTGAAGAAAGTTTCGTCTTACATAAGGTTACCGTGAGTGGTACATTATTTCATGAACAAGTTACTTGATGGGCGATCAGGTTTTTGAGTTAGCGTAGAATGCTACTACGATACTTTCAATAGAAATAACAGCAATCTTCCACAACTGCAGTATCATTTTGACTAATAAGAAATGATATAATGTACTCTTTTGTATCCTTATGTACGTGTCTCNCCCGTTTCGTTTGAAGAAAGTTTCGTCTTACATAAGGTTACCGTGAGTGGTACATTATTTCATGAACAAGTTACTTAATGGGCGATCAGGTTTTTGAGTTAGCGTAGAATGCTTTTACGATACTTTCAGTAGAAATAACAGCAATCGTCCACAACTGCAGTATCATTTTGACTAATAAGAAATGATATAATGTACTCTTTTGTATCCTTATGTACGTGTCTCATATTCTTACGTAGCAGGATATTGTGAAGTGTCGCGAAGAAAAAGCATGCTGCGTCTTTGAATCGTAAAGCCATTAACACAAAAACGATCTCGAAAACTAGTTTGCAGTCGTTCTTCGTAACGGTTATGCTGATGCTATCGCGTAGAACCACTAAGATGATTTTATCGATTTTAGTTTAGTGCGGTGATAAAATTAATGAATATGGCGTGTTTACGACTTCCTTCCAACCGCCTTGCGAAGGACCACTCGCTCTTTTGAATTATTGTCGTGTATTATAATTACTATTTCGTATATTTATATAGAATCTTGTAAACAAAAATACGTAACTTGAGTCTAAATGTGAGCTAAAAACGCCATATACCCCTAAGTGACATCCTATTATTGTGGTAGATAATTATATATAAACAAATAGATAATATTACCATATATTACATCATTCCTTTGCCACAACGTAAGATTATTCAAGTAAATTCTGTAGGTTGTATTTGTTGCTCATGATGGTGAATATATTTTTTGCTACGTTATTTGTAGTCGGTTACAGAGCCGCTAAGTTTTCTGTTTTCAAATTTGAAAGAATCAATTATTGAAAACGTTATGATAGTGGTAAAGTGACTGATGAAGTGTTAAGCATTACCAGAGAAAAATAAGCTAGCGCCTAATCAGTTCTCCAGTTTCACTGGTTTTAAGTGATTTTCACCTGCTCAAAGTTATTCAACTGCTCCATGTCACTGACTGTTAGTTCAAAAGCAAGGCAAGGGATTTACGATGACTCTATAATCGCCAATTAAAGTCACTGAATAAGATTAAGTATGTTTGGTACAATAAATACTATTGCTGCTCTATCAACGATATTATGCCTAAGATGTCAAAAGACTGCCACACCGCTCCCTCCTCCCCCGCATTCATCGAACAAGACCAGCGGCATATGCAACGCTACAAGCATGAGTGCCGCAGAGCATGTCCAGCACGGAAAGCCATTGNTGTTTACGACTTCCTTCCAACCGCCTTGCGAAGGACCACTCGCTCTTTTGAATTATTGTCGTGTATTATAATTACTTTTTCGTATATTTATATAGAATCTTGTAAACAAAAATATGTAAATTGAGTCTAAATGTGAGTTAAAAACGCCATGTACCCCTAAGTGACATCCTATTATTGTGGTAGATAATTATACATAAACAAATAGATAATATTACCATATATTACATCATTCCTTTGCCACAACGTAAGATTATTCAAGTAAATTCTGNTGTTTACGACTTCCTTCCAACCGCCTTGCGAAGGACCACTCGCTCTTTTGAATTATTGTCGTGTATTATAATTACTATTTCGTATATTTATATAGAATCTTGTAAACAAAAATACGTAACTTGAGTCTAAATGTGAGCTAAAAACGCCATATACCCCTAAGTGACATCCTATTATTGTGGTAGATAATTATATATAAACAAATAGATAATATTACCATATATTACATCATTCCTTTGCCACAACGTAAGATTATTCAAGTAAATTCTGTAGGTTGTATTTGTTGCTCATGATGGTGAATATATTTTTTGCTACGTTATTTGTAGTCGGTTACAGAGCCGCTAAGTTTTCAGTTTTCAAATTTGAAAGAATCAATTATTGAAAACGTTATGATAGTGGTAAAGAGACTGATGAAGTGTTAAGAATTACCAGAGAAAAATAAGCTATCGCCTAATCAGTTCTCCAGTTTCAGTGGTTTTAAGTGATTTTCACCTGCTCAAAGTTATTCAACTGCTCCATGTCACTGACTAATAGTTCAAAGGCAAGGCAAGGGATTTACGATGACTCTATAATCGCCAATTAAAGTCACTGAATAATATTAAGTATGTTTGGTACAATAAATACTATTGCTGCCCTATCAACGATATTATGCCTACGATGTCAAAATACTGCCACACCGCCCCCTCCTCCCCCGCATTCTTCGAACAAGACCAGCGGCATATGCAACGCTACAAGCATGAGTGCCGCAGAGCATGTCCAGCACGGAAAGCCATTGTNTCGAACAAGACCAGCGGCATATGCAACGCTACAAGCATGAGTGCCGCAGAGCATGTCCAGCACGGAAAGCCATTGTCTTACCGGGTACACTTAGTTTGCCGAAGAATCCTTTGTCCCAAACGTTAGGGCAATTGTCTTTAGAGGGAATTCCTTCTAAGGACAAACTCATTTAAGGAAAACTCCTTAGAGCAAATGCTTTTATGGCAAACGAAGTATATAGAAAATGCCTTTAGAGAAAACGAAGTATAGAGAAAACGCCTGTTTGGATCAGTTATGCGAGAAAATGCCTAGAAAATGCGTTTATTGCAAATGCCTTTAAGGCAAATGCCTGTTTGGAAGAGTTATGAGAAGAAATGGCTAGAAAATGCTTTAAGAGCAAACGCCTGCAGTTTTGGCCGACGAAGGCCACTCAGGTGCCCTAACGGCTTCCACAGGGGAGAGCGAACAGGCAGCATTGTGGTCGTGGATCGCTGCGTGCGGCCGATAAAGGAGAGGTTCCATAGTGTACCTGTGTCATGGCGGAGGTATTGAGGGTCGGCAAGGGGAGCGAGCGCCTCGTGAATATTCACCAGGTGGGAGGGCGCGAGACAAGGCAGGCGTCCGAGGCGCGAGTGAACACGCGGCCATCTGGAAGCCGCGAGCGCGCCTACCTGGACTCGCCACCTCACTGCACACACATGGGGGAGTACCTGTTACCAGCAACAGCGATCAGACGATACCTGCAACGCTGGCCGTGGAACTGCTACCTGCTACCTGCTGTCACTGCACTACCAGGAAAACATGAGAGGCGAGGAGGTATGTGGTTACACCAGCGAATTATATTAATAATAGAGATGGGTCGTTGATACATATACAGACCAGTATCTGATACTTTCTGTATCAGATACAGGAATTCTCGAGTGCGTCACGTCACTGCTTCGCCAGTCTCTCGGGTACTGGGCGTGTTGTCAGGCACACAGTCCCAGGTAGGAGTGTATCAGATACGCGTGTCATCAAGTGCGTGTTTTGAGTTCGTGTACTGTGTGTTATATTTTACAGTGAAATACAGTATGCATAAGAACGATATCATAATAAAAGACTTAATTTGCGCGAAAATGTTTCAGAGAGGATAATGAACTTCCTATATGTAAAGCGTGTAAACGAAAACTCGTTACTATATTATTCTATTTTTTTGTAACCAAATCACTCAGCTGTGTAGTCACCAAATCTAAACAGAGAAATTTAGGTTTCGCCTTACCGCACATTTTAAATACAATTAAAATTTTATTGTGTTAGAATATATGGAACAGCGGATGCAACATACTAGCGGCGAATGTTAAACTGATACTAAATGTATCTGATTCTTTGGCAGTTTACTTGTTTACAGTACTTGACACAAGTGCCTATCAGATAGAAGGTAACAGGTTGATACTCTGTGACGCATCTCTAATCTTTCTCTCTTATTATTCACAGAGCTTAAAATTTTTTTTTCAAAGTTACCTTTATGGAACACTGCGCACCTAGCGGTGGAAATTTCCCGAGTGCCAAACTCCCCCATAAGAAACCTCGTTTTGTTCCTAACCTAAGTAGTACTAATATTAGCCTAATGAACTTTAATTCTACTCAGGTTAGGAACAAAACTAGCTTCCTCATGGGAGAACTTGACGTAGAAAACATTTCCGCCGCTAGGTGTGCAGTGTTCCAAAGAGGTCACTTTTAATTCAAATTTTAAGATACGCGAACAATGAAATAGAAAGATTTTATTTAGTTACGAAATCATTTTATATTTTATTTATGATTATTTCAATTATTTTATTTTTCAATCTAGAAAATAGAGAAAATCCGGCACATATGCGACACTAGCGCTTACCTAGTGGCGATAAATTTTAGTTGCCAAACTAAAAGCATTGATCTTCCAAACCTGAGTAAAATAAACCATATCCTAATATACGGTTAATGTAAGGTATCCGAGAACAGGCGAGGTAGCAAAAGGTAACAACGCGGCCAACAGTGCGTCCATAATAACAGGTACTCAGTACCAAGAATTGGTAACGTGTACTGGGGGAGAACACTAACAGGTACGGGGTGTTACTCAGAAATACTGGTTGAGCTCATCTCTACTTGCTTGTCTACGTACGAGCACAGCATCCACTGGCCGCGCGTCTCCGCGCCTTGCTTCTTTTCCACCTATATCTTTCTGAATGGTCAACTGGGGAAAAGGCGGCAAGAAGTGTCGCCATCTGCCTTCCTTGCAGCAGGGCCAGATTTGAGCTCGGAACATGTTCCTGCTCTCTACTTATTCAATAAAAGTGACAATATCGTACTTAAACTTGTTACTTATTTTATTTGTTATAGACCATTAGCAGTTTCTTCACACTTTTTGAATCATATCTTTGAAAAATCATCCCATGTATGACGTGCATGGTTTTTCCTATATGTGTAATGTATCACAAGCGTTTTATACATCTGTTAACGTAAAAGTACCTTATTTTTGGTTAAACTGAACGTAACCTACGTTTTATCTTTAAATTATAATATTTGATTAATATTAATAAAATTAGGGAGAAATTAAGTGTGCTGGAAATCCTTCGTAATAAATAGTTATTATGCAAAATATTGATGCCCTGATTGCGCACGAACGCGGTGCATTGTCCTTNCAAATCCTTCGTAATAAATAGTTATTATGCAAAATATTGATGCCCTGATTGCGCACGAACGCGGTGCATTGTCCTTATGGTGCAATTTTCTAGGCTTGGTTAAGCTTTGTTTGCATGAGGCGAAAGAATATTCTGGAAATAGAACATCAGCAGAGCTTCAAAAAAAAATTGGAAGTAACCGTGAACAGACCATAACTGTATAAGAATCGCAAACAATAGCAACAAAGAAAGCCACCATTATCACCTAACCTCAAATGCAAGGCACTCTAAATAGTTGGTACGGCAGTAATGCAAGATTTTTTGCGGCTATAGTATGGACCCAATATTTTCTTCCTCTCTGCTTTTGGTGTCTCCTCCTCAGACAAAGAAAACACAACAAGTGAAACCTCCGTGGAAGTACATGGCATGCTACGACGTAGATGGGGCTATTTTTTCGACCATCGCCACGGTGTGACACCCAAAACATTGAAAATGTTGAGGCAGGTTTTTGTAATTAATACATGTAAAATGTGGAAGTTTTTAAACAAATAACATCTGAAGAAGTGATACTTTCACGCTAAATATCAGCATGCCCCGATAAGATAGTTTCATTTTAATTTCCACAGCTTAGATTTCCAATGCTGTGGGTGTCACAGCATGGCGGACAGGCTTCTTCATATTATCTATGGTAACCATAGACAAGGCCGCTCCTTGTATTCCGCACGGAAGTCGTGATGATGACTGCTCGGCACACACCACAAAACTGATTGTTTTTCACGTCCGGGCACCGATGTTGTCGGCGTGTGTACGTCAGTCTCCTCACATGTCGGCGCCGACACCGATGTTGGCTCCGACACCGACACCGATTTTATCGGTACGTGAACGCCCGTCCTTACGGATACAGAGTGGTCAAAGACCGGTAGCAACTTTGCATAGTATTATTCTCAACAAACTTATTTATTATTTACATTTATGAACCTACATGTAACAAAACACTGTAGGCGCTATCAGTAGTAAGTGAATCTAGCTTTGCAAACTGAGAAGTGAAGGTTGCGGTAACAATTATTGCAACTATAACATTAAAAATTGTAGTGTAAATTTTTTGTTAAAAAATTGTTTTAATGGAAAATTGAAATATATTTGTTACCAGATCGAAAATTACATTTTTTTCAAGACGGAAGCATAACACTTTCTTCTTTGATCTGGAAATCTTTATCTGTGAAAGGTTGTATGAATTTATGACGACAGTAGGCGTATATAATACTACATTCTGTTTGCCTAAACTGATTCAAATTACATGTGTTTGTAAGATTTACGTAAATTCATACACTTTCCGTTACACATGATTAATTACATTCCGTTAACTATGAATACAACGATTGCGATTATTTCATAGTACACTGTGATTTACTGCTCCAGATAAGTGCGATTAAAAATCGTGCGCTGTGATTTCCAAGCCATAATTTAGATGCACTTCATGATGGCTACCACGTGAACACCCTCGTGTCCTTGTGCAAGAAGTTCTCCATGCAGCTGCCCTTTCACAGAATAACCGCTTCATAGACCAGCTGTAACTCTCTCCTCACCAGTAGCGTAACAACTACTGGTTGGTGGCGGAGAGGGGTGAGGTAGAGCCAGGAATACACGTCCCCTTCCTAAATTAAGTACATGTCGACAAATTGAAATCAAATGGGCGCCCGAACTTGTTTTTTAACGAGATATATTGATATACCTGGTGTATAAAATTTTTAATTATTTATTGGGGCCGCAGTAGTGTAGTGNCTTTCACAGAATAACCGCTTCATAGACCAGCTGTAACTCTCTCCTCACCAGTAGCGTAACAACTACTGGTTGGTGGTGGAGAGGGGTGAGGTAGAGCCAGGAATACACGTCCCCTTCCTAAATTAAGTACATCTCGACAAATTGAAATCAAATGGGCGCCCGAACTTGTTTTTTTAACGAGATATATTGATATACCTGGTGTATAAAATTTTTAATTATTTATTGGGGCCGCAGTAGTGTAGTGATTAGACCACTCACCTCCAACCTAGGCGAACCGGGTTCGAGTCGCAGTGGGGTCACCCCCGGATTTTCGCAAGTGGGAATCGTGCCGGACGATGTCGCTGGTCGGCTGGTTTTCTCGGGTATTTCCCGTTTCTCCCGCCCTTGCATTCCGGCGCTGCTCCATACTCACCTCGTTTCACCCTCGTTGGTTCTCAAGATCTCGATGTTCAGANCGTGCCGGACGATGTCGCTGGTCGGCTGGTTTTCTCGGGTATCTCCCGTTTCTCCCACCCTTGCATTCCGGCGCTGCTCCATACTCACCTCGTTTCACCCTCGTTGGTTCTCAAGATCTCGATGTTCAGAGCCACCCAAATCTCTTCACCCATTTAATGAATGGTTATGGTGTTTTTAAAATACTTATACACACCTTCGCTTCTGTATTGTAAACTTTTCTCTGTATTTTACGGACAATGTTATTTAGGTTTTCATCGCACGAAAATGAAATTTACAAGAAAAGCAAAAATATTTTATTGGGAAGGGGGGTGGCTAAATGCTTGCCCCTCCTAAATTTTATACTTCCGTTGTTTCGCCAGTGCTCCTGATGACGTGGACGGAGGTTACTGATAAGACGGGATGCAGAAAGGACTGCCAGGACATTCGCGAAGTCCAGTTGAGGGTACGTACTGAATTTTATTCACGTCGTCAGAAGTTCTACGCCGATATCTGAACTGCGCTCCGGGTCCGGTCGTTTCGAAAAGGAATTCGGGTTTACAACTTACAACGCAGGCAGCAGCCATTCGTGAACGTTTCTTTGTCGACGCCCAGGAAGCGAAATAACTTTGTCACATTCGCCTCTCCGCTGTTATCACGTCTCGCGTCCTGCGCATGAACTTGCGCGCTACTGTTAAACTACCAAAATGGTTTTGTTTTCCGGAGACACAGAAGCCAGCGAAGAAAATTTCTACGTCATGTAGTCCCCCATGACTTGTGGTGTTTTGAACTAATTTCTTAAATCATGTTTGCACTCTCAGGTAGAACGATAAGAACGATTACCCCAGTTAAAAACAGTTATTTCTTCACGTGTAAGTGTCCTTCCCAGTTAAACCTACTTCAAATTTGAAGTATAACACAAAATGTGNGAACAGTTATTTCTTCACGTGTAAGTGTCCTTCCCAGTTAAACCTACTTCAAATTTGAAGTATAACACAAAATGTGGTTTATCGTGAGCATGACTACCTTAAATTATTTGTACGAGATGCCAAAAGAGAAGCTTTAAATTTGCTTAAAATGAAGTGGCCTGTGGAATGAAAGTTATAAGAAAATGTCATAAATTACTGAGCATTCTCCTTAACGGCAGTTTTATTGAAAGGTAAGTTGAGAACTAAATATTCGTTTTCTGTCTTCAGATTACAGATATTAAATTACAACAGTTACTTTAATTTTTGTGTTTGGGCTCTACATGGAGGGTAACGAGTATTTCAGCAGTTTCTGTCAGAATTAATGTAGTAATATTAAGAGTCCCGCCTGCCTGCATCGGTTTTATAATTTTTTTTTGCCAGGAAGTGCGGGATCTATATGGGTTACGTTGCCACGTGCTACAAGTGCGCCATCGCCGCTACGCGCAGGGCTCTGAACTGGCGTGCAGTGTTCTCGTAGTGCTGCGTGTACCNGCGCCATCGCCGCTACGCGCAGGGCTCTGAACTGGCGTGCAGTGTTCTCGTAGTGCTGCGTGTACCTATGGGACTTACAGCGGTGACTGTACAATTTTGTTAATGAAATGTCTGTAGCAAAGTTCAATACAAGCTCCTATCGTAGTTTGGCTCGTGTCTAGCTAGTATGTTTTATAATACGGCACTATGAAAAATATAATTTGTTTTAACTATATTGGAGGGCTCCAAAATAATATTTACAGCATAGGTAGTAACTTTANGTTTTAACTATATTGGAGGGCTCCAAAATAATATTTACAGCATAGGTAGTAACTTTAAAGTGCCATTGCGTCCCCGTCTAGAGTATGATGTATTTACGTAGGTTAACATACTGGAGGGCGCGTTTGATAGTTAGGTCAGAAAAACAGGACTTCAAACACCCTGCAATGCAGTTCAAGCCTCATGCATGCGGAACCCTTAATATGAAAAGTATATATTATACCCATTTTTAAAATGTGACACTCTATGAAGGCTAGCTTCTCGTAAACCGCTCTTATTGTAGTCATGTTGACGGAGATAACGCGTTTAGCAACAAAACTGGCTGGCACGTTGTGCTTCACAGTGCAGCGAACAGTCGTAACCTGCTTTTCTTTCTTCTGTCGCCTGGGAACTGACCTAGGCCAAACATTTCTCTCTACCACTTTGAATTTTTAATTCGGACAAGTTGGTGTGCGTTCAGACATCGCCAGCAGCGTTAACACAGTTGATTATCTAAGCAGCGCGCGTCAACTGCAGACGTAATTGCTAAATTCACAGCATGTTTGTCTGCGGCCCGCGGCTCTGTTTGATGACATGGTTCTGCGACCTCGGCAAGCCTTAATGGATGTCACCGGCTCTGCATAATGACCTTTGCTGCACAGGTTAATTACACCGGCGAAGCGCCGACAGCAAATACCTCACGTCAAACTGCGGCCAGCCATCCCGCGGTCGGACATCCAACGTCGCAGTAATGCAGAATTTCTCCGTTACGAAGGGGGAGCAGATGTTCATTACTTCGTATTCATGACGTATATCGTCCTACCTCGCATGCTGTTCGATTCAATTCAATTATTTTCAATGAAGAACAAGTTTTCCGATTTAAGTGTACCTAAACATCCTTCAAATTATGATGTCTGACAGTGACAGTCTTCTGATGCACAGTCTATTCGCAAATTTCTTAACACTTTTTAAATCAAACCTTTGACAAATCACACCATGTATGAAGTTGTTGGTTCTTTCCTCAATATTCCATATTTCTCAACACTGTTAGAAAAAAGTTCGTAAATTTACGAAAAATACCGGTTACGAAATATCCAGACATCTGCGTCAAATACCGGTCTCTTCGTTTAGTTAAATAACGTTCTCTCCGTAAATTTAACATAAATTTCCGAGAATTCACGGATCATGTCCACAATCTTGCAAGTAATTTTTTTTAAATATGCTCTTTATAAAAAAGGGCAAAAATAAAAGTTTTACTTTTGTTGTGTAGGTGATTCACTGTGTATAAAAATTACTATTAAAAAAATTAAAAATCTTTGTGCGATAGCGGGATTTGAACACGGAAAAAAACTTTATTAGCTCAGCACTTTACCCTTTCACCTACCACGCTTTCACAAGAAGCAGGGTTGTTAATATGGAATTTATATTAAATGATGCATGTACGCCTTACTTTTTAGTAATTTTATTTACGTAATGTATTTCGCTGTGTATAACAGAGAATTTAATAAAAAGCTTAAATATTTTGTCATGTTGTGAGATTTGAACACGAATCGAAAAATCAACAATCAATTACTTGAACCACTCACCTACCAAACATTTACACGAAGTATTTCGTAAATATGGTTTTTCATGAAAGTTACGAACGCGCCTGTCTTAGTTTCAAGTCGTGTTAGAGCACTCGCTATATTTTACACAAAGTAGTATTGCAAAGATGAGATTTCATACGCTTCAGGTATCATCGGCATTGTTCGTGTCTCAAAATCGAAGCTAAAGAATACTAAGAGCTTCTGTATTTTATATTTAAGGAGCTCATTTCCGTTATTCGTTATTACGGAGTGCCTTTCCGTAAATTATCTCTTCATCTTCGTAACAGTTTCTATATAACTACAGAAATTTCTAACAGTGAAACGTTACTACCTCTGGCAACATTAAACTGCCTTAATTTAAGCTGAATTGAACTTTTACTATTTATCTATAAAACATAATTTATAATTAGATTAATAAAAAATACTGACAAAATATGAATGTTGGTAATGCCTAGTAATAAATTGTACTTATGCAAAATATTATTAAAGCAAGTGCGTACGAATGCGTTGCATTGTCCCTTTGCAGTATTTCTCTAGACTTATTTAAGCTTTATTTGAGTGAGGCAGAGGAATATCCAGAAAGCAGAACTTTAGCATGGCTTAAAAAAAAGTTGGAAGTAACAATGAAAGGGCTTTAACCACTAAGGGGGTAGTATTCCTTCCATCTTGTATTGGATTTGTTTCACAGTAGTTTATATACTTTTCAGATCAAGTATTTGAAAACGAGGGCTGTCAGAGCATAGTGCATATCTTAACAGATATCTTCTTATCTACAATATTCCCCTCGTGTTCTTTTTGTTGCAACTGTAACCGTAATATAGATTAAATCATTATTTATTGCTTTTTTCGTTTTCACACGAGAAAATAGACTGAAATAAGACCATTCTGGTTTCAGGAATTCTGTAAAATAGTTCTGCCTGTATTAACATTGTTTGAAGTTTAACATTAAATCTTAAAAGACATATAAATAAACACTAGATGGCAAATGTGCCACCACCTTAAGGACAACTTTGTAACACACGTTTAAATTTAAAATTAAGTATTTACATCACCTACACTGATCTACATTTCTTGTTAAATTTTTTTTACAAATTGCTATTGTTTATTTAGAAACTTTCAAGATTTATTTTAAATATAACACGGCATGTGGTTGAAAGTTGGCCTGGCTAGTACAGTGTTGCCCCAAGTGACTGTAGGGAAAACAATAATAAACCCACCTAGAAAAATATAATAATTTGCACTACGAAGCATGTTATACCCTAACCTTACGTATACATATTAATCACTTAAGTATGATTTTAATTGAAATTAAATCTGGCAACAACGATTAAATCTGGATAAAGCATAATTCTTCTCTTATTTTTGAGACGTTTTCGTATTTTTCATACACCAAAATATTATTATTTATTTTACTACCAATAACCACACTGTTATGAAGTAATCAGACCTTAGCTGGACGGCCTTTCTGATAACACCTTGAAACATTAAACCAGGGCACAAGCGGGATTGCAATAACACCTTGCGAAAGATAGTTGCAGAAACCCGCTCCGCCGGCCAGTAAACGGGGCCGAAAATAATCAACACCGCACCCGATATAGGCCAACGTAACACTAGGGGCGGCGACTTTTGTCATCGGGGCAGCGGACCAAGAAGACGTGGAGATAGGTGTGTCCGGCCGTCGTTAACCGCCTCCTAGAATCAGTCTCCGGCAACATTAACAAGTTGGACTCTTTCCAATTAGATTGTAATAATAATGGCGTGAGGTAATAATACTTAATATAATTAATTAGTATCTTAGATATCCATTTAAACTCCTCCGATCAATAGTCACCTGAATAGTTATTGTATAATCCTTATGTTCAATAAACCCCATCTTATATTGCAGTGCTCTACCTAATCATGGCTCATTATTTACATTCGCCCATAACCCCTGTTAAGGTTTCAATTGACTTTAAAGTTAATTCGTAACAAGACGAATATCATGTAATAAAATACAATTTAACTTTTTACAAATTTTATTTCCTGTAGCTTCAACATTTTATTAGGAAGTGTTTAACTACACAGAAAAAGTCTAATGTTATGGCAACGGTATTAATGTTACTACAGCATTAATTTTTTCTTATCTGTGAGCCGTCAGTAAATAATGTAACTATTAATTTTACTGTAACATGGAGTACTTTTGTCACATTTCCTTCTTACTGTTCTGGCAACATTAAAGTGGTGTTAATGTTACAGCAAAATAAATTTTGCATTGCGGCTAGACAACTTTTGTGTTACGGCAAAGCAACTTTTGTGTTGCATTGATGTTAACATTTGTGTTCAAACAATTTCTTGTATTGTTTTTTTTTTTAACTTTAAATAAACGTTTTAGTGTAAAATAAATTATGTACAGATATTTTGTAACGAAAATAAATNTCACATTTCCTTCTTACTGTTCTGGCAACATTAAAGTGGTGTTAATGTTACAGCAAAATAAATTTTGCATTGCGGCAAGACAACTTTTGTGTTACGGCAAAGCAACTTTTGTGTTGCATTGATGTTAACATTTGTGTTCAAACAATTTCTTGTATTGTTTTTTTTTTTTTAACTTTAAATAAACGTTTTAGTGTAAAATAAATTATGTACAGATATTTTGTAACGAAAATAAATNGTTTTTTTTTTTAACTTTAAATAAACGTTTTAGTGTAAAATAAATTATGTACAGATATTTTGTAACGAAAATAAATATTACTAATGAAAAAAAATACAGCAGGCAGGGAAATCGAACCCATGTCCTGAGTTTTGACGCACTCCTCTTGTCGGAACCTGGCGCTCTTTTAAATTATTTTTTCCAGCTTACAAAGCGTGATTGTCGAATGTGTGTAGAGTGCGCAAGTGACGTGTTTTGAACTGAAGTTAGACCGACCTGTTAACAAATTCCCAGCCCACGTGAGCGAGACATGCGTACTGAGGATCTGCCGCGGAGGAGCTGGGACGCGAGCTCGCGACCCCCCGAGTACAAGTCAGCCACCCTGGCCCATAGCTATGGAGACAGGGCTCGAACTGCTATACCTGAACACATGTGTTTAAACTACAAACTGCAGTCCTCTTTCGTTATGTGGAAATACTTTATGCTCTATAAATATATGCGTATTTGGCTCACGTTAACTGCTTTGCAAGGCTTGAGGACAGGTCTAGGTTACATTTAGTATTCATATTGTGCTTTAAAATTTAAATACGATGGTTTCATTTCACGATGTTTTCGCTGTTCACTATTAACCGCCGCTGTATAGCAGTATTAATGTTAATACAACAGTAAATTTTGTTACTTGTGAACCGTCAGTAACTAATGATTCTGTTAATGTAATAAACTGTTGAGTTGTTATGTTAATGTAATATTTAAACAATAGCGTAACAATATATCCTTTCTGTACTGTCAAATTTAAGGTGGTGTTCATGTTGCGGCCAAACAAATTATGTGTTGAACTGATGTTAAAATTTNTTTCTGTACTGTCAAATTTAAGGTGGTGTTCATGTTGCGGCCAAACAAATTATGTGTTGAACTGATGTTAAAATTTATGTTAAAATTGTCTTTGATATTTATTTTCTTTTTAAAAACCTTCCGATGTAAAATAATTTAAGTACTATTGTTTTGTCATAAATGTAAATATTATCAATGAAAAATAAATAAATAATATATGGAAGGTGATTCGAACACGCGACGTAACAAGTAGAAATTGCCGAGTACAGAACCCGACACCTTGGCAACTAAGCTATCCTGATATATTCAATATAATGTGTGTTTTGTCAGTACTTATAAGACAGCAACACGAAAAACTGCTGTGTCCCGTTACGTGGAAATAAAATATTCTCTATAAATAAATGCATAATTCACACACGTTAACTGCTTTGCAAAGCTTGAGAGCTGATCAACACTACATTTAGTTCTCAAATAGGTTTAAAATTTAAATATCTTGGTTTCATTTTACGAGGTTATCGCTGTTAATTACTATCCGCCATTTTTACAACTCCAAGCCAGTGTAACATTGTGTTGGTTAGATATTTCCTTAATGTCGCAGTAACACAAAATACTTTGCTCTGCCTGTTAATTTTAGCGCAATACATCTTTTGGTTGCGGCAACATTACTAAGAGGCTCTGTTAACATTAACACTTAAACCGTATGTTTGCATTACAGGAATATAAGACTTTGTATTTGGTTAGCATAAGGTAACTTTTCCACAACATTATTAATGTTATTACAACATAAACTATTAAGGAAATGCCTTAATAGTATTTGTTTTTTGTTACAGCAACATTAAACTTTTTTCTGTGTAGTCTGAAATTATAAGTGTGTCGATTCTAGAACACTTAATTCTGCCATCATAAAAAACAACTGTAAGGCTAGTCACCATTTAGCGCGACAATTATAACTATAGGTATAGTTCATTTCATATAAGAAGGCCACATTCTGACAGTCAGTGAGTGGCAACTTAATGTATTAACAACAAACAACGTGCCATTTACAAAATCCTGTATCAGCTGATGCACGAACGAACAAAAGTTAATATTACGTTGGCTATTCTGAGAGCAGTGCCGAAGCACATCACACAAGCAGAAAATACGCGCATAAGAAAGAGTTCGTAGATTAATTAATACATTTTATTTTACGTGGTCATAAAACAGCAGTTTTTAGTTTTAGAAACGAAACTTCGTGATAAAATAGTAATGTATAGGTGTTCAAAATGAGATGCACAATAAAACTATACGTATCCAAATGTGACGAAAAAATCCAAAGTTTCCAGACTCTCAAACCAGGTGCTGCCATCTTGTGAGTTAAAAGCTCACCATCTGTTGTAATATGCCCTTCCACGCCATCTGTTATCCATATCTCGAACTACACCCAGAAACATATTAAAGTTTTCTTGTTTAAAATAACGTATTTACGTGCATATACAAATTATTTTATTTTCCCGCGAGCTCTGTATAATTTTTTAAGTAACATATATTTCGTGTACCGCGTTTACGAACGACCCTACACACGTCCACCAAGCTCCGTTTACGAATGCAGCGCCACCCAAGCAGTTCACCAATTGCCGCACGTAGCAGCACCTCCTGGACGCACTGACTCGCCACATCAAAGCCTATTTTTGACACCCCAGTTGATGGCGAATGGATACATAAACGAAAAGCCACAGCGATTGTCAACTGCCAATAATGTGGCCTTCTTATATGGTACACAGTATATAGTAAAACATATATCATACTGAAAAATTCACTATTCGGGATGAATCGCTGCTGGCACTATACATCTCTCTTGTTTTTATGTTTCTTTGCCTGTGACATCAGTTAGTAAAATAACACTGCTGCCTCCCTAATACTGCGTATTAGTCACACCAACGCCAGATTTATCTATTTGCCGATGCGGAAAATCAAATTTTAAGGGACCGAAACGTCAAACGTTCGGTTAAATCTCGCCATATATGAAGTAAGTTATTTTTACATCATGTTATTAGTTTGGAGATAGTTATGCAGGAATGTAATATATATTTCTTACAAATGGCGCTGGTACAATTTTATTGACCCAGTTTAACAGCAATAAAACGGCAAAAACGTTAGGAAAAAAATTGTTAAGCTTATACTTTTGTCATATTTCCACTTGTAAGTTTTGTGTTCTGTGAAAAAACAGAGTAATGTTAAGACTGTTGCCTGGTTTGAAAAGATGTGGGAATTTGGTATAGGGAAATATGTACATGGTTATGAAAATAGGTTTTTCGGCGTTCCTGTTAAAGATAGATATATACCACCAAGGACTTTTTTGATCATTAAAATACGCACTTCTTTGCTATTGAAGCCTTTTGTAACAGTAAAGATCAGAAAACTTAATAATTAAATAAAAATTACTGAAAAACAAATTGTTACTTTTACCTACATACATAGGTTGAGAGTATAATTTCTCACACTTAAGTTTTTGTTTAAATTTTAAATCTTCAAAAGTAGCTCCAAAAAAAAAAAAACCAATTTCATTAACATGTATTTACCTATACGAAATCCTGGTTGCTTTCAAACTAGGCAACAGCCGTGAGCAATTAATATTATGTAATATCGTATGTGTAACACGTATTATCTTGTGCATTATCCACGCATGTTTTGTGTTATAACTTATGATCTGGAGGACGCGCAGCTACCCAATCAGCGCAAGTGCTCTATGTTAGCTCAAGCGCAGTGTTTACGTTGAACAGTAAACGACCCTCGCCCTGGCGGACTGCTGCGGCCGACTAAGTAGACAGTATGCCCAGCTAGTTAACGTATTTTCGTGGGCTTAGCGGCAACAGCCAATAACCCGTGTACACAAGACCACGATTACACTGTGTTGTTCAACAAACAAAACTGCACTGCTGGGCAAGACCGGGAGGCTGATGATCGGACCTTGACCATGTCTAAGGGGGAAGCGGATGTGACATCTCGTCACGAGCAGGGGCGGGGATCATAAAGCCGCTTAACACCGACCGAGCGAGGGCTCGCAGTGGTGACTAACTGGACTAGCATTCGGGTTTTCCATAGTTTCCTTAAATCACTCCAGGCGAATGATGGGACGGGTCCTTGACAAAGACTATGGGCGGTTACTTTCCATTCCTTCCCCAATTCCGCTTCCCTGAACAACTTGCTTCGTCTCTAATGACCTCGCTGTAACGAGACGTTAAGCCCAACTACCTACTTGCCTACCTACCCTTAACACCGAAGCAAACAGATGCGATCACGTGCGAACGATCATCAACGAAACGAGCATTATCATTGGCGTAAACGGTGTACGAGCGCATTCGTCCATTTTCGTTCAGGTTCGGCTCGCATTCGCTAAAGATCCGTCCGTCGGTCTTTCAGCGAATCACCAAAGAACATGCGTGTTCGCTCGTGATCGGTATTCGCGCCTTGCTTACGCCCCGTGACGAACAGAACCGAATATGAACGTTCTCTAGTTCTATCTTTGACGCTCGTTCGCACGTTTTCTCTTTCGTTCGCCACCGGTGTAAACGAATAGCTCCGAATCAAAACAAGAGCGAATAGTATAGGCTTTTCACGGTAAAGTGAGCACTTTTGAGGCCCTAGTTACTTTTTCCTTTCGGCCATTTCTTATCCTTTAACAACTTTTTAAAATAAACATTGCTATTTAAGCAATAAACACAGTGTGTAGATTCCACCGTACTCGGAATTTAACGCCTAGGGCTAAAATAAAATACATTTACTGACTATTAATCCAAATGAGAGGGCTTTCAAAAGTGCTCACTTTAACGTCAATAGCCTTTAACCAACATNCATTTACTGACTATTAATCCAAATGAGAGGGCTTTCAAAAGTGCTCACTTTAACGTCAATAGCCTTTAACCAACATGCGCGAACGTTTAGTTTATGCTCGTTCGCGCGTGTTCTCTTCAGTTTGCTGCGGTGTAAACGGGGCTTTAGAAGATTGTTTTAGAAGACTGGGGAGACGTGTGCTAACCATAGAAATGGAAATAAAATAAATAAATCGCTTCTCTGTAGGCCTACCTCTACGTCGTGGAGTAACACCCATAGCCTGTTCATTGTTGATTAAGTACTTTTGAAATCAACCTTTTAAAAATGTCACTACCCCTAGTTGCATGTATTTGAATGGGCCACTGACTGGCATGCGCCCAGAAAAGTTGGTAAAGACGGAGGGAAAATAGTGCCATGTCTTAATGTTGAATGAAAAAGTGTCAGGTACGCGTTGGTGAATACTGAAATTATCTTTTTGTATTCTACTTTTTTAATGCATATATGTGTAACGACTATCAAATTAGTAAAACCTTCACTATTTTAATAATTCCACAGTTTCACTTGGCCGACGCGTGAATAAAGTGATGAGTTCCATTGCGGCATTAATTGTACGTATGGCGGAAGCATACACTGTGTGCATACAAGCAGATCTTAAGCAAGTCTATCGAAAGTGTTTGGTTTGCCGTGAAGAGCCGATACTGTGCACGCGCCGCTCAGCGTATCATCTGCAGTCACTCGCCCGTTGCCAGATTATTGTGCGTGTACGCGAGTTCGCCTGATCTTCACAGGTCCACATGCTTCCACCGGGGCGCGAGCAGATCGACGCCATACGACCTGAAGACGAGACTCCACGCAAGCCGTGACAATTGTACGCATAAAAATGTATAACTTCGGATTTCATGTCAACTTCGTCCAGTTTCTTAATCGATTGTAGCCACGCAATCTTAGGAAATGGAAGGTGATGTGGCTAACCTGAAATGGAGGCGCCACCTCTGTGGTGTTTAAGCTGTTGTTTAACAGTAGCGCTTACGTATCAAGAAACCCGTACGTACACTTAACGTTTATTGTGTTAAAATCGTAACCAGACTCTACTTAATAAAACGGCTCTGTGCGCCGTTTCGTGGAATTCGCAGACGGCAAGTTTTGCTCGAGTTCTACCTTCCCTGAATGTTTGCAGCAGTGAAGGGCATAAACCTGTGGTGTAGCGGTTTGTACTGGCTGTGGCGAAAGTAACGACACTTCGAATGCTGGCTTCTACACACGTTGGAGTCCACTTAAGAGAGCTCTTCTTCCGCACTGAGATAAAGGTTTTTTTTTNCGAATGCTGGCTTCTACACACGTTGGAGTCCACTTAAGAGAGCTCTTCTTCCGCACTGAGATAAAGGTTTTTTTTTTTTAATAAAACAAAGTTTGTTTGGCGCAACAAAATTAATTGTTTGCGTAAGGGCAATAAAATATTTTGCTGTTGCAATCAAATTATTTTGTTTTTCTTGTTTGCTTGCCTCAAACTGTAACATTTGGTTGGTGCAACTAATTATTTATTTGGCTCTACGAACATTAAATTGTAAAATTCCCGATGGAGATTCGAACCCCACATAAAGTAACTGCAGATAAATTAGAATGCTTTTAAGTACATACATTTCATATACTAGACAACGTACGTGAATAAATATTTCAAGTTTTAGAGCTTCATTTTTAAATTTCCTGTTAAACTCTTTGGATTAGTGTCGTTACTATTATTAAGCCTAAATAAATGTCTTAAAAAACACTGTTACCATCATAATTAACGCTAAAATTACAAACAAACTCTTGAGCTCTTTTTTCGAACGAATGCAATCAAATGAGAGACCAAGCAAATACATACCTACAGTAGATTCAACTAAATATTTTTTTGACAAGTTCAAATTTATTTTCCCAACACAGAGGTTTTGCTTATTCAAGCTTGTAGTATGTTAGATAAACAAATTCGATCTTCTTGCTTTTCAAGTTTTGTTTACTTAACAAAATGTTTTGTTGGGGGCTGCCAAATATATTTTTAGCCCTAAAAAAATAAGTAATTTGTCGACTGGAACAAACAGTTCTCTCAGAGTAGGTTTCCATTTTCCAGTTTGTCTTCAAGTTCGCTCCTCGGTCGGCGTATTTTAGTGCAAGTGAAAAAAAGGGTGACAAAGTCTATTTACACATGCGCGTCAAATAATCATTTGTCGTTATAAGTAAGTAACCGTGATTGAAATAACATATGTCGTTGGGTCTTACGTGGTGATTCACATTTTTACGGATAATTTATGAAGACAAAGAAAGCACACGGATTATGTGGTATAGTGTTATTGTTTTTGAAAGTAATATTTTAAGAAAATAAGAAAAAATAGAACTTGGAAAATATTTTGAAGAGCAAATAACTTTGCATATAACACTATGAATGTCTTGTTAACACAACACAAATGTGTGTGATTGCTGCTTGGAATCCTACGTATGTTCTATCTGGTCCGATTCCCGCTGCAGCTAATAAGCAACAGATCATTGTTGATATGATCAAAGTATTCATTTTGAGATCTATTTTTTTTTATGTATTTTCTATTGTTTCATGAAATGATAAAAAGATTTTACGAAGGCAACTGCAGCTCACTTATTANCGAATGCTGGCTTCTACACACGTTGGAGTCCACTTAAGAGAGCTCTTCTTCCGCACTGAGATAAAGGTTTTTTTTTAATAAAACAAAGTTTGTTTGGCGCAACCAAAATTAATTGTTTGCGTAAGGGCTTATTTTATAAAACGACAACGTTAGTTTAATAAAACAAAAAGAACTTTGCTTGCCTCAAACTGTAACATTCGGTTGGTGCAACTAATTATTTATTTGGCTCTACGAACATTAAATTGTAAAATTCCCGATGGAGATTCGAACCCCACATAAAGTAACTACAGATAAATTAGAATGCTTTTAAGTACATACATTTCATATACTAGACAACGTACGTGAATAAATATTTCAAGTTTAAGAGCTTCATTTTTAAATTTCCTGTTAAACTCTTTGGATTAGTGTCGTTACTATTATTAAGCCTAAATAAATGTCTTAAAAAACACTGTTACCATCATAATTAACGCTAAAATTACAAACAAACTCTTGAGCTCTTTTTTCGAACGAATGCAATCAAATGAGAGACCAAGCAAATACATACCTACAGTAGATTCAACTAAATATTTTTTTGACAAGTTCAAATTTATTTTCCCAGCACAGAGGTTTTGCTTATTCAAGCTTGTAGTATGTTAGATGAACAAATTCGATCTTCTTGCTTTTCAAGTTTGGTTTACTCAACAAAATGTTTTGTTGGGGGCTGCTAAATATATTTTTAGCCCTAAAAAAATAAGTAATTTGTCGACTGGAACAAACAGTTCTCTCAGATGAGTAGGTTTCCATTTTCCAGTTTGTCTTCAAGTTCGCTCCTCGGTCGGGGTATTTTAGTGCAAGTGAAAAAAAGGGTGACAAAGTCTATTTACACATGCGCGTCAAATAATCATTTGTCGTTATAAGTAAGTAACCGTGATTGAAATAACATATGTCGTTGGGTCTTACGTGGTGATTCACATTTTTACGGATAATTTATGAAGACAAAGAAAGCACACGGACTATGTGGTATAGTTTTATTGTTTTTGAAAGTAATATTTTAAGAAAATAAGAAAAAATAGAACTTGGAAAATATTTTGAAGAGCAAATAACTTTGCATATAACACTATGAATGTCTTGTTACCACACCACAAATGTGTGTGATTGCTGCTTGGAATCCTACGTATGTTCTATCTGGTCCGATTCCCGCTGCAGCTAATAAGCAACAGATCATTGTTGATATGATCAAAGTATTCATTTTGAGATCTATTTTTTTTATGTATTTTCTATTGTTTCATGAAATGATAAAAAGATTTTACGAAGGCAACTGCAGCTCACTTATTANTTTTTTTTTATGTATTTTCTATTGTTTCATGAAATGATAAAAAGATTTTACGAAGGCAACTGCAGCTCACTTATTAACAAAGCCTAACACTGAATATAACCAGCAATGCTAGCGGCTAGGAAACTGGCTCTGGTGATATTTCTCGCTCTCGCTCTCTACAGAATGTTTCTAATTGTATGTGTGAATGCTACAGAATTGTAAATTGTCCGGGCAATTTGTCGTAAATTACGTTTTCTACGTGAAAGCCATTTTTGTGGCTTGGTTCTGGGGCTGTCGTCATACCCTTTTCTTGTCAAATGTAATGGGTGGAAATCCTTTAAAAATGAAACTGTGGACACTGCTGGCGACAAATCGTTGCATGTACGTTGATATTAACGTAGTATCAAGAATTGTTGTCGGTAAATTGGTCGAAACTCATTTGTCGTTTCAATCGATTCCTATCGCGTCATAAAATTTGATTCTCACCATCGCCAGTCGTCGTAAATCCTAATTAAACGACTGCCCTCTGCATAATTTCATTACTACTACTTCATCGAACTCCGCTAATGCTTTACACTCCATGGAACGCTGCTCGCTCAATATTCAGCCGGTACGAATGCCAACGCAGGAGGATAAGTTACATGGCAGGTAATAAGTACTCCGGAGCCGTGAAATTTGCTGGAATGGCCATAAATGATAGTCACATTAGAGGGATATAATAAATATTGAGATCTTACAGATTATAGTGGACTTGAAGGCATTTCTACGGTTTCTGTTTGACAGCGTAAATTTCGCCGGAATCACACGCTGCTACCTAAGAATGAACACGAATAGCCATCAAGCTACAAATTCATATATTTTTTAATATACAGGTTGTTTCACTTTCTCTCGGTTCTTGATATACACTCGTAAATATCACACTATTGGTCAAAATGTAATGAAATAAGTTACGGGCATACTTTTTTGTGTTAGAATCATGGCGACGCCATTGAAAATGGCGACACAGTTTGCACACGCACTTGCGTATGGATGATTCGGCCTTTAAATATCGCTCGCACAAACGTGTGCGTTCAGTCTTGAGTTCTTTCTCCTGCTGTTGCGACGCAGCTGGAAGCGACTCGTGTTTGCTCGGGTACAGTGTGAGTCAGTACTCAGTGGACCAGCGTGTGTTTATCTTCCGCACGTACCGGAAAACGGAGCCCGTAAAGACGGAACAGCGACAATTTATCGCACAGTTTGGCGGCTGGAGATCGCTCGCAAAGTCTTCCGTTCTATACTTGGAGAAGAAATTGGCACCAAGGGGAACATTATTGAACGTGAATGAAGAAGAACGTCCAAAACTGGCAGACGCAACGGTGTACGAAGTGAGAAACAGATTGCCTGTCCTCACAAAGGAGTTGTTGCGTAGACTGTCGCGGTAAATGGGAGTTGTACGGGCGCGTGTCAACGAGCTGCCACAAGAGCACAGCTGCAAGCATATCGTATTACGCTGTTAAAGTGAGAGAGTAAGTGAAGAGATTTGGGCGGCTGTTAAAATCGAGGTCTTGAGAGCCGATCTGGGTGAAGCAAGGTGGGTATGGGGCAGCGCCAGAATGAAAGGGCGGGGGAAACGGGAGATCCCCAAGAAAACCCGCTGACCAGCGGCATTGTCCGCCACGATTCCCACATGCGATAATCCGGGAGCGACCCCGCTGGGAATCGAACCCGGTTTACCTAGGTTGGAGGCGAGTTGTCTGACCACTATACCACCGTGGCCCCTACTGCTATGCAACAATTCCAACCTCCAGTAAAAACGAAATGAGTCAATTATTTTTATTGGTGCCAGCAGTTTGTCAACGGGCATTCGAAGAATCGTTGTTCTATCTCAGTGAAGTCATTAATAACCCGAATACCCGGTTTTGGTCTACTGGGAATCCTCACACTGTGCACGAAATACCTCTTCTTGATGAAACATTTGGATTGTGGCGCGCTTTATGAAGGTGCCGCATTATTGACCTTTTGCATTCTACCAATATAAGGACGTCAAAATACTTAAATTTTTTTTCATGCAAGAGCAGTGCTACTTAAAAGAGTCATAAGCAGTTTTCTTTCTCCTCTCTTTCTATTTGTCGTATAACTTAAGGGAAACGAACATTTTCTTCTGCGTTCAAGGGGAATTATATGCGCACACGAACCAAAGAAAATTAAACAGCTCTGTCACGTGTTTCGTTGAGCTTTTATTTAAGGGCACTGCCTAACGGCTGACAGCTGCAAAATTTAAATAGGAAATCCCATGTTAAGGAAATTTCGCCTAAGTGCGTTAATTTTAAACATAGACATTTTAAACAAAATGTATTCTTCACGAATTTTTCAGGAGATCCCTACGAGCGTATATTTTCAATATCGATAGGCAGTATATACTTTTTGTAAAAAAAAAATTAAAAATTCCTTGCAAACAGGCTATACATGTTATGGAAACATCTCCGCTGTAGGCTGTAAATACATTTACGAGAAGGCTTGACTCTAATGTCCTATGGCACACCTGCCGTTTTCCTTTAGTTTTTGACCCTGTGGGTTTGTCGGGAGACGGTTCCTTACCTGACTGGCCAGTCAGAACAAGGTAACTTCGACAATGAGTGTCCATGATTCGCTGGCAGACACCTGGGATGCGTGAAAGTTAAAATCATTCAATCACGAAAGTGGATCTAAGCTCTATCTGGGGTTTTGGAGTGCAAGTAGTCCTGGAATATTTTCGCGAAAGACAGATGGCCCTAGTCATAGCGTTTCACACTACAGAAAGTGGCAGTCGTCGAAACACGCCGACAGTGTGACTCATTCTTGCCCCTTCTGCACCGTCGTGTGAAACATCGAGTCCGAAAGACGAGGATCTGTGTCAATATAAACACAAAGAGAGAAGGGTCTGGGGACTTCTGTAACAGACGGGGGCGTTGTGGAACTGGGAAGCCTCGTGCTGGGGCACGATTCACGTAATTGGATCAGTGACTGCCCGTGGACATCGCCGAAGTGGTGTTTCATCCGTGCGTCCCGGCGATGGGCGGTCCTCAGGGTAACAAGAGTGTTTGCGCGAGGAAGGGAGAGAGAGAGAGTGGAGCGTGGGCTGGATACTCGTCGACGGTGTAACTCTCTCTCCCTATCTCTGGACGGGAGAACCTGGCAGGCAGTTGTTTGCTCTCAGCACTGGAAGGTCCATGTTTGGGGAAAATATCAGCGGCGGGGTCTGTTGGATGGGAACTTGGGTGAGGGGTGGAGGGAGACGAGATCGCTGGGCAGGACGCGGGAGATGAAATCTGGGAAACTGGAGCAGGGGCGAAATTGTTGGCGGAGGATAAAAAAAAAAAAAAAAGGAGTTGTGATGGGATGGGGGGAGATGGTAGAGGGAAATGGAGGAGTGCTAGCTCACGGGGCAAACTGCTGACGATCGAGTTCCTCATATGGCCCCCAAACTTATCGCATCGAGAAAATCTGAAGGATTGCGGCATCTGTCTGGTTCCCCTCGTAGCCACATTCCGAACCCCTCCATCCTCTCCTCTTTCTACACTTTCCACTTTCCCACCTTACCATTTTTCCTTCCGCATCCGCTGCAGAATTCATCACTCTGCCAACCACGGTTAATAGAGGCGCATACTTCGGGCGATTGCCTAGGCAGATTTCTTCCTTGCTTTTCTCTTACGGCACTCAAACGTGTGTGCGTATACTTGTGTGTGCGTATATACGTATATGTGTGTGCCAACATCTCCTGTCGTAGTATAGTTTAAAGGAAACCGTGCCTGTTATAGCAGTTCATTTTCTTATTACTCCTCGAATTCAAATATAAATGTTAACTAATACGCAAGTAACATATTGCACAATATATACAATCGAGGGCAACATACTTTCAGGTTAGCAACATTCCATATAAGCAACTCTTGGAGTCAACTGCTTGAAACATTAATATGATTAATTGGGATGCACTAATCGCCTAATGGCATATAGTTTCAAGCAAGAGAGAAATGTTACCAGTTTAGCAGCAATCATGTTCACCCTTGGATTGCACATTATCGCTATAAATGAACGAAATATCATAGTGATTAGCTTACTTAACAGTACGTAGAATTTGGTTATAATTAGTTTATTTTTTTTAATGATAAAACTCAAACATTTGCGCCTTTCTCGCAATGTTCGGGAAAGGGTGGAGGGGATAGCACGATCTGAACATGTCCATGGCAATTGCAAGAGAGACATGTCGATTCCCAGGTAAGAGGACACAAAGCAACTTTAAGTTGGTATCTAACCAACTACGTCACAGGTCATCTCGAAATACACGTAATTCTCGGTAAAATTGTCCTCAGCTAGCAGTCAGCATTCAAAACAAACTCAGAAATGTGGTGGTCAATTCCTAAACGTCTATTGGCCATTATCGAAACGTGCGTATAATAAAAATACCGTTTAAGACAATATTCCTTCGAATTAATTTCACACATCAATAATAGTTATTAGATAATTGATTGTTATGGAGTTTATCTGTTAAGTTCATAATTACATACGTAAAAGGCATAAACGTGTTTAACAAAGGACAATTTGTAGGATTGCATAAGGGAAAATATATTTTTGGAAATGTATGCAGAGGATAAGAAACAATTTGGAATAGTAAATGTTGGACAAAGAGATTTGGAAGTATTAAGAAACACAGAAGCCACATTAGCAAACAGGATGTTTTGTTTATGAACTAAGGTAAAATACTTCAATTGCCATTTTGTACGAGGTTTTAGTAGAAGATAAACTTTGGAACTGTAACTGTCCTTAATTTTAAAAGGGGAAAAAGACCTTTTGGAAGCAAAATGTTGCAAATTTATAGACAAAAGAACGTCAGGAACTCCAGGGACTAAAAACAAAGGCACTTTGATACAAAAGTGGACGAGAGACATTTTGTAATTGGCTGCCTCAAATTTACTTTGCCTGTAAGTAAACAGTATTACGTTTTCTAAATTGTGTAATTTGATTCTTCAGATATTAAACAGACACACTTCTGCAGCATTTAATTTCTGTCTGCTGCTACACGATGTAACGTCTACAAGAACTAAAATCATAAGGCTTCGAATTGGCAGATAGTAAATAATAAAATTAATTTGAAGGGAATAGGAAACACTAGGCCACCACTTAAATAACGTAATATGACATTATATCAAACATGTCTTTGAAATAAGTGTGTTATTAAAGGAGATTGCATACGAAAGTCGTATCTATAACGTGAAATTCTCAAATTCTTCGGTGACAGAACTAAGGCTATAGAGATTTTTCTTTGAAATTCATGTTTTCTATACAAATGGAATAAAACGTATTGTCATTAAGGGACATTATGCGACGAATGCGTTTTTCCGCCTGTTTATGCTCGTGTTTATCAGTTTCAATCCGACTCCCATCAGAAGACAAACTGGTGGGTGCAGATGTCGGGCATGCATCTCTTATGACTGTTGTTTGTAACTGAGGGTTCTTGGTGTTCCTACACTTAAAAAATATTTGAACGTTTTACAAACAATTTTTTTTTTGGAAACTATTTGCCAACCATTTTATTGCAACAGTACCAGAAGAATATTGTNTGTTGTTTGTAACTGAGGGTTCTTGGTGTTCCTACACTTAAAAAATATTTGAACGTTTTACAAACAATTTTTTTTTTTGGAAACTATTTGCCAACCATTTTATTGCAACAGTACCAGAAGAATATTGTTATTTTACAACACATACAGTAGCTTTATGAAATATACTATAAGCTGTTCACGGTAATATGAGCACTTTTGAAATCAACCTTTGAAAAATGTCACTACCAATACCTTGCATATATTTTAACGGGCACACTGACTCGAGTGCGCTCAGTAAAGTTGTTAACGATAGGGGTAAAGTGGTTTTTTTTTGTTTTGACGGTAAATACATATGTTATAGGTAAACATTTATGACTGCTTGAATTGATTTATTTTCCTTTTTGTTTTTCTAATGCATGAAAGTGTGAAAATTAGCAAATTAATGAAATTTTTACATTTTCACTTAACCGACGCTTGAATAGAATGATCAGGCTCAATGCAATGCTAATGTTACATTTGGCGGAAGGTGACAGTGCGCATAAAAGTATATCTTAAGTAGGGCTTTCTAAAGTGTTCAGTTTATCGCGAACAGCCTATGTAAAGTTTAATTGCCGTCATTTTTATAGCCGACTCCCCGTGGCGCAGTCGGTTGGTGCGCCGCCGGTCTGGGGCGCGGGAGGTTCTGGGTTAGAATCACATGTAAGGTAGGTGTGTTAGTTTAAGTTAGTTTGTAAGCCGTTTCCCGTTAAGGTTTCAGGCGTAACACTGAGGGACGTTAATAAGCCCTTATCTTTCCAAAGTCATTTTTATAGTTAACCGGAAGTCTGCAGTACTTGTTTGTTAAAACTCAAACCGAGCGAGTTGGCAAAGTGGTAAAACAGTTGATTCGCATTCGGGAGGACACGGGTATGATTTCCGGCNGTTTGTTAAAACTCAAACCGAGCGAGTTGGCAAAGTGGTAAAACAGTTGATTCGCATTCGGGAGGACACGGGTATGACACGGACCTTCCTGATTTCCGTTTCCACGGTTTCCGAAATCACTCTAGGATAATGCTTGGATGGGTCCTTTATTCAGGCCATGGTCGATTCCTTCCCCGATTCTTTTTCTCTGATCAACTTGCTCCGTTTCTAATAACCTCGTCGTCGACGAAACGTGATCGTGACAACTAGTTTCCAAACAATTACTTGTAAAAATACAGAAATATTTTTACAGTGTATAGTCCGTTCATGGCTTCTTCCTAATTATCTGAAGCCCTGCTAAGTCATACTTTCAGGATATTCCCCCGCCTCTTGCAAACCAAACTTATCTATGTCGAGAAAATTACATCGAAGGGACAACGCACCGCATTCGTGCGCACCCAATTTAATAATATTTTGCATGAGAACTCCTTATTGTTAAGCGTTGCCAACACATCTGTTTTCTCTCTGTTTTATTAACATTACTTAGTTAGAAATGAAATATAATATATGGATAAAATATAATCAAAAGTTCAATTTGATTAAAAATACGATACTCTTGTGTTAACAGAAGTACGAAACGCCTGTGATACATGGCATATCTAGGAAACAACTAAACACTTAGGTTTAATTCAAAAAGTACGAAGAAACCGCGAATTTACTATATAATATGTACCTCAATGTTGCGGCATTTTTTTCCCTCCTCTCTGTTTCTCTCTCTCTCTCTCACGCAATTTTCTCCTTTCTCTAACCCTTTCCTTCTCTCTTTTTCTCTATTTTCCTCCATCTCCAGTTCTCATGCCTTCTCTCTCTGACCATCCTACTCCAGCGGTTAGGTAGGCAGGAGTGTTTGCTGGAGCGAAGTTTCCTCATGCGGAGCTCGTCCCGAGACGAGCGTTATCTAGTCGGCTACCCCTTTCCGCGTCGGCAACCCCACTCGCTACCACCCACCCTTCGNGTATTGTCAGCTGTTCCGTGACTCTGGCCGACGTGAATGTCTTGCGGGCGTCCCTCCACTCTGCACGACGCCTCTGTGGCCGGTCGCCTTCCGAGAGGCTAGTTTCAGTATATTAGCGGTTTCTTCACACTTTTTGAATCAAGCATTTGGAAAATCATCCCACAAATGAAGTGCCTATTTGTTTACTCAATATCTCACGTATCACAAGCGTTTTACACTTGAGTTGACGTAGAATTACCATTATTTTTTTATTAAACTGAATTTTTCTTAAAATATTATCTAAAAGTAATTTTTTTTTAAATATTTAATATGTATAAAAACAGGGAGAAAGTAGGTGTGTCGGCAATGCCTAGTAAGAAATAGTTATCACACTGAGTGCGCATGAATGCGCTCGCTGTCCCTTTGGTGTAATTTTCTAAACTCTATTAAGCTTAGTTTGCATAAGACGCAGCAATATTCTGGAAGTAGCACTTAAGCAGGAATTCTGAAAAGTGGGAATGAACCGTGAATGTACTATGGTTCTCAACCCGTCTTGGGAGCCCTACCACCACGCCTTAGTAAAAAATAATGGACGTTTCACAGAATTATTTTTGGAAACTACAGTATTCTTTGAAGACACTGGGGAAAATTTTTGAAACTGAAGTGAATCTTTAAACTGAATGATAAGTATGTTTTATGCGCTGCTTAGCATTGGGCCGGCTGAAAGAAAATATATGTTTTTACATATCAAATGACTTAAGGCGTGTGTCAAGTACCTTTCACAATAGCCTATAGCTTCCAAACAAAAAAAANGTTTTTACATATCAAATGACTTAAGGCGTGTGTCAAGTACCTTTCACAATAGCCTATAGCTTCCAAACAAAAAAAACTCTCTGTCCTCTTAAGAGATGAACCGTGTTAGAAGAGAGCAAGCTGTAAAAAATTAATAAGAGTTTCNAAAAAAAACTCTCTGTCCTCTTAAGAGATGAACCGTGTTAGAAGAGAGCAAGCTGTAAAAAATTAATAAGAGTTTCTGTTTTTATTTACTTTATAAATCTTAATTTTACCATAACTTACAGGCTAATAAAAATTTTATAAGACACTTACTTTGTCTTATTTCTTATTTTCCGTCAGTGCTGCGAAAATAATAAAGGCAGCGAATATCTAACGATGTAAAAAAATTTTCGTAATTATTATATGTGTCTTGTCGTGCCTAAAGGTTTGATAAACCATCTGAAAAGCAACTTATGGCGAAAATCAAGTAAATATACTTATTTCGTGCATCATCCCTCTTAACGACCAGGGATGGATACGTATTTGTCTGTAAAATGGTTCGGACGTGAGAGGTGTGTAAGCGTGATAAATATGTGAACAATATCTTGGAGTGCACGACACGCATGTGTACGGCCTTGGCGAGGAAATTGTTTGAATGTTAGACATTATAAACTTCCTGTCGCGTCAAAAGCCCTACTGTAGTTCATTCATGGTAACTTCCAATTTTTCTGAAGCCCTGCTTAAGTTATTCTTCCCGGCTATCCTCCCTCTTATGCAAACAAAGCCTAATCATGTGGATAAAATTACACTAAATAGCCAAAGCTCCACATCTGTGCACACTCAATTTAATTATATTTTTCATGATGACTGTTTGTTAGTAGTCATTATAACACACCTTTTATTATCTCAGTGTTTACTCACATTAATTATTAATGGAATGCTATACTTTACATATAAAAAATATATATAAAGTTGAACTTTACCGAAAATAAGATACTTTAATGTTAACAGTCGACTACACCCGTCGGAGACTTCAAGCTGAGCCACAGTATGTCTGCATGGTTGCCAAAGTTCATCAGAGCCGAGGGAATTACACAACGGCGCCAAGCTGCTGCCTCGGTTGTTGGAGCTGCCTGATTGCCTTNAAGTTCATCAGAGCCGAGGGAATTACACAACGGCGCCAAGCTGCTGCCTCGGTTGTTGGAGCTGCCTGATTGCCTTATAATTTTATCTAACCTGAACGAGAAAAAAAAGAGATGTTTTATTGACGATCCTCGGTAAATAGAGAAGCAATTACGAAAATTTCACCTCTGGTTGGTGAGAATGTGATNTCTAATTTTATCTAACCTGAACGAGAAAAAAAAAGATGTTTTATTGACGATCCTCGGTAAATAGAGAAGCAATTACGAAAATTTCACCTCTGGTTGGTGAGAATGTGATCCTTCGAGTGACAGAGCGCCACAGACTACAGCCTAATTAAAACTTTATTTGCGAAGCGCGAATACATTTATTGCGTGTTTTATACCTAAGGAATCTTCTGAAAGCCCCGCGGATGCTGGAAGTTCGTTTCGTTTGAAATATCAGGCCGTCGACGGGGGGAAAAAAAAAAAGACTTCGTTTTAATTGCAAAACCCACTCAGTAAAGGTCTTTTGATGCTCGCGATAAATTATTTTTTTGCGGGTTAGCAAATGTGTTTTTAATCTTTTCAGAATTATCTTTCCATGTGTTAGACAGTCAGGAAAATAAAATTCTAAGTACAAATTTCATTAAATAATTACGTTCGGATGATTGGATATGTTCATCCACAATAAGTAATGAACTCAGTAAACGAAAACGAGATAAAAACATACCTTTTAGGATTATTATGTAGAATGCTAGAAGCAAATAATATTTCTGAGTAGCCTTAGCAGCAATTATCATTTCGGTAAAGATACAGCACATTTCTTCTAAGCTACCAGACACTCAAGAAATGTATAGCCACATATTTTTGATTGCAGAGAGTATTAACAAATACTTCCACTCTAAAAATGTATATATGCCGTTCACGATAAAGTAAGCCCTTATAAAGGCCGTGCTTAGAACATCCGTTCAGCTTATTCGTATCATTTCGGCAATTGAGGTGCTTTGAAGCATAGCGGTGTAAGTTAGTAATAGGAGCACATTAAGATATCCATGTATAAAGATTGTAAAAAGGTATATTTATTTAATTCCACGATTAAGTAAGTCATAACTCCAGTACTTGGCGAGAGATTAGTACCACTGTGCAGATCTATACACTATCGCGATGGATCTACAAAAGCTCTCCCATTTACAAAAAAGTATTTCTGAGCCATATTACAAGAGGAATGAGTATGTATTTCTTCAATTTAGGAATACATAACGTGGCTACAAATTTGGGCTACATGTGTGTGTAGGACAAGATCATCGCATCCAGGGGGTCGCAACATACAAGCATCATGTAATGTAAAGCACAATAAAATAACCCTCATAAACAAGTGACCAGGTACTACCGTGACTACCAAATAAACGTTAAACTTTTAGTGAAGCATACAGTGTGGAAATAAATCATGTGTCCATTGAAATCACGCGTATTTTAGGCCAGTCGTCTTGTTTACGGCGTGAAATTAAATCGTTTTAATTGAACTGAGTACTAAACGCGTAATGTTTTGCCTTCCATTTGGGCTGTAAGTGTTTCTTCAATACTAAATACTGAATGTTTATTCCACCACGATGACCTTTACGGGAACCGCGACGAGTTACATATCTTGTTATTTGACAATTTAACTTACGGAAAATTGTATTGTCTCCAAGTGGGATGTTTGGTATTGCTTTTTAGGCCATTTCCACCCATTTTCCTAGGCTCCAAAATATTAGCAAGTTCTTTTGTAGAAGTAAAACAATTTTAAAACATTTTCCAAAGACAAATCTTGTTAATGCTCGGTTATGCTGATAACGAATAACAATTTTATTTTTAAATAAGAGCGCATTACTTCTCTTGTCACAGGAAATTTGTGTGTGCTTGTTTACTTTTCTGTTAACTGTGAATTCATTGTCGGCCACAGTTTAATTTTCCATGCCTGTTAATCATATTTCATTCTCTTCCTCGTGTTGGTTGGAGTGATGCAGGTTTAGCGAGGCGTTGTCTCTACGCCTGGCTGTGTTCCACTGAGGCAGCAAAGGAGCTTTACTACTGTAAATTACAGTGAATTTACAGTAGTAAAGCTGATGCGCAGCTCATATTTATCGTCATTATTTTGCCGTGAAACGTTGGGGTCGTCGCTTTTTAAAGCCCCGAGGAGCACTCTGCGTAACTGCAAGAGAACACGCCGGCTCAGTACTCAGCGCGTAACTGTTATGAGGCAGTTAATGTGCGCATCAGTGCCATCACAGTGTTCTCCTGGGAACACGTAAACCATTTACGGACACAGCCAGTTTACTGTTAAATATGCACTTCTTAAACTTACAACAAAAAAAAACCTGTAGCTGAGTAGATTTAATACATGCACTGGGTGAAGTACTTGACAAAAGTGTTGATAGAGAACTACATGAATATAAATTCTGTGTTTCGACGTTTAATAGAACATGAATTGTTTTCATCGTTGACAACTATAGCAGTTCCTCTTTACTTCAAACTTATTACAGCAGGAATTTAAGAGATGGTATTTTTTTAATTTTCAGACAATAATAATAATAAAACGTCTTTATTTTTTTGTGGCGAAGTAAAGGTATTATTACCTTCACTTACACTTAACCACTTTACATAGTAAAAACTAACACTTATTTTTTTAAAAGAAAAATAAGTAAAAAAATTAAACAAAGCGTAATGTGTACTATAAAATTAGAAAGTAGCTTATATGAAACATATAAAAGCAACCTGCATGAAATAAAAATAAGCTGAATAGTGAACTTACCCGATTTCTCTTTTGATTTATGTTTTTATGTATATACGTATATTCATACACATTCACGCATACGCACCGTCGTAAGATAGGTACATTGTATGACGTGAGAATATGCAGAGGTCAGAAGACAAAAAGAAGGAATAGTTTTACACAGGCATATTTTTGGTATTAAAATATATTTCTTGCACAAAAACAAACCGGTCAACCAACAGCAGTGTGTTTTGTGTTATATTCTTTATTAGCAGAGACTGTGAGACATCTACGGTTTTTCACTACAGCAGTATCTCGGCTCAGCATTAATATAATGTCGGTGGGATTATTAACGTCGCAACCCACATAATTATTATGGCACCGAGAATTTGTTTTTCACCTGTTTATCTTTAAAAGTACGGATAAGTATGTACAACTAAATATGTTGTATACATAACTAGGCATAGGACTCAATTATCCAAGTGTGTCGAAATAATTCCCGGAGTAAATAATTATTTTTGGATGGTTACGCTTTCATGCTTTTGATGTAATTCCTGGTGCGAATGCCTGTTTACAAAAATAAAAATTTTTATCAGGGCATAAACGATCAAATGTGACAAAATATTGGGTAGAAATACTTTTTTTAATGCACTGTCAGAAAACCAAGAAGCTTGTGAAATATATAACTTACGATATTACTCTTTGATATCAAATATTAAAAATTATTTCAAGGATAAAAGCCAGTTAAGCTTGAGAGGTACAACTAGAAAATAATTGTAACTGTCACCTTATCTCCTGTTGGGTCTACTTTTATAATTATATATATATCTGTTATATAACCACACTGTCAAAAATGTGAAGCGCCCAGAAAGGAAGGTCCAAATTTGACACAATTTAGTACACGCTCATAAAATAACTGGTTGAGCGAATAATTATAGTTGCAAAATTTTTTAACGTCTACTATGGCCACAAGAACGCATGAGTGTCTCAAATGTGTATATAGCCCGTTCATGGTCACTTCCAAATTTCTGAAGCCCTGCTGTTCTACTTTCAGGATATTTCTCCGCCTCGTGCAGACAAAGCTTAACTAAGTCTAGAAAATTACACTGAAAGGACAACGCACCGCATTTGTGCACACTGAGGTTGATAATATTTTACATAAGAACTGTTTCTTACTTGGCATGACCAACACACCTATATTTTCTCTGTTTTCTTCCATGTTAACTATAAACTGAATACAATAATTTGTAAATAAAATATAAGTTAAAGTAATATATATATATATATATATAATAGTAGCAGACACATGTCATACTTAGGAAACAACTAAACACTTCAAACATGGGGTAGTATTGAGAAGGTTTGATTCAAAAAGTGTGGTAATACTGCAAAAAGTGGTGAAGTTTAACATCCATATATTTGCAGCCTGGTGCATGGTACTATTTACATGAAATCGATGAAATATGACGAAAGCGTGCCACGAACATGCCCTCCAAATGGAATGCGGAATGAAGTGTTGAGGTGGAATGATAGAGCAGAAGGGGAAAATGAGAAATGCAAAATGGCCGCTGCTGGAGAGGAATGACAGAGCAGGAGGGTCGCATGCTATATTGCCGCATGCAACGTAACGCTCCGTGTTTCCTCAGTTGAAAGCCGACTGTCCGGGCGTCATTGTCNGACGATACTGCAAACAGTGGTGATGTTGAACATCCATATATCTGCAGCCTAGTGCATGGTACTATTTACATGAAATCGATGAAATATGACGAAAGCGTGCCACGAACATGCCCTCCAAATGGAATTCGGAATGAAGTGTTGAGGTGGAATGATAGAGCAGAAGGGGAAAATGAGAAATGCAAAATGGCCGCTGCTGGAGAGGAATGACAGAGCAGGAGGGTCGCATGCTATATTGCCGCATGCAACGTAACGCTCCGTGTTTCCTCAGTTGAAAGCCGACTGTCCGGGCGTCATTGTCACATGCTACATGTTGCCAGAATGATGCCTCGGTGGAATTAGGCCTTAATACACTGAAGAGCAAAAAAAAACTGTTACACCTGCCTAATATCGTGTAGGGCCCCCCGAGCACACAGAAGTGTCGCAAGACGACGTGGCATGGACTCGACTACTGTCTGAAGGTATGTAGGAGGCAATTCACACCATGAATCCTGCAGGGCAGTCCACAAATCCAATGTGCGCCAATTTGAGAAAGGGTTGCACGTCTGTCACGTTTAATGATTCTCGTCAGTCGTCGTTTGTCCCGTTCTTTCGCGATNTTTACCAGATTCCCGATATTCACGGTACACTCGTGAAATGGTATTACGTGAACATCCAAATGTTATCGCTACCTCGGAGATGCTATGTCCCATCTCTCGTGTGCCGACTATAACACCACATTCAAACTCACTTAAATCTTGATAACCTGCCATTGTAGCAGCAGTAACCGATCTAGCTGCCGACCGCATCGCGTTACTCTGATTGGTTCCATACCTCTGTTATTTACATACACACGACTATACCAGTTTTTTTGGCTCTTCGGTGTAGATATGCCCTCCATTACAGTTGAGGAAGTTTACAAGTTTTTCTTACAGTGCACGCCCACATCGCAAGAAAAGTTTCACCAATCCAATTCCGTGTACTTCCCGATTTTGAGATCGCACAATAACTTCAACACGCGTGAGTAATCTTTTCTGTTATCTATATGATTGTTACTGAAGTCTTAAGTTAAGTTTGAAAAATAAATATATGTTTCAAGACAGGGTTTTCCGAAATTTTTTTTGTAGTTAGACAAAATCACCAACACTTTATTTTAAAATAGAATGCGTTGTGGCAAACTTACTTTTGTTCAAGGGTTCCTNCTTACAGTGCACGCCCACATCGCAAGAAAAGTTTCACCAATCCAATTCCGTGTACTTCCCGATTTTGAGATCGCACGATAACTTCAACACGCGTGAGTAATCTTTTCTGTTATCTATATGATTGTTACTGAAGTCTTAAGTTAAGTTTGAAAAATAAATATATGTTTCAAGACAGGGTTTTCCGAAATTTTTTTTGTCGTTAGACAAAATCACCAACACTTTATTTTAAAATAGAATGCGTTGTGGCAAACTTACTTTTGTTCAAGGGTTCCTNAGTTAGACAAAATCACCAACACTTTATTTTAAAATAGAATGCGTTGTGGCAAACTTACTTTTGTTCAAGGGTTCCTTCCCATTTATGACACTGCTCCATTCGTATTTCATTCTTTTTTCATGCGTGCTTCAGGTTAGTCATGAAAAGAAATAATGTCCCTCGAGTATGACAAGCTCTTCCAACAAGCGCCAGGCCATCGTACAAATTCAATACAGCCTTCGGAGGGAAATGTGTGTATTTATTTGATAAAAAGCCAAAACAGAATACGAACACATACCTACAGTTCGTACCATTCAATGTGTTAACAGATTTATCATATGATAACATTAAAATTATAGTAATCTTTTTTTTTATATTTGTTTGTGTGATTACTGTATAGTGTATGTGTACGTTTAAAACTGATCACCAGTAGGTTATAGTAGCTGGTTCCTATTATAGTAATCAGCGATGAAGCAAAAAGCTGTGATAGAAGTTACACGCGTTTTTATATATATACATTTTTTTTTTCGCTTGTGTGGCGGCATTTTTGCTCTCGTGCATGCGGAAGTATTCGGAGGGTATTATCGGACACTGCATTAAATCCGCCGTTTCTCTCTCTCTCTATCTATCTATCTCTCTCCGACATACGATATGGACGCGAACCTGTAGAAAAGGATCAAAACACACTCTCGCCCTCCCTCACCACCGCTCGCAGTGGCATCGCTGCTATCGCCCAGCTTCCGCCGACAGTGGGAACATTATGTTTAATTAGAGCGGGCGCTTATATACTCAGGATCGCGGCGGCCTTTGGGATGGACGCTGCTAAGCCTTCGCAGGTCCACACGCCCCTCTTTTTTTTTNTTTTGCCACCATCGCAATGCGTTGGCCCCCCGAATCAGTTAAACTACCCGCCACGGTTTTGAAGGTATAGCTGCAGCTTCCATTAGGTGTCAACCGTGGTGACATTAACCCTTAAGCGCGCCGTGACTCTTGTCGTTTGTCTGCCCGGTTTGCACGTTATTTCAAATGCATTATCGGTCCTTTCAACATATTTCGTGCGCGTGGAAGCGTACGTGCAGTTGAATATTTCACCCATAAATTCGTTCGACGTTATCGATTGGCAATGCGTATTACAGGAATGTCAAAAAGAAACTAATGAAATATACAAAATAAAATTGCAATATATACCTATTTACACAAACAAAATTTCGCCAAGAAACTTGCAAAATAAATATGCAAACAAGTTAAGTATGTATGCATTAACGCATAAAAAAAACAGGGGTAGTTGGGTCGAGGAACAGCTGTTGGTTTTACGTGAATACGACTGCGTTAGAGTAATTTTTTTCTTAGGGATATGGGAATAAAGAGAAAGTAATGAAACAGATACTTAGATTTTATGAATTGAGTCAACAGATCTAGACGAGATCATTCGTTTGGCACAAAAATCAGCGTGCTAGCACAATGGAGTCACGAGATATTCTGCCCGGACATATTCGCCCACGCCCAAAATTTCCGCCAGACACCACTAACTACAACATACATGTAGCCAACCTACCCAATATTAATGTCTTACTGTTCATGATGATTAAACGACATAATTATAAATTTTAGATTAAAAAAACAGAGGAACTGTAATGAATGGACATTCAGAGAAGGTTTTAATTTAAGTAAAAGTGTTCACACCATATGGTGCTGACAAGACTACTGGCGCACTTGTCACTGTGTTAGTTGGCACGCACACTCTACCCATTATGCCCTCCATGGTCTCTCCATGCAGTTTGGAGGGGCTTAGCAACTCAGGTTCTCAGCGCTCACAGGGGTGAAGAGAGAGGTGGAAATGAAGCAGTGACTGAGCAGAGCAAACAGCAGCACCCCCAAAAAAGCAATCAACCTCTGTCTCCCCACATGTAAACAGGAGGACTCCTATGTGGGAGGGGTAGACAGTGACATGTGGGTGGGAGTGGTACCAGCCCACCATTCTCATTGGTATGTTCAACTCCTGGCTGAGCCCCTCTGCACGCACTGCAGCACTGGACAGTTCTGCTCTGGCGAGATCTCCACTGGGTCCTTGCGCTTGTCCGATCTGCGCAGTACCACCACCGCTGAGATGTGCGACGTCTTCTTCTTGGCAATCTCTCCAATTAGAAACCCCATGACCTCTTCTTTTTCTGTAGATAGAGCATGTTGTTAACATATCAAATTAACGTCTGCTGACATACCAACAGACTGCAACGCCATTTTTTCCACCTACGCCTCACGTATGCGCGGCTGCATCTCAAGTTCTTCGTCGCATCGTAACCGTATACCAGATCGAACAAGGCCACGTTTATTTCAATCGTGTTATTTGTCACGAAGTTTTAAGTAAGGCAATACACTTCTAAAACACGTCTGATACACGACCTATTTAGGAAACAACCAAACACGTTATACATGGGCTGATTTTTCAAAGGTTTGTTTCAACAAGCGTGTAGATACCACAAATAGGGTGTAGTCAAATGTCTGTCAACATGACAGCTATGTAAATCCCCACATTCCATTCCATAAAATTGGCTGAAACACGAGTTTATTGTTGACGTACGAAAAAAAAGTACCCAATCTTCAGTTGCACTTGATTTATAGCCTATTCACGGTAAAGTGAGCACTTTTGAAAGCCCTCTCATTCAGAATAGCCTAATAGTCAATAAATATATTTTATTTTGGCTTTAGATGTTAACTTCTGAGTGCGGTGGAATATACACACTACGTTTATTACTTACATGTGCTCACTTTACCGTGAACAGCCGATAAAAAAAAGGAATACATTTTTGATGCACGCCATTATTTTGACTTGCCATAGTATTTCTATCTGAAACAAAGCTTACAAAGTTACACATTTTCTAAATCAGACCACACACACCTTCCCCTCCTTTACGAAGTCATAAACATCTGGCCAAGTGTGGGTATGGTAATTGTCATTAATATCTTTCTGTAGCAAACTTCAATGTGAAAACGGCACACAGTCAATGGCGTAGCCAGTATTATAGGTTGTCCTCGGTTAGTTGAGTACTCACGTAATAACGCCGACGCAGTCGGTTGGTGTGCCACCGGTCTGCGGTGTGAGAGGTTCTGTGTTCGAATCCTAGGCAAGGCATGGGTGTTTGTTTAAGTTAGGTCATAAGTTGGTTTGTAAGCCGTCTCCTGATGATCCTTCAGGCACAACACCGGGGACGTTTATAACCCCTCTCAAATCAACCAATCATTCATTCGAAACAACCTTCGAAAAATATCACTGCCACTACCTGCATACATCTTAACGGGCATACTGAGTTTCATGCGCCGAGTAAATTTACTAACGATGGAAGTCATTTCTTAAAGTCGATTTAAAAGTGTTAGGTAAATTTTTGTGAATACTGTAATAATTTGTGTTGCTTTACGTTTATAATGCATATCAGTATTAGGTTGGGTAAATTTGTATAATATTACTTACTTTTCTAATAAATACACAATTTTACTTAACTGACGCATGAGTAATCCGATCAGGACCATTGTAATGTTAATTTTACATATAGTTGGAGAATACACAATGTGCATTCAAGCATTTCTTTAGCAGGGCTTTCAAAAGTGCTCAGTTCGCCGTGAACAGTCGATAGACGCGAGAACATCGCGATGCGAAGGAACGCTACACCTACCTATGGACCACGGAGATGAAGCGTGCTCTCCTATCTCTATTAATTTCCGAATTTCTTGGAGATGCCGTACCTCCAGTTCAAATCTTTACATTGCATCATTTTACAGCCAACACTCATCGGACGATTATCCAAGTCATAATCGTCTCACGTCTATGATTTCACGTGTCTCAGCAGTCGAATTCCGAAATTGTGATATAAAGATCAACAACTACGAGGAAAAATGTCATTCATATACAGTTCCCTGGAGCCTTTAGCGAAGATGAATGATGCCGAAACCAGGGTTGGCGTATGAAATCGGCTTTCATGATGCGAGATAATGACAGGCATTGGTGCAAACCGCCGTAGTTCCAAAATGAACGGCACGACAGTGAAAAATACAGTATTCCTACTCAAGTTTATTCTCTCGAAGAAACAGAAATTGTATAACGGTTACCCATACTTGGTCTGAATCACTGGATTCATGGTTTAGTCATCGTCGAATGTAAGAGCGAACAGTTTTATGAATATAAGTATTAGTTCAATATGCACTTATTACATTGTGAGCGTAGAGATTGGTCTAATTACAGTGGCGAAGAACGATGAAAGTTGTGAAAGTGAAAATGGAGTTTTAATTATCCCGGAGACCTGGTAGTAATAAACCTTTGGTAGCTCGTGTTGGCTGTTGACCTGAGACTCTAATTAAAGCCAATTAATAAATGCTCTGAAACTGAGAGATTTTTAAAGTCCTCCAGAATATTCATTCCGTAAAAATGTAATCATCGTTCAAATTGAGTGAAAGCAGCATGCGCAGGTCATTTATTAAAAGTGCGATACATGGAAAAATGGTACTTTTGTATTAACCCTTGTGCTGTTAAGTTTCATAGGGTACGTCAATGAGAATCGCTAAAACTTCGAACAGTTGAAATATCACTCAAGTTGACGACGTCTGATGTTAACATAATATTTTTTTATAGCGTACCGAAGATTCGCTACAAATTTAACATAACTGTAAATACTTTTTTTACAACGAAAAATTTTGAAAACACGTAGTGTTCAAATTTTGTTCCATTTAGAGATTTGTATTAAATTCATGTATTTTTTCATATAAATTTTAAAATTGAGCAAAATTTAAACGATAAACTATAAGCTCAAAATGAATGTTTAAGTTATTAGAACGTCCAGAAGAATATTACTTGGAAATGTGTTATGCGGTTGGACCCTTTGCGAAGCTGGGCCAAGTGATAAATGATAAAGAAATTACAACATTCCTTCCTGTGACATCAATCAACTCATTAGCTGAAACCAAACTTCGTGTAAAAATTATAATATTCCGCTGGAAAAAAATAATAATTAAGTATATTTTAAAAATAATTTAGTATTTTTATCAAGTTATCTATGTCATACCACGAAACCACAAAATATACTCAATATTGAAGAAATTTACACGCGTGCAATGTTGAGTAATGTAAATAACTCAAAACTAAAAAGTTCTTTTGAAAACTGTGAATTAAATTTACTAGTTCCAAGGGGTTTCTAACATGTGATATACGTCGCGGTCGTTTTTGTACCTTCGGGTGGTATTATGATTTCAAATGAAATTACTTTCACTGCCAGCTCTAGGATGATCTGAAAGCAAGACTTTTGGTAGGAAAAACGAAAATAGTGTCTCATATCAAGTGGCAAAAGTGGTCGCAATAGATTCACAGTCACTCACACTAACATGCNTCCCCACATGTAAACAGGAGGACTCCTATGTGGGAGGGGTAGACAGTGACATGTGGGTGGGAGTGGTACCAGCCCACCATTCTCATTGGTATGTTCAACTCCTGGCTGAGCCCCTCTGCACGCACTGCAGCACTGGACAGTTCTGCTCTAGCGAGATCTCCACTGGGTCCTTGCGCTTGTCCGATCTGCGCAGTACCACCACCGCTGAGATGTGCGACGTCTTCTTCTCGGCAATCTCTCAAATTAGAAACCCCATGACCTCTTCTTTTTCTGTAGATAGAGCATGTTGTTAACATATCAAATTAACGTCTGCTGACATACCAACAGACTGCAACGCCATTTTTTCCACCTACGCCTCACGTATGCGCGGCTGCATCTCAAGTTCTTCGTCGCATCGTAACTGTTTACCAGATCGAACAAGGCCACGTTTGTTTCAATCCTGTTATTTCTCACGAAGTTATAAGTAAGGCAATAAAAGTCTAAAACACGTCTGATACATGGCCTATTTAGGAAACAACCAAACACGTTATACATGGGCTGATTTTTCAAAGGTTTGTTTCAACAAGCGTGTAGATACCACAAATAGGGTGTAGTCAAATGTCTGTCAACATGACAGCTATGTAAATCCCCACATTCCATTCCATAAAATTGGCTGAAACACGAGTTTATTGTTGACGTACGAAAAAAAAGTACCCAATCTTCAGTTGCACTTCATTTATAGCCTATTCACGGTAAAGTGAGCACTTTTGAAAGCCCTCTCATTCAGAATAGCCTAATAGTCAATAAATATATTTTATTTTGGCTTTAGATGTTAACTTCTGAGTGCGGTGGAATATACACACTACGTTTATTACTTACATGTGCTCACTTTACCGTGAACAGTCGATAAAAAAAAAGGAATACATTTTTGATGCACGCCATTATTTTGACTTTCCATAGTATTTCTATCTGAAACAAAGCTTACAAAGTTACACATTTTCTAAATCAAACCACACACACCTTCCCCTCCTTTACGAAGTCATAAACATCTGGCCAAGGTGTGGGCATGGTAATTGTCATTAATATGTCTCTGTAGCCAACTTCAACGTGAAAACTGCACACATTCCATGGCGTAGCCAGTCTTATAGGTTGTCCTCGGTTAGTTGAGTACTTACGAAATATCGCCGACGCAGTCGGTTGGTGTTCCGCCGGTCTGCGGTGTGAGAGGTTCTGGGTTCGAATCCTAGGCAAGGCATGGGTGTTTGTTTAAGTTATGTCATAAGTTGGTTTGTAAGCCGTCTCCCGATAAGCCTTCAGGCACAACACCGGGGACGTTTATAACCCCTCTCAAATCAACCAATCATTCATTCGAAATATCACTGCCACTACCTGCATACATCTTAACGGGCACACTGAGTTTCATGCGCCGAGTAAATTTACTAACGATGGAAGTCATTTCTTAAAGTAGATTTAAAAGTGTAAGGTAAATTTTTGTAAATACTGTAATCATTTCTCTTGCTTTTCGTTTATAATGCATATCAGTATTAGATTGGGTAAATTTGTATAATATTACTTACTTTTCTAATAATACACAATTTTACTTAACTGACGCATGGGTAAGGCGATCAGGACCATTGTAATGTTAATTTTACATATAGTGGGAGAATACACAATGTGCATTCAAGCATATCTTTAGCAGGGCTTTCAAAAGTGCTCAGTTCGCCGTGAACAGTCGATAGAAGCGAGAACCTCGCGATGCGAAGGAAAGCTTCACCTACCTATGGACCATGGAGATGAAGCGTGTTCTCCTCTGTCTATTAATTTCTGAATTTCTTGGAGATGCCGTACCGCCAGTTCAAATCTTTACATTGCATCATTTTACAGCCAACACTCATCGAACGATTATCCAAGTCATAATCGTCTCACGTCTATGATTTCACGTGTCTCAGCAGTCGAATTCCGAAATCGTGATATAAAGATCAACAACTACGAGGACAATTTTTATTCATATACAGTTCTCTGAAGCCTTTAGCGAAGATGAATGATGCTGGAACCAGGGTTGGCGTATGAAATCAGCTTTCATGATGCGAGATAATGACAGCCATTGGTGCAAACAGCCATAGTTCCAAAATGAACGGCACGACAGTGAAAAATACAGTATCCGTACTCAAGTTTATTCTCTCGAAGAAACAGAAATTGTATAACGGTTACCCATACTTGGTCTGAATCACTGGATTCATGGTTTAGTCATCGTCGCATGTAAGAGCAAACAGTTTTATGAATAAAAGTATTATTTTAATATGCACTTATTACATTGTGAGCGTAGAGATTGGTCTAATTACAGTGGCGAAGAACGATGAAAGTTGTGAAAGTGAAAATGGAGTTTTAATTATCCCGGAGACCTGGTAGTAATAAACCTTTGGTAGCTCGTGTTGGCTGTTGACCTGAGACTCTAATTAAAGCCAATTAATAAATGCTCTGAAACTGAGAGATTTTTAAAGTCCTCCAGAATATTCATTCCGTAAAAATGTAATCATCGTTCAAATTGAGTGAAAGCAGCATGCGCCAATCATTTATTAAAAGTGCGATACATGGAAAAATGGTACTTTTGTCTTAACCCTTGTGCTGTTAAGTTTCATAGGGTACGTAAATGAGAATCGCTAAAACTTCGAACAGTTGAAATATCACTCAAGTTGACGACGTCTGATGTTAACATAATATTTTTTTATAGCGTACCGAAAATTCGCTACAAATTTAACATAACTGTAAACACTTTTTTTACAACGAAAAATTTTGGAAACACGTAGTGTTAAAATTTTGTTCCATTTAGAGATTTGTATTAAATTCATGTAATTTTTCATACAAATTTTAAAATTGAGCAAAATTTAAACGATAAACTATAAGCTCAAAATGAATGTTTATGTTATTAGAACGTTCAGAAGAATATTACTTGGAAATGTGTTATGCGGTTGGACCCTTTGCGAAGCTGGTCCAAGTGCTAAATGATAAAGAAATTACAACATTCCTTTCTGTGACATCAATCAACTCATTAGCTGAAACCAAACTTCGTGTTAAAATTATAATATTCCGCTGAAAAAAAATAATAATTAAGTATATTTTAAAAATAATTTAGTATTTTTATCAAGTTATCTATGTCATACCACGAAACCACAAAATATACTCAATATTGAAGAGATTTACACGCGTGCAATATTGAGTAATGTAAATAACTCAAAACTAAAAAGTTCTTTTGAAAACTGTGAATTAAATTTACTAGTTCCAAGGGGTTTCTAACATGTGATATACCTCGCGGTCGTTTTTGTAACTTCGGGTGGTATTATGATTTCAAATGAAATTAAATTACTTTCACTGCCAGCTCTAGGATGATCTGAAAGCAAGACTTTTGGTAGAAAAAACGAAAATAGTGTCTCATATCAAGTGGCAAAAGTGGTCGCAATAGATTCACAGTCACTCACACTAACATGCAAAATTGCCCAGTGGATGCACTACACGAATATTTTGAGTGGCTAACTAAATATTACTAACTATAAGTATAAGATGTGAAACCGCAAAATATGTTCATGTACTGATGCAAACTAATTTCCAGGTTCACGTATCAAAAAGGCACCTGCACTCTTCCTCTTTGACGTACGAGTTGGCTAGCGTAGGCTTGCAGAGCTCTCCTCGAACATAGCCCTTGAAGTTACTAACAAACACCCAAAAGAGTATAATAAAATAACAATTTGGTCTCCGTATGCTTTAACGATAACGGCCATGAACAAGACTCAGTTTAACTGACCGGCTCTGCAAAGAGAAGTGCGGGCAGCGAGCAAAGAAAGCGTGGCCCTTGGGACAGAGATATAGGCCTACACAAACGCTACTCTTGAGCGTTGACAGAGAAAGGGCTACATTTTTGACAACAATATTAATATTACTACGACAGCAATTTTTTTTTTTTTACCTGTGAACCGTCAATATTGATTGTTAATGTTAACATAACATCAACGATTTTTGTAACAACATTACATCCTTACTGTTCTTTCAACAATAAGGTGATGTTTATGTTGCAGAAAAACTAATTTTGTGTTGAATTGACGTAAGCATTTGTGTTAGAAATTTTCTTGTATTTTCTTTGCATTAAAATACGTTCAGATGTAATATAAATTTAGAATAACTATTTAGTCACAAAAATAAATATTACCAACTAAATAAATGACTGCTGGGAGGGGAATCGAACCAGCGCTTCGAGCGTGTGGTGTTCTCCATTTTAAGGAACCTCACAACCTACCAACTGCTCTATCTTGACATGTTTGATCTTTTTTCATATTGTGTGTATAACATTATGACAAACCGCAATTCTCGTTCGTTGAGTAGAAATACTTTACGCTCTATAAATATATGCATAATTGGAACACGTAAACTAGTGCGCAAGGCTTGAGAGCTTGCCAGAGTTACATTTAGTTCTCACACTATGCTTTAAAATTTAAATACAGTGATTACGTATTACGAGGTTATAACTGTTAGGTAGTCTACAATCCGCCATTTAACAACGCCAAGCCAGGCCCTGTTCCAATTGGCACGTTTTGTTAACAAAATATTCACGTAACCCTTTTCGTCTACCAAATCTGTGACGTATTTTTGTAATTTGCGTTTTGCGTTTTGTCAGCTTTGAAGCTAACAAATTACACAACACAAATTACCAAACCGCCGCCATATTAGTTTTGCCTGTTAGAACATACGCTATGTTATTGAAAAAAAAAAGTATGTATCGTACTCAAAATAGTAATTATTCACAAAGCAATTTGCTGAAATATTCTTGAAGTAGGTATTTTATAAATGAAACAGTTTTTGTTTAGTAATAATTTCACATCATATTTGTTTTCTTTTGTTAACATTAAATTTTAAACTGCCCTCAAATAACTTTCGGGAATAATTACTGTTTATTTTAAGACGTCGTGGACTTTTGATTTTGCAATCATTAAAACACCAAAATAATAGCAACATGGCTTGCTCGACAGTAGAATGACGTGGTGTTTCGACTAAACATCACAAAATGCCAAATACATATTACGAAAAACGAAACTTGAAATGAATTATAAATACACTGAAAATTGTAAACGTTATTAACTTTTCATAACGTTATAATTTTTAACACAACATAAACGTTTAAAGAAATTCCTCAATAGTAATTTTTTTGGTTGCAACAACATTAGACAATATTTGTGTTCATTGTACCTAACGCAGAAATAAAATAAGGAAGATTGTGTATATGACGATTCTTCTCGTAGAACCGTGTAGTGGTTGCATCACATCCTCAAAAGTTTAGAAAAAAAAAGCCGTAGTTTTGGGTATATTGAACTGTTACTTATATTTTAGCTACAAATTATAATAGTTCTCATGAGAAATATGATTACAATGTGTGCGCACGAATGTAGTGAAATGTCTCTTTAGTTTCAAGAGGCGGAGGAACATCCTGGAAGTAAATCTTTAGCAGGGCGTTGGAAAAGTTGGAAGTTACCTTGAATGGACTATATTTGGAGTACGCAGTTTTTTCCATACGATTTAATGGTGCCACTCCTAGTTAACAAACTTAAAGAGTCAAACATGTATGAATGTGTGAGGGGCGAGAGGGTGAAAGATGCAACTTATAACTAGTTTGAATACACAGGAGCATTGTATGTAACAACCTCACTCACATGATTAACCAATCCAGAGTTCACTAGTAGACTTAGAGAGGGTAAAGGGATTGTGTAATAACATACTAGCAAGTGGTCTGAAAATGAAGTGATGTGAATGCAAAAAATTCACATAGTTTTGTAAGAGCAGATACACATACATTGGTTATACTTTGTCAATTAATAATAGGAGGAGAATTATTATAGGGACATTGGCNGTAAGAGCAGATACACATACATTGGTTATACTTTGTCAATTAATAATAGGAGGAGAATTATTATAGGGACATTGGCGCAAGGGGCTGGGTGCTCGGAGCTTCGGAGCTGTTCATGCTCTGTCATTCCGGTCCCCCGGTGGCCATATTGTCCATCATGTTAGATCCATGTGACCTTGACCTTTAAACTTTGACCCCAAAAATCCAAAAATATCCAAAACATTTATAAAAATATTATGTTAAAAATAATAATAAATTATTTAAAAATTATTAATTTTTTTAAAAATACATTTCCCGAGGTTCACTACGCCCCCCTCACAGCTACCATCCACAATTTTGGTAGGTGTAGTCCGCAATCTTGGTAGGTGCAGTTCGCCATCTTGGTAGGCGTCACAGCCACAGTTTTGGCTCTCCCATTAAATTTTTAAAGCTCTCAAAATTTACTTGTATTTATCATTTTCTAATTTTTGTAAATAAAACATGTCAGTATAAAAATGAATTACCTGTGTATTTATAATCTAAACGTTTTCTTTTTTAATATAACGTTCAATTTTTTGCTAAATTAATAATGTGTTGAGTAAACAAATATTAGCGAAAATTTTATTTAAAGAATTGGCTCGCGGGAACATGCAGTACCGGAGGAGNATGTGTTGAGTAAACAAATATTAGCGAAAATTTTATTTAAAGAATTGGCTCGCGGGAACATGCAGTACCGGAGGAGAAAGGGGTACTCTTGCCACGAACGTATACGGGCTTTGAGCGTGCGAAAGAAACAGGAAAAGTTTGCGCGGAGTAATTCTCCTCGTCTGCTCGGACGTACCCTGTCACACGCGCGCCGCAAGTCGATCAAAATATTGCCATGCTGGGTTCAATACGAGTTTCCTGGCGGCTAGTTGCGTTTCCGATCTCATGCGTGATAGTTGTTCTACCGAATCGAAATCAAAGCTGATGGCCAGCGCAGTTCCGCTGGTATTGTCTCCAAGCCGATCCTGGGAACTGCAACGTAGCTCTTACGGCGGGGAAAAACTCCCACTACAATTATGTATTAGCCTTGGCCTTCCCCCCACTCCANACTGCAACGTAGCTCTTACGGCGGGGAAAAACTCCCACTACAATTATGTATTAGCCTTGGCCTTCCCCCCACTCCACTTCTTTGTTATTGGATATTGACAGAATTTAGTTGTTAAAATATTAATACTTTACTGGTAAATAAATATGTTGTTTTACAATTACAAAAAAATACTTGTGTGAAATATTTTACGAATAGCCATTCAAAGAAGAGTTTTCAATTTAAAAAATGTACACGGCACAATTGTGCCGCTATTGACCTACATTTACTACATTTCGTGTGTGTGAAAACGTACGGGGAGTATGCTGACGGAGATGTGATCGCGTGACTACCTGGATTCTGACACGTCGCACAAGAACGCCGCCAATCTCTGCCTCCCTCTCTCACTCTCTCTCTCTCTCTCTCCTCTGTATCGCTTGCATGTAGCAGCAATCAAAATACACGCGTCATTTTAAAATTAGTTCAATATGAATTAAAATATTACACAAATACTTGCAACAAAATTATTTATTTTACAACATAATTCTAAAAAAAAACTTGTAAGAAAATTTCATTCAATATATAAATAAATCATATTTATTCATTTAATGGAAGAATATATTTAGCAATGTATATATATATATATATATATATATATATATAATATTTACAAAAACCCCTTGAAGAAAATATTTTACATGATAAACATATTTACTGAAAAAATGTATAAGATCGGTAAACAATAAAAAATTATGAGATAGTTAAAAACATCGACATTTATTTGTACATAATAATGATTTATTACACATCATAAAAACACACTTTTTTCCAGAAAAATTTTTAATCACGCACGTCAATATTTTTTTTACACTGTATAACGTGTGTGGTTCATCAACTAAAAAAAATTACTCNAATTTTTAATCACGCACGTCAATATTTTTTTTACACTGTATAACGTGTGTGGTTCATCAACTAAAAAAAATTACTCCGGGAATTGGAGGTTTTCATTACCAGGGTTTTTCTAAAGATAGAGCAAAGCTCATATGCACACGCGCACACGAGCACCTCTGGACATGGGTCCAGTGGCGTTGTAACCTCCAAACTCCAAACTGTGCCAAGCGCCATCACGTCGTTCAGAGCAAACTTTAAAAACTTTATCATTTTTAATTTTATGATTAAATTCGCAATTTTTTCTGTCGTACTTGCTTGAACGTCGTTCATCCTCGATTTTTTTTTCGTATTTCCTATGTTTGTGGGAAATGTTGTTTGTGGACGGCACAAATGAACTGCACACTCTTCACTGCCACAATCTTGCACTGATAANAATTTTTAATCACGCACGTCAATATTTTTTTTACACTGTATAACGTGTGTGGTTCATCAACTAAAAAAAATTACTCGGGGAATTGGAGGTTTTCATTACCAGGGTTTTTCTAAAGATAGAGCAAAGCTCATATGCACACGCGCACACGAGCACCTCTGGACATGGGTCCAGTGGCGTTGTAACCTCCAAACTGTGCCAAGCGCCATCACGTCGTTCAGAGCAAACTTTAAAAACTTTATCATTTTTAATTTTATGATTAAATTCGCAATTTTTTCTGTCGTACTTGCTTGAACGTCGTTCATCCTCGTTTCTTTTTTCATATTTCCTACGTTTGTGGGAAATGTTGTTTGTGGACGGCACAAATGAACTGCACACTCTTCACTGCCACAATCTTGCACTGATAAATTCAAGAATCTTACCAACAAAGACGATGCTTTCAAGGAGGAAATTAAAATTTTCGTCACACCGCTCCACAGTTAAGGTAACAGCCGGCTGGTCCGTGTAGGTTACGCCGTGCAGTAGAGGATATGTATATGCATATTTTTTCTCTGGAACGAACTTATCACTAGGACGCGCTCCACCGTTGTGAGAAGACTTGGTGGAAGGTCTCGGCCTCGAGCCTAGGTGCACTTCGCATGCAAAAGGCATGCAGGTGGAGGCCCAGTCCGGGAAACATTGCCTTTTTACAGCATGGTTATGTCCATCACATTTCTCCTGCCATTTTCACGCATAATTATTTATACTTTTTCGGAAAAGTTCGTACACTACACTTTCATGCATTCTTGCCTCGCAAACGTGGACATTACGATTTTCTTTTACCAACTCCTCCAGCGAACAAGAAAGCGTAGAGTTAGGGCATAAATTGTAAACGTAACATTTTTTTATATTCGCATATTAATTTGTCCCGCACATAACAACAGCATTCCAAATCATCTTAGCAGCATAGCCAGCGAATTGTACCGTCACAAAATTGAATTTGCAGAACAACTCGAGCATCTCGAAAACTTACGCGTCGGTACCCACAATTCAGTTCACTGTACTTGCTCAATCGAGTCTTCTGACCTGAATGGAAAAAATTCGGCGACGGACACTTCCATTTCTTCTTTTATATCACTGTATTTGAAGTCGGAACTGATGGGGGGCTCTGCGAGTCTGGGAAAGAATAATCAGTAGGACGTTCTTGCCAATGGAGGCTGATACGGGTTGCCTGATGGTTGCGTGTTCGTGCTAGTAGACGGCATTAACAAAATTGCTCCTCGTGCCAATATGGTGCGGTTAAGATGAAGGATATTATCTTGATTTTCTTCTACTTTGCTGTAGCAGTTATTTTTTTATTCACTTTAAAACATTGCTATAGAAAATTTAACAGGGGTTTGAGCCCTGAAAGTTTCGAAATTATCGCTGGGCTTTCCTCTTGAAATAGCGAAAAAGGAACAACAGCGAGAACAATTACTGCTTTCCCAAGGGGGCTCGGGTTGCGAATTATAAAGAGTTTTTAAAGGGGAAAATAATAGTCCACCCTCGCGATTAAAGTAGGCCGCCGATTGGTCGGAACGAAGGTTTCCGAAAACACCCAAGTAATTAGCCAATGAGAAACATTGGCGGAGCAATGAAATATATTGGAAGGTGGTGGGCAATTAGCCAATGAGAATCAGGGGTACGACAACTGGTCAATTAAATAAATTGGAAAGGGGGGTTTAGGGCGTCAGTCGTCTGTTGGATGCAGTGTTGGGGACGGCACCAGCAATGTAAAATAAATGACGAAAGAAANGGCCGCCGATTGGTCGGAACGAAGGTTTCCGAAAACACCCGAGTAATTAGCCAATGAGAAACATTGGCGGAGCAATGAAATATATTGGAAGGTGGTGGGCAATTAGCCAATGAGAATCAGGGGTACGACAACTGGTCAATTAAATAAATTGGAAAGGGGGAGTTTAGGGCGTCAGTCGTCTGTTGGATGCAGTGTTGGGGACGGCACCAGCAATGTAAAATAAATGACGAAAGAAAAAACCTAGATGGCGCTCGAACAAAGGTGAGAGACAAACTCCAGTAATGTATAAACAAATGACAATCGAAAAAACCAATATGGCGGACGGTGGCTGTGATGCCTACCAATATGGTGGACTTCGCCTACCAAGATGGTGGAATGAGTATGGGTAGAGGAAAGTGGGGTAAACTCCAGAAATTTAAGTTTTATAAACACATTTTTTAAAAATAATTTTTTATAACTATTGAATTATTATTTAATATTTTTAATTTAACTTTCTTTTAAAAAAATTAAAACTTTTTGGATTTTTTAATTTTTTTAATTTTTGGGGTTGAAGATCAAGGTTAAGATTACATGGATCCAAGATGACTGACAATATGGCCACCGGGGATCGGAAAGACAGCATGAACAGCTCCGACGCTCCGAGCCCCCAGTCTCTTGCGCCAAATTCCCCATAATCATTCTACTAATAGGACATATATTTGTTTATTAAATTCAGCGGGACATATAGATGAATATTTACTTACGTTGGAATTAATTGTCACCAGTAATAAAGCCTATGCTACGCCACGTCACGCGTCGTGATGCAGCAGCTATCACCGACACCACCACCACCATCGCCATAATAGAAAGTACCGCACAGTTAGTAAAAATTGAAGAAGAAATTACATAACTTGACTCCAACTGCCATGTTGGAAGTGGCTGACCTTGAGGCTATGAATTGACAAATCTCGTAGAGATGGCCGAGCACAGCCACTCTTTGCTACAACGATCAGCAGACGACTGATTAGTAGATACAGGTATTTTTTCGTGAAAATATTTCAGAACCAGTTGTACTCCAAAACAATATAGCTCATATGCACTTTCGTGCTTGGATGATTTTAAATGCCACGCGTCTCATGTGTCTGAGGCTCTTAGTGCCTGCAAGTCGTAGCCTCATGAAACAACGAGAATCACGGACGTTCAGCATCGGAGTACTTTGTCCGAGAAACACGGACGTTCAGCATCGGAGTACTTTGTTACGTTTGGCCCAATCAAATAAGAACATGTCTTCTCACGCAAGCACCTGGCCAATAGCCAAAGGAAGTTGTGGCTGTGGATATAGGATGTTGAAGTCTAGCATGACCATAAATATTTTCGCCAAAAAACACCTGTCCTTACTGACTAATTGCATCCCCTTGAACTCCATGCCGAGTAATCATTAACTATATAGTGGCATTGCCCATGACTCGCAGGGAACTCGGACCGGTGGTCCTGAGACACTAACTGCGCGTAATGAGGGTTGCCCAGGTCCTCCGGAAGGACACGGGGCCGGCGCAGGACAAAGGACGACGCTCGGACAGGCAGTTGCGTGGTCGTCTCCTGGGAAGTGCTGGGGCGATCACTCGAGGGAAGAACAGAAGTTGGGAGCGTGTTCCTGTGCAAGAGGTCGCCGGGGTCAGGCGGGCGGTGAGTCACAGCCTGGTGTGGGGGAGTCCTGCCTGCGTGATTGTTAGTCCTCAGTGAAACGAGGACGGGCATGTCTTCTGGGGTCAGCCCCCTCTTCACGGTCATTAGGCCACACCCGCCGCATCCTTCCCACGGATGACGCGCCAGAGAAGGGGTCGCTCGCTCGCTCGTCTTGTCCTCCTGACAGGAAGCAAGCAACTCGGGTTCTGCACAGCTCACCTGCTTCAGTTTTCTTTCATGCGTGTCTCAAACATATTTCCACAATTCTGTAACGGCGGGTTCACAATCAGAATGCATAAGCACAGAGCATATAACATAACAGTATAAAACTCACACGACCAGAATTCTTGTGCGAAATTGATTCACAATTGAATACTTAAATATTAATTTTAGCCTATGAAATTTTGCGATTAGTCTGATTTCAGATGGCAGTGTTGGGAAATAACGGGTTTTCGAAACAGTTTGTGATATTGTGTTGAAAATAGACAGTAGTTAAAATATTTTGAATTTCTGCTTTCCAAACAGGTCACTTTCAAGCTGGTAGTAAATTGAGAAATTCTATTTATTTGTGAGTAAAAGCTCGTATTTGGCTGCAATTGTGATACACTTTCCCCAACCAAAATTTTAAGTATTAACTTTATTTATTTACTACTATTCAAGCCCTCCAATGATGTTCACATGAACAAACAATTTAACTACAATTGTGTTTGGCTTATAGTGTTCATAAGCAAATTTATTTCAATGTTAAAACGTTACGAATTTAAATGCAAAATGAATNTTATTTCAATGTTAAAACGTTACGAATTTAAATGCAAAATGAATAAAGCTGTCATGGAAAGAAACTCTGTAATTTCCTCTTTTACCTTTATGGAAACTGCACGGGAAAGCCATAAAAATGATTTATTTTTTTGACCATTTTATTTTTTTTTATTTAGATGTTATATTTAAATATATCAATTGTGTGAGCATNATAAAGCTGTCATGGAAAGAAACTCTGTAATTTCCTCTTTTACCTTTATGGAAACTGCACGGGAAAGCCATAAAAATTATTTATTTTTTTGACCATTTTTTTATTTTTTTATTTAGATGTTATATTTAAATATATCAATTGTGTGAGCAATTGTTATGCTAAACCCAGTTTTACGAAATAATATTAAACCGTATGTGGACATATTTCTTTACTACTCCCTTCTAGTGTTAAAAAATAAAGTTTATTATTTATGTAGGTTCTAACACAATATAAATATAAATATTTAAAACAATTATATTCATTTAATTATGTACAAAGNTTAAAAAATAAAGTTTATTATTTATGTAGGTTCTAAAACAATATAAATATAAATATTTAAAACAATTATATTCATTTTATGAAAATTTGAATGATTGCATTTTATTATGTACAAATTTTAAAAATCCTGTAAACATGTCTCATCAGTGCAACCTGGCGGCAAAAATTCATGGTTGCCAAACTAAAAGCATTGAGTTTCCCAATCTGAGTTGAATAAACGTAAACCAAGATATAGTCACACGAGTGGTATAAACGTATTTATTATAAACTCCTTCGGCAGCCATGTTTGAACTCGTTTGCAAACGGAACAAAATTCAGTGGTTACACCTCAATAAATGAATGAAAACAAAAGGAAATCTTTACCTCAAAAACGTGCTCCCATATTTATTTACAATCGCTTCAACCACTCTTCGAGGTTGAGAGATTTACTAATTTTAACACAACTTACCTTATTTAATAGAATGAGTATAAGAAACACTGCTTTTTAGCTCTGGTTTATTATTTGTTTCAAGGAATGCAGAAATCCCCGCCAATTTTAACAATTTTAACCATACTGTGTATTTACATCTTAGCAGCAAATGAGAGTATAACACAGAAGAAAAGTACTTACACAAAGAGCTTACTTTGAACAAGAATTCACTGCGATCTTACATTAACTAAACTGAAGTTATTTATGAAGACTGAACCGAATTTTAATAGAATTATTAAAGTACATAAATAAATACCAGCTATTGGCGAGAGAGATCGTAATCAATTACAATATATGACTGATCGGTATGTATCGTGGCCGCAGGCTGAATGTTACGTCGGGAAGCGAAGAGCGGCACGCCAAGTTGCACCTTGAGGATTGTTCTCGGCGTGGGTCGAAAGACGGACAGACAGGCCCCCGTATAAAGTGTCACCAAGTATTATATAGTTTCTGGTGGCATGATTGTCCCAAATATCGTGCCGCTGGGAGGGGAGATCCGTTGGCGCTTCGATGTTATGTTTCAACAACTACAACATGTTTTGGATCCTTCGCCTGGCCTGGTTACCGACTCGTCGCCGAAGGTCGCTAGGTTTGTCCGCCTTTAACGGAATCCTAACAGATCGGAACAAGATCGGGACCAGTGTACTGTGGGCAATGACGAACGTATTTGAAGTGAGGTAGTTGCGTCCCGTATCACAGCTACCTAAGTCTAGCTCTGCGTGCAACATCATCATAATGACAACTAAACATGCCTTCATACACACACTAAAAAATTGGTGGATGTGTGGTTGTATCGGGGACACGTGTCCTTGGGTTTACGTCAGTACATTTGCGTTAGCGGTGACGTTTTCTTTGGGACGTGGGAGTGAAATGAAAGTAACGAATTGAATACTTAGCTTCTGTGGCTTAAATCGTCAGATTTAGAAGGGAGTTTTCGTTTGGCACTAAAATAAACGCGTTAACACATCTGAGTTGCGAGATACATTGCCTGGGAATTTTCGTCTAATCCCAAAATCAGCGCCAATCGCCGCGGGCCCCCACCAGAGCCTCACGCATGCGCAGCGCTTACTCTACATCGTGCCCACATAGTGGTCATATACCCGTAGCTCGTGACTCCATGCATGTGGCTCCGTCCCTCAGTTCGATTTTCAACTCCACCCTGGTTCTTTCGTCGGCTCCGAAGTTGCTGAAGGCAGTCTGGCGTCTCCCTCTTCGGAGGTGGAAGACCCACAGAGTGGAACTTCCCGTACAGATAACCGTATTTCCACTCATAGCGGAAATACGCTCAGGCCTGAGAAGCGTGATTGTAGTTGGGCAATCAGGTGGTGGGACATGTTTTCCTAGAGGCCCTTGGTGGTGGTACTGAAATTATGAAATGTCCAAGTCATGGTTGTTATGCTCTGAAGTTGTCTCCTGTTACACCCTGGGGATCAAGTACAGGAGGGGTGGCGGTGCGGAGAGCCGGGCATGTTCCGGAAAACATGCTGCTGAGGTTCGAAGTCAACTTCAGTTATTTGTTTTGTCACGTGGCAGGACACACTTGCTAAGGAATACAATTTATTTCTCATTTAAAATAGAAGAAATTATAAGACCCACATTTTCTCACACATTTTAAGTAACGCCGAAATAGATATTAGTTACACCTGTGTGTGACTTCAACGAAAAGCAAAAATGTTAGCATTTTGTTTCCTTAATGTCTGCTTATTTTTTATATCACATAAGCGAATGTAACATACACAGATATGTACACTGATTTGTAGAATCACATATACATATTCAGATATATATATATATAACACTAGCTGTGCCCGCGGCTCCGCTCGCGTGGACTAGAGAATTGTTTAGATAAAATTATAGATTGATATATGATACCACGGAGTTTTTTTAGGTCTTTTTATTCTACACAATTCTTTACTACATAATATTGTTCCCTCTTTAACGGTTTAGACAGCGTGTTGCAAGAGAGCGGTCTGACGGCAAACTTTTTTCCGACTTGATTCACTCATATCGCCATTACTTATGCCTTATGTTACTTTGCGTAAGAAAATATATACTAAAACCAAGCCAGAGAACATAACTATGAATAAAAAAAAACATGTAATTCGGATAAGTGGTTCTCGAGTTATAAGCGCACTAACAGGCAGACAGAGAGACGTTCAGTTTTATAATATGTATAGATACAGGTCTACACAATGTGACCTCTTATTTACCTTAGTAAGAACATTATTTAAAGAGTGTTCTATATAAGTGTTTTGGGCTATTTCTTGTTATCATATCATAGCAGGATGAAAATAAATTTGTTAAACCTGAAATATATTGCCTTGCTCAAAATATGTGTTTTGTCTACCGTTGATGTAATGTGTACGTATAAGCGCATATTTATTAAGTAGCTAATAACCTTTTTATAAGTTTACTGCGATGGACTAATGACTGACAAATAAAAAAAAAATCAGTGGTGCTCCGTATCNTCTTATTTACCTTAGTAAGAACATTATTTAAAGAGTGTTCTATATAAGTGTTTTGGGCTATTTCTTGTTATCATATCTTAGCAGGATGAAAATAAATTTGTTAAACCTGAAATATATTGCCTTGCTCATAAAATATGTGTTTTGTCTACCGTTGATGTAATGTGTACGTATAAGCGCATATTTATTAAGTAGCTAATAACCTTTTTATAAGTTTGCTGCGATGGACTAATGACTGACAAATTAAAAAAAAATCAGTGGTGCTCCGTATTTGTTGAAGACTCTACCTGTATCTACCCTTCATATTTTCATTATCATCGCAGATTATGTACCTCTACTGTGGAAAAATATTGTAGTAGAATTACATTCTGGCCACATTGAAAACATGTTTTAAAATCGAAGCCTTTATTCATGTTCTATGCTTGCGAGTCTCAGTCAAAATGTATTGATTGCTTTAGAAAGAAATGTGAAGAATGTAATATCACCACAGTAAGCATACTGTATAGTTATATAAAGTGTTCATAAACTGTTCAATTTCGTACTGTCTCACCTTTCGGAGAAATGGTAATTCATTAGGATAAGTAAACTTTATCGGTTTAAAATGCCGCACATGCTCTCGTGAATGATACCTGAAATGTTTGAACCACAGAGTAGCATTGCAACCGTGTATTGGAAAATTAATCCCAAGTGCAAACCACATAAACCTAATCAATTATAGGTGAACTGGTAATTTAAATGCCAAATTACACGGGACCAAGAACAAATAAAGTTAAATTTTCCAAAACAAATAGTACAATTTACTGAAAATTTTGAAATATTTAGCTGAAAATTGAAACCCAGTTACTGTTGCAGCCTTGTAATTGTGCCGAATAAAGTTTTGTGCGTATGTGAGCACACGCGCTTGTTATCTATGAATGTCACGCAGACATTCGCGATGAATTATTATTCAGTTCACTTCTATTAACACTTCATTTGCTATCACTTAAGAAAATTCGTTGTTGAGGGAAAAAGTAGTTTGTTACAATTTCGAGTTAAGTAGGTTTCTGTGCTTGAACTGATTATTAACAAGAAGTTATATATAACTCATGAACCTACTTTCCTCCATATGGGTGCAAATAAATTTTATTGAATATCTTAAAAGCTTAGATGGCAGGTAGGCGTTGACGTCTCATTGACAGCAATATCATTAGAGATGAAACCAGAAACTTGTTAAACAGAACCAAGGCAATTAAAATACACGAGTGACTTACCCGGTATTCTAATTCAGAAAAACTTCTACAATTAAGCTAGCGTACAATCAACTGCATCACGGAGGTAGGATTCGGAGCATTTACTTCGGATATAATAATTTTTTTTTTTAATTATTGAGTTCACTTTCCTGAAATATTTACACAGCCATCAATTTGAAAGTACGTGTCTGAGCCACATGGCCTACCAAAACGCCACTTGTGTAAAATCGGTTTATTGGCCTCTGGTATATGGCACAAAATCTTAATTTTTTTAAGCAGGGTATCTTAAAAAAACTATATAAACAAGAGTTTCTGTATACGATGTTTATAATAGATACTATCAGCATAAAAAGTTGAATCGAATTTTGTTAAATTTTTAAATAAATATGCCAAACACATCTAAATATTTATATGGACGCCATTTCGAAAATCAATGTCTGGCTTTATTTAAGTCATGTATCTTTACATGACCTTCTGTAGTTGTGCAAAATTTGGTGAAAATTAGTTGAATTGACCCGGAAATATGACAAACTTACCTGACACTATTCTGCAAAAATCCGACAAAGAGGATTTTTGTGTGCATAAATTATGCATCTTATTAATACTGTTTGCATACAAAATTAGGTAGAATTTTGTTAAAAGGTTTTTCCCATAACAAATTAAACTAAATTACTTATATAAACCACATTAAAATATGCCTGCTGCACAAAACACATGTTAATTAAATATCCTACTGTAGCAATACTTTGTAAAACGTTTGTATGAATCGGTTGATTGGTCCTCGAAATATGGCATAAAACCTCCACTGTTCATGTGACGATATTCATAAATGGAGGACAAAAATTTTATCTATTAGCACATTGGATGATTGTCATAGATACAGCACACTGAGCTAAAATGATTGTATGCACACCATTTGCAAAATAAGAGGTTTACATACTTAAAAAATATAAATTAATATGACGTACCACAGTAAAACTTCTTCGCCAAATTTGAAATATATCGGTTGATTGTTTCTCGAGATACGAAACCAAATTGGTTTTATTTCATGTGAGGCTATCTTGCAAAATTGCGGAGAGATGAGGAATTGCATAGACAATTTTGATGGATATAATTGATACTGTCTGCATATAAAGTTAAGTTAAAATTTGTTTTGTATTTTCATATATAAAAAATTCTGAGCTAAAAATTTTTTATGGCCGCCATTTGGAAAATAAGTGTGTCTGACCCTCTCAAATTTTATCAGTTTACGTGGTCTGTCACAGTGTCACTTGTTTTCCAAATCTGGTATAAATCAATTTTTTTTCCGGAGATATTGCGTAATTTGTCATGTGATACTATTTTAGAAAATGGTTTACAAAAGAGATTGTTTTTGAACACATTTGATAGTTCTAATATAAGCAGTCAGCATACAAAGTTTCATTACAATTAATAATATGGGTTCGACGACATAATATACAAAACTAAAAAATCAATTAGGCCGCCATTTTGAAAATAAGTGTCTGACATTCCTAAAAAATATCAATTAACATCACCTACCACACTACTACGTGTTTGTTATATTTGGTAGGAATCGGTCAATCATTTCCCGAAATATCACATAAAAATGTTATTTATTCGTGTGGCACTGTCTTACAATATGGATGACAAATTAAATTCCGTGTAGACACATTTGATGTTTTTATATATACTCCCAGCATACAAAGTAAAGTTGGAATTTATTAAATGGTTTCTAAGATATAGCATACTGTTCTAAAATAGGTAGATGGCCGCCATTTTTTAAAGTAAATGTCTGACATACTTGAAACATATATGCACATATATGTAGTAGCAATCTGTCAATTGTTTTCCGAAATATTAAACATTATAAATGTTTAATAAAATAAATTAAAATATTAATTCACATAGTGCTGTTGTACAGAATGGGGGAGGAAGGTGGTTATATTTTGGCTTATATGGTGACTGTAATAGATACTATCAGCGTACAAAATTAGGTTGAAATTGGTCAAATGGTATTGTAGTTATAACAAATAAACCTTAAATATTTGCATTGCCACCATTTTGAAAATAAATGCCGAATTAAGTTCATTTACATACCGTTACATAGTCTATTATAGTATTACATATGTGCCAAATCTGGCGAAAATTGGCTGAGAATATTTCGAGAAATAACGTAAAAATCTTAATTTTTTCACCTGGCGCTTTCTTCCAAAATGGTGTACAAACAATAATATCCACCTCTGTATTCAATGCGTACAACCTACGCTGTTGGCATACAAAATTAGTTTTAAATCGGTTGAACGTTTTTCGAGATACGGCATATCGCCCTAAATTTTAAAATGGCCGCCATTATGAAAGTAAGTGCCCGGTGTGGTCGAAAACTATAAAAGTCGGGTGTCTTTGCTTAGTTGTATATGTGTACCGAGTTTGGTGAGAAATTCGGTTCACACGTTCAAAAATTGAAAGTAGGAGACACACCCACGTAGTAACACACAATGGCCTATATATTCACACACACATACAGACACACAGATAGGTAAGTGATCTCATAAGCCTTTCTTTCCTTAGGAAAATGGGCTAATTATATCAGTATTCACCAACTGTTACCTTACCCATTTAATTCAATGTTAAGACATGAGTCTTCTTTCCTTCTGTCGTTACCAACTATACTTGGCATACTCCAGTCCGAGTGTTTGTTAAACGATACGCAGATATTGGCTATTAAATTTTTAAAATGTTTATCTCCAAAGTGCTGAGCCTTGAAGTGACCACGGCTTTGAGATGAGTGTGGCCCGTCAAGCAGTGTAATTACTTGTAAGTGGCCCGATGGGAAAACTTACTTAATAGTCCTGGAGGCTGTTTGCAGTAGAGCGAACATTTCTGAAATCAACATTTGAAATAAATAACTGTTCGTAACTACATATACTATGTTAGAGTGCACATTGACATCCGTGTTCTCTGTTAAATTGGCAGCGAAGAAATAAAAATAGCAGAAATACTCTGCGTTGTATTGCGAGCGTAATTTAAAAAAAAATTTGTCCAGTGAGGTTGGTGTTTCTTGTTTTGTTCGCATTAAAGGAATTTCCATACAACAAATTTACATGCCTTACAATCCACTATTTCACTTGGGTGGCGCATGAATGAAGTGAACAAGCCCATGGCAATGTCAAATGTACGTACGGCGGAAGGATACAATGTAGTCAGAGAAGTAGATCCGAAGAAGGGCTTTCATACGTGCTCTATTTACCGTGAACAGTCTATGTTGTCTTTTGTGCGCACCGCAGGAAATCTCAACAATTCAAATGTTGACGATTCATTTCCCTACAAAATAATGAATTGTTTGTGTCTCACGACAACAAGGCATCCGAGCTTCAGTCGTTTAAACTGAAGCGCCAACAGGAGAAGAGGAGAAGCATGTACTCTGGAAGAGAGGAAATGTCGAGAGGAGGAAGAAGAGTAGGAATAGAGTCGCTGCCGGACGAGATGCTGGGCCGTGGAGGACCGCGGACCACTGTGAGCAGACAGTTGGAGAGAGTGGCCGTACCACTGGTCCTACATGGAGATGGCGGGCCCACTTCCTCAGGCGGCTGGTGATACAAGACTGCAGCGACGGCAACGAGCTGCTGGCATGCGCCGCCAGGCACGCACGCAGCCTCACCCTGCTGCGGTGCCGGGGACGGAGGAGGCCGACCTGGAGGTGCGGCCGCCTGAGGAGAATAGTGTCTCTGGGCCACGAGCTGCCAAGAGATAGGCTCCAGGAGGCGGAGTGGTGCCCTGTCGTCTGCCGCTGTGCACATGACTCGACTGCAGGTAGCCGCGTACTCCGCCGCCAAGTCAGGGCTGAAGTATCTCCGCCAGTGCTCAGCACTATGTGGATCACCCAAACTGAACAGACTTTAAACAGATATTTACTATATATTATACCTGTAGTGGAGTATGAACCTGGACTTGCCGTGTACGTGAAGTCACGTGAAACCGAGTGGACTTGAGGCCAATGTTGGGAATATTTTTATACCTAAAGTGTCATACGAAACAAGATTTATGATAAACGTACTTTTGTGAGTTAAGAACCTTTCTAGACACTACAGGCGATCATTGAATAGCAGTAGTATGTCTTAACAACCTACAGATACCCAACTTATTGTGTGCTTAAGAACATACGTGAATATGGATTTAACGATTATTTATAAGGCAATGGCATAAAATCTCGAAGAGATTGAGAGTGACTTGTTATGAACGCCGTCAGAAATTTATGACACTGGCTTTCATTTAGAATTTCGTGTGTCTTAACCAAGTAGTTAACAGCAGTAAAAACATGATAACAAGGCAGTTTGGAAATAACCAAACTTGTTAATATTTTACAAAAAAAATCTAAATTGAAAGCGTTTCAAATCTTTTACAAAAACTTACTTGATATTATAGTCATATACACAATGCCCATCCTAGAAGAATTCATATGATTCTGTTTGAATAATTTATTAACGACCCTGCTAAACAGGGTAACTTACATTACAAATGAACCTAAACATATGTATGAAAGAACAGGTAGATCCACGTCTCGCACTGAATTTTAAACTACAATGTCGTGATTCGAATGTAATTCTTTACGTATTCCTACACAGACAGTTTATCAAAATTTTCATGGTGTTAGAAATTATTTATTGAAACATTGAATGTAGACCCAAATTAAAACATGAAGTTACTGATATAACTAATGAGCCTACTTTCCTCAACACGTGTGCAATGAATTTTTAATAATTTCTAAAAAGCTGAGTTGGTAGGTAGGTATTGTCTCGTTAAAAAAATATCATAAGAGAAAACCAGAAACATATGCAACAATAGTGAGGCAATTTCAAATACACACGTGCCTTACCCGGGACTCGAACCAAGAAAACCTCGTATCATAAGCTAGTTTGCAATCAACTGCATTACGGATCTCGGATTCGAGCATCAAATTCAAATTTTACCAGTCTAATGTTTCGAATGATAGGATTCACATAACTTAAATATTTACAGGGCCGCCATTTTTAAAATAAGAGAATGAGCCACTAAAACATGTCGGTTTCAATGACCTACCATTGCGCTACATGTGAGGAGAATTTGGTGAAAATCGGCTCATTGGTCCCTGAGTTATGGCATAAAACATCCATATTTTTTATGTGATGATCCTCATAAATGGAAGACAAAAATGCTATGTATTAGCACATTCAATGATTTTATACTGCGAGTACACAAAATTAAGTTAAAGTTGATTACGTATTTTCGTAGATATAGCACACTAACCTAAAAAGATTTTATGGCAACCATTCTGAAACTAAGTGTGTCACTTTATGATTCTTCTGTACGTGTGTATGTCACTGAACTCCTCCTAAACGACTGGACCGATTTTGATGAAATTTTGTGTGTGTGTTTAAGTGGGTCCCTGGATGGTTTAGATTCACAATTGGACCCAGTAGATGGCGCTGCGATTGGGTTCCAGATTTTAATTTTTATTTTTTGACAGAAATGTTTTTTTTTTTTTTTTTTTTTTTTTTTTTTTTTTTTTTTNTTTTTTTTAAGATTTTTCACATATAACTACAAAATTTCACCCTCCACTTTTTTTTTTTTCAAAATAAAGAAACGGTAAGTTTATGAATAATTGACGTTGTTTTGATATTTAAGATTTTTCGCATATCAGAACATAAAAAATTTACGGAGTGTTAAACAACATGTAAGTTTGTTCAACAAATTATAATATCCATAAAATTAAAATATAAGTCACTTATATTTATGTGTTGTGTGTTTATAACAGAACAATGCCACGTCTTCATGGACGAGGAGGAAATATTGGTCGACGTACACAGAATTCACAAATAGTCCAGACCCGTCGGTTAAACAGAATGGCAGAAGATCAATTGACGGACAATGCAAATTTAAGAGACCAAGTTGCAAACACACGTTCAAATGAAAGTCAAGAGCAACGCAACGAACGCCTTCGAGCTAATGCATTGAGACAAAGACGGGCGCGTCAACGATCCACCGACGCACACAGAACACATGAACGACAGCGCCTGCAAGTACATCGCGCATTGACACGTGCATCACTTCTCCGCCTTGCGTTCGAATATGAGTCGGACATCAACTATTCGTCACATTCACAAATTGTCATCGGCGCTATGGACAAATAATGCCAANCTTCTCCGCCTTGCGTTCGAATATGAGTCGGACATCAACTATTCGTCACATTCACAAATTGTCATCGGCGCTATGGACAAATAATGCCAACACTCCCATGCATTCAAATACAAAGTTGTATCGGCCAGTTTCTGCTACACTCTGTGAGACCTCTGTTACCAGTTTAACACATTTTTCCACAGATTGTGTGTGACAAGGAAAGTCAACAATTTCCAAGCTCTTATCTTTTGCCATGATTTGATTTGAAGGTCCTCATTAGAAATATGTTGAAGAACCGGCGGTGCTGTAACCTGACACTCATGCCACACAATAATTTCGGTGTAATCTCTAGCAGAGAAGTAAATTTTTGGTGGTTTAAATATCCTGCGTTTAGTGNAACGATCCACCGACGCACACAGAACACATGAACGACAGCGCCTGCAAGTACATCGCGCATTGACACGTGCATCACTTCTCCGCCTTGCGTTCGAATATGAGTCGGACATCAACTATTCGTCACATTCACAAATTGTCATCGGCGCTATGGACAAATAATGCCAACACTCCCATGCATTCAAATACAAAGTTGTATCGGCCAGTTTCTGCTACACTCTGTGAGACCTCTGTTACCAGTTTAACACATATTTCCACAGATTGTGTGTGACAAGGAAAGTCAACAATTTCCAAGCTCTTATCTTTTGCCATGATTTGATTTGAAGGTCCTCATTAGAAATATGTTGAAGAACCGGCGGTGCTGTAACCTGACACTCATGCCACACAATACCTTCGGTGTAATCTCTAGCAGAGAAGTAAATTTTTGGTGGTTTAAATATCCTGCGTTTAGTGGTACTTTCAGTTTCTCTATCTTTTATTATTCTTCGCAATGCCAGCTCCTGAATGTGGTCTCTATCATCAAACAACATACTGAAAAGTAGGTTTTCTGGGTGCGCAAAAAAAAGCATTTCTTTCGATAACAGAATCCACAACAAATCTCAGATTTTCAGGTAAAAATCGAGAGTACATAATCAGTTGAAAAATATGTTTGGCTCCGTCTTTAAAAGACGTCTTTTGCTTGATTAGGAACCAAATCGGAGCGTATACTTCAACCACGTAGTTGACAAGTGATTGCAAATTTTCTGATGGATTAAGAGTACTTACGTAAAGTCTGAGTACACTATTAGCAGAAGTAAGCCATCTCGAGTGCGCCATTTTTCCAGGTTGACGGTTTGCCAGCTCAGGAGTACAGGAACCAGTTGATACAGCTTGGCATATCTCATAAAGATATTTTTGATCCATACTTAGTTCATCGACCACATTTTTTGGAAAGTCAGGAAAATTACCAGCCACCGCGCAAAAAGACATTGTGGTTTTATTTTCGCAACTAGCTAATTGTTTTCCAATAGGTCCGGAATATTCTCTAGGACCCGAAGTGCACCATCTAAGGTCAAGAATAAATGACGAAGGGGTAACTCATTGGCATGAAGCATACAAACACACCATTGTAACGGTCTCTACAAATAATCCTCTAAGTATTGAATCACGCCGCCCTTCCAACCGGTGTTAGTTGCAGTTCCGTCACATCCAACGGAAATCACGTCATTTAAATACCAACATTGACCCTCTAATGAAATTGTGATCGAAGTAAGAATTCCCTTTGCAGTGCCACGACTTGGCGTTGTGTGTCCCAAATAAATTGATCCAGGTTCTGCTAAAATTGAGATTTGCTCTTCTAAAACTTTTTTGCAATGGTAACGATCCCCTATTTTCTCATTTATCAGAGTCTTGTCTTTTCGTCCATCAAAGTAAATGCTTTTTATAACAGTACCTCCAATATCTTTTGAAGCTTCTGTCAGGGCTTTAGATACAGCTCTGTGGATCTTGTTTTTATCAATAACCAGAGTTAAATCTTCGGTAGAAACCAAGCCGACGTCAGCCAAAACCGCAGAAGCAACAGTAGCAGCACATCGCATCGATAAACCGTATCTATCACAGACCTTAGAAACTGTTGGCAAAGGTAACGTATTCCGATTTACCGTTAAAGTCGATGGTGTCTCTTCAGAGGGCGTATTTGTCGGGGATACCTCTGTTAACGGATACGTTTCTGGGGAAGATTCACGCACCGAATCTTTACCACAATTTGCTGAGACAGAATCGGTTTCTTGAGTAGAACAAGACTTTTTTGCTGCCCTTATCGACTCTTAAATTTGTCTCTGCTGTCGTTTCGTTAATCTAGCCGCTTCTTTCTTATCAACGCCGCTTATAACCATTTTTCTGCCATTCCTTTGATCCAACAAAAAACTTCTCTCATTGTTGGGGACTTTATTAGGTTTTAAACACTAACAAGATTAAAATAAAGTGCATTTACAAGTAGCAACTTCGAAAAGCTTCTCAGATGACTCTAAAAAACACTTCAGTTTGTTTTAAAAACTACATTCCGTTTAATTTTGGGGTATCTTTTCAAATTGAGGTACTTTTCGAAATAGGATTTCAGTAATTGAATAACTCGTTCCTTACTTACGATTGGAATCGAAGCTTTGGTCCAAATATTGTTGATCTCTTCAGAAACAATCGCATATATGTCTGAATTGGATGGATCCTTTCCATTATACTTCAATTTCAGGTCGGTCTTGACAAATAAAATAAATTTAATGACGTCCCTTGTAGTTGGTAGCTGCCGATCGTCAAGTTCTTTGCATGGCCCCAATATAGCACAAGCAGTCTCACTACGCCTCGAACTCATTATTTAAAAATCACAAAATCCGCTTTTAACACTGTAACAATCGCAACTGTACTTTTGTAGTACATCCCGCGCTTTGTCTTTGCTGCGGTCGACTCGACAACGGACAATGCGAGGAGACGCAGTTGGCGGAGTGGGAGCGAGATTGTCAGTCGGCGCAGTGGTGGAGCGCGCGGTTGGTCGCGGGGGCAGGGGTAACCACGCGCACGTAGGCACTTGAGGGGATTTGCAAGTTGAAACCTAACAAATTCCAAGTCGCCGGTAACGTGTTGTTGCATGCAAATCAAAACGTCGTGTATGTATTAAACCTACATATAACAAAAAGTTTTTTTTATATATATATTAATTCAGGAGCCGAAATTAAGGATAGCGAAATATCGCCATGAAAATGTAAATATTTCAAAACTTTGAAGATAGGTAGAACCCTAAAGACATAGTTTTATTTTATTTTTAAAATTATTTTCGTAATCTACAATCAGTTACGCAAATTTTAAGAGGTCTTGCGTTAAGGAAAACTAAAAAAAATATTTTCGGGACACACTAGTGTACATCGTTTATGAGTGCATGTGATGCTTAGCTTCCAGTATTTAATTATTTTTATCTTCTCAAATGTTAAAGTATTAACGGATAGTAATAAATAAAACTTTCCTATGAAAACCTTTTCCCATTCATTTTTGATCTCATGCAATTTTTTCATTTATTGACGTTCGGGTACGATTTTTTAAATGTCAGATCAATAAAACATCGAAACGCAATTTTTCAATATGGCGGACGATGTGCGACTTCGACGCCCGAGGAGTTTCTCTTCTCTGTTTCAGACAACAGTGAGAGATATTCAAGAATGCCAGTTCCAAATCTTTATGAGGCTCTTCAATTACTCGTCCAAGACGGACACATTTTCCTCATTTCATTTAGAAAATTTTCAACGACATAATCCCAACGGGAGATTGAGGAATGTCCAACAAGTTGTTCCCCCTTCTCTCCACACGCGTGTGAGAGAGTTTGTATATAATTTAATTGGTTGCTCTAACACAGTTTCAGTACAGCAGCGTAAAAGAAACGAAGAACGTTTTGTGTGCATTTGAGTGATACTACTTTTCATAGACGTTAATATTGTTTGTTCACGAAAATGCATTAATTTTGAGCATTTATTTAAGATCATTTTAATTTATAATATCCCGTTTTGGTAGGAAACAAAAATATTGTGTTTCCACTACGCTTCTGCTTGCCTCGCAATTATTACTGACCCTGCGAGACCATTTCTTTCGTCCCAGACATCAAACAAAACCCAGGTAATTGTCAGGTCAAAGAGGACACACAAAACATTTGCACCGAAAACCAACAATGATTCCAATATGCTGCATTTATAGTGAACAAATACAAATAGAAATCTTCGTTGGTGCATTCAGTATTGATCGGCATCCATAACCAGCACGCACATATACACACATGCAAATATATATGTAGGTTAGGTAAATTTGCTCCTGCTCTCCGATCATTGTAGGTTCGCAGAGTTTATATTCTGCACAAATCAACAGAGCGATATTAAATACCTGCTATTGTTTCCGTATGTTTGTGTCTGTTAATAGACGTTTGGTTCATGCATCTTTTGAACACATGTAAAAATCTTATTGATATGTTGAAGAGTTTTTTTGTTGGTGTCGAGGTTGAAGAGTTTTTTTTTTTTTGCTTTCAAGATTTGGAAAAGTAGACTTCTTGGCGGAATTTGGGGTTTCTCGAGATATGCTGGAAAACAGGTTTGCACGAAACCAGATATAATTGAATATGAAAAAGAAGAACAAAATCTGGAAGAAGCAGATTGTACAGTCACATAGAGAATCATGGACCCAATTGAATTCGAATAGTTTTCTTTTCGTGATGTGAGAAGAACAAAATTCATAAAAACATTTTTACTACGACTGTGGACTTAGAGCACACGACGGGTACTTGTGGTCGCTACTGTACATGACAAGGTATCAGTACTCAGAGCTTTGAACATCTTCTTGGTGGATTAGAGTATCTCAGAAGGTTCTAGTTTTTGGGAGGAGAGCTCATAGTATAATCTTATAATACTACTTTGAACTCTAGAATTATCTAAACTTCTGGGGTTGAGTTTGTTTGTCGTGTTTTTCAATGCCCAGTCGTGATAATTGTGTTTTATTTAAATAACATTTTAATGATTTTTGCTTAGGGCATTTGTTAAATGGTAGAAAAATATCCGAATGCATCATAACTGAGCTTACACCCAAATCTATTATGTAACGTCCCAAAAAAAATGTTGCATGTTATCTAAAATGTATCATATTTTTACATCTTACCCATGTAGGTTCACGCCCTTGTAATACGGAGGAATAATTTTTAGTCTTCCGTAAGTAATCTGTCGGACAAACATTAAGTAAATCAAATTATAATTAACAAAATCAAATTGTGACAACTTGTTTTCTTGGTCCTTTCATGCAACGTACATCTTGTACATTTCACAAGAATAGCATCGAATAATGTACACCATACAAGCAGAAAATGACATCCAATAAGGAAGTACCTCACGTGATGGGATACATTATTCGTTTTATACGGGTGTTCCGTATTCTCACGTACTGCTGCTGCTTAAAAGTACATAAAAAAAAAACTTTTCAATTTATATTATTTAAAAAAATTATAAAATTTTTACTCTAATGTGAAAGTAGAATATTTCAGTTTCCCCCTTTCTAATTTATGGGTGTCATAAAATTTTTTTTAGTGTAATTCTGAAAAATAAAACTGGAATGGAGGACTTCCGGTCAAACATTAAGATCATATTCGGAGTTAAATTATAATTAATACTGGCAAGCCAATAAAATATCAGTGACGCAAAATAAATCATTAGAAACATAATGTCGTCATGATGTACCTCGTAACATCTAACAGAAACACAATTTTGTCGGTTCCGACAGTAGACAGATCGTAATATTGATACCTGTGCGATTTGAAACAAAAATGTTCTTTGCAACTCTTAAAATTACACTTTTTTTATATGCCTCAACAAGTTAAAATCAAAGAAGAATGCGTAGACCACAACCCGTGTTCCATTTTAAGAACAACGGTATTTTTTTTCAAGCAGTACAAGGGACAACTATGTCGACAGAAGCAAGTGTGCAAGTATGCGGACAAGGACACGCCTTCGTTGTTTTGCCATACGTAGAGCCTCTGCGTAGCATTTCTAGAAGATGTTATGATGCTCGTGCGCACATGCTGACATCACAGGCGAGGCTAGGTGTCGAAATGTGCGTATTGAAGTTGGACTCGGGTACGGCCTCGGGAGATCACCTCGGGGGTAAGCGCTGCACGTGGAGACTACGCGCCGATTGTAAACAGAGGCCAGCTCATAGTTTAAAAGCCACAGGCCATTCAAGGTAATGTGACCACTTTTGAAGTCAACCTTTCGATAATGTCACTGTCCCTATCTGCATGTATTTTAACTGACACACTGGCCGTGACGCTCCCGGTTAAGTTGGTAACGACGAAGGGAAAGTAGTTCCATGCTTTAACACTGAATTTAAAGTAATAATTTCGAATACCATAATAATAAATTACTTTTGCTTGCTGTTTTTTAAATGCATATAAGTGTAAAAATGAGCAATTTTGTAGAATATTAACTTTTTCACAACTTTATTCCGTTAAACTTGACCGACGCATGTATAAAGTTTTAATGCCCATGGCAATGTTAATTTTACATAAAATGGAAGAATACACAATATGCATACAAGAAAACTTAAGTAGGGCTTTCAAAAGTGCCAATTTTACCGTAAACAGCGTAGGACCTGAGTTCAATAGTACGCAGTTTTATAAAACTACCAAAAAAAACTTCACAAAAACTAAATTATTTCCGGGGTTCTTGTGGCAAGTTAAATTTTCTAATACGCTCATTGCATATAATATATAAAAGGGAGGGGGATAGTCCATATGGAGGGTAACCAAAGGCTTACTAAGAAGTCAACATATCTAAAAAAATTATCTTTACTAAAATTAAATATACAATAAATACTATTTGTGACGTGGCACGAGGGGTTAAGGAGCCTCCGTTGTTGTCACGCGAGTCTCATTGTCAGCACTTGTCTATATTAAAATTTTTAAAAAAGCTGTACAATATTTCAAGGTTATTTTTTTTAAGACGGAAATGAAAGTCGATATTTGTATGCCAATTTATAAATTATGTTATTGAAACACAAATGTGGTCGTTGAAAAGTGCTACAGTCAGCAAAAATCGTTGTAAGTAGTCCCCTGTTTACCATGTTTGTTTTTCTGTAAAACAGTGTTTTAAATGATACCAACAATGCTGTATCTTCTCTGAACAGATAACTGTATTAAAACCTGTTGTCACCGCTTCAAATTCCGAGGAAACAGAATAGACGCGGTGCTTGTTTATAGTTTTACGTTGCCGTCGCAACGATTCCTCACGACTGGGCGTGACTTTGAGAAGTGCTTATTTATTTTTACTATGGAGGCGCCTTAATGCTTTCAGACCCACTTTAAATTACGGTTACAGGCGTTGCAAACAAAAAAATTGTATGATGCGTGCTGTACGTAAGTCGACACAACACTTGTTTCGTTGCCACAGCCAATGATATGTAGGCTATATGCTCGGCTACAGTAATATGAACCAATTATGACCTAGGCCTGTAAAACGGTTAGCAAATAATTGAGCTTCGCAGTGTGCAGTACACACGTAAAATTACCTACACGTGTGTAATGTACACATATGTGTACACCACAACCTGAATTACAGGTTTTGTATTTTATTTTTAGGCATCGACAAGGCATATGGCATTGTTTTGCGCATTTTCTAAAATGGGTGGTTCTTGACTGCTGTTATTGGAATCATTTCTGTGTACGCCGGCAAGAAAAGAAACTGCTCATTTCTTGCTGGCAGTCGCTAGTCAGAAATGAATAAAGGCAGTGAAGCTGTAGTAATTTGATAAAGCTTGAGAAGCTATTATTTAAGCTTTGGTGTGCGAAAAATTTCATCAAACTTTCTTAAGACTTGGCTTCATTTATTATACAAACATTCTTCTATTTCGTATACATTTCGACTTCAGAAAAAATAATGGAATGCTTGATTGTAGAAAATTTACGTTTTAAAAGTTGTTTAGAATTTTTTGTATCTAATTTTCGGTGTGTGTTATTATCTGGTTGTAAAAAGCCATACGTGTTAATAAAATAATTATTTTTTTGATTTTTCACAAGTAGCAAATACCATATACTGAAACTTAAGCACAAAAATATTAAATAACTTGTAAAATAACAGTTTTCTACAATCAAATATTGTCAATAATTACTCTGAAACCGAAATTATGATATGAAAACGAAGAATTTTTCAAAAGAGGTGAAGCCGAGTCATAAATGGAACTTAACAAAAAAATGTTTCGATCCAAAATCGCGGGGAATAATTCCGCTTAAAGGTCGGAGTTATATGTGGATGATAGACTGAAGGTGTAAGGGAGTAAGAGGGTACCAGGCTCGCTCTCTCGCCCTAGCGTGAAGGCACTCACACCCTAATGTACCATCTGTGAGGCCGCTTCTCAGGCGAGACTGTCGNTCTCTCGCCCTAGCGTGAAGGCACTCACACCCTAATGTACCATCTGTGAGGCCGCTTCTCAGGCTAGACTGTCACCGACTGACGCCACTGCCTTTCACCTCAGTGTCCATCCCACTTCTCGTTCACGCCCACCTTTTCCGATGTACTCGTTTCCTATTGGCACTCCCTTGTAGCCTTGGTAGGGTTTCTAACGTAAGATGTAGTTAGATCGCCTCAACCCCACTCTAGCAGGCAGATCCTTTTGTTCCGCGAGATTTTGCAGGTCCTTGCGTTTGTGGCTATGGAGTTGTTTCCAGCTGTTTAAGATGAAATATTAAGTATTACAAATTGGAAATAATTTAAACGGGTCTGCACACGTCACACATTGATTATATTATAAAAACTTAAATTGCTACCATAATTGATATTGTTCTACGCATTCAAAAAAACACAGTTTTGTCTCCGAGAACAAGTATATTATGCATTAATTAACCCACACCTACATTACATGTGAGCAATATGGGGCCACATGCCAAAGAGTGCAATCAAACTACTAGAGGTGCTAGAAAAATGTGCAATCAAAATACTATATGGCTTTTCACACCTTACACCTTCTTGTAAATTTTTCCTTAAAACGAAAATAATGTCACCTAAAATGCAAATTCAGTTCGCTATTATGAAGTACATAAACAAAGAAAAAAGAAAACTAACCCACAGCAATGTCCACTTTACCAACATGTATGACGTACACGGTCTTAAAATATTCACATGAAAGCCGTAAAACTAACAGAATATGGGTCCATTAGCGTAATGGTCATTAACCAAGACGTATAACAAACAGCCTGCCAATTTTTGTTAGAGAAATTAAAGTAGAGAGGATGTGTCGTGTGAAGCTGAACAATTATCTATTGGGAAAATATGAAGCAAAACTATAAATTAAAATTATTAAAAAAAAAACAGTACAATGTAGTTGTTTAAATGTAATTAAGTCGTAACTACTGTATGCATTGGACGTTATTACTTGTCAGTGTTAATTATCGACATCGTCAAGTATAAAATCAAAGATATCTAAAACAAGTGTAGATTAGAGCAGTCTAATATTACTGTAGTGTTGTGAAGTAGTAATTATGTGTAATAACATTATTTATTGTCATTAGTGTATTAGAATGTATTACTTGTCGGCGTAATTTCGACATCATTATAATTGTAATATAAAATGCAAAATTCAAAACATTTATGTAAATATTGTGTTCATAATGATCCCATGAAATATTATTTGTATAGTCCCTGTATAGAGTAGTGCTCTCCTGGACAATATTTTAAATCAATAAAAAAAAATTATTTGTTTTAATAGTATTTACTGGCATAATTTCTGCCTCACCCGGTGTCGCTACTCATAATGCAATCGTAACAATTGATCTTATGGCACCGCCAGGTATATGTAAACTGTTTGCACAAATTTATTAAACAAAAAAAAATAATATATAAGTAGAAGCAATTTTATCCCTAAAATTGCATAAAATATGTGTTCGGTACTTTTGATAGTATGTATGTCCGCGTCAAATTACGCAAACATAAATTAGAATCAAGTTCCGTTACTAACTGTGATAGATAAATTGTGGCTTTGGCTTTAAATAATTATAAACTACATACACTTTAAGAAATTATTCTAAAATGTACCATGTCACTGTAAACACGTATTGAGAAAGCGCGAGTGGTGAAATTTTTTGCCTATAAACTCATGGCAGCTTTCGTGCATTTGTTCAGGGAAGAGTGAAATGGGTATCAATGTTCCACGGTGTTTTATATTAGTATTTATATATTTGCAGCCTGATGTATGACAATTTACCCACACTGTTTCATGCGGCCACGTCGTCTTCGTGCCCTTCCCCCCCACCCTAAGGCGCGCGAAATGCAGTCCTCCAATGATGACGTCACCAGTACCTGGAGGAGGGGAAAAGGAGCGAGCACGCTGGCCACGATAACGCTAACGCTACTGACGTCACTCACGTCTCCAGGAGAATGAATGACTTGGGAGTTATTGCGCGAATATTCTGGTCATCACCTCCCTCGACGCGACTCGAGGTGCGGAGAAGTTTCTGGGTTAGGCTATCTCAGCTATATAAGCCGTGGCGTGCCCCAGTGTTGGCAGTCTTTAAAGGCCGTTGTTGCCGAGTGTGTGCGACCATATGAACGACGAAGGGCGACGGCGTAGTGTCAAGCAAGAGAAGTGTGTGTGTGACCTTCGGGAGAGCAGCCACTGAGCCTGACCGACTAGACTTTAAGAAAGTGGAACTTTATGCGCGAGTCGCGGACATTTGGTAGGTAACCGTGGACATTTGGTAGGTAGGTAGGGCTTAACGTCTCGTTAACAGCGTGGCCATTAGAGACGGGGCAAGTTTCTCAGACAGGCAGGAACGGGTGAGAAACAGCCATGACGTGTAGTACGAAACCATCCCAGCATTAGCCTGGAGTGATTTCGCAAAACCATGGAAAACAGAAATCAGGATGGTCAAATGAGAGTCCAAAGTTTAACCATTGCGCCGCCACCTCGTTCGGTGCGGACATTTGGAATGATGTAAATATACAGGATGAGTATAAAAGAATACCCCAACTTTGAACCTCTATAATATCAAAACCAAACAACCTACAATCTTGGTTGCCCAATCAAATGAACCGTGCAACTGTGAAGTTTGTTTTCCACACATTCATGAATGTTCAATGTGACTACCACGAGTGGCCCGAGCGACATCTACGCAATAATCAAACTTGTTCCACGCTCTTGTCGGCATGTCTGGTGTTACGACTTGGATGGCGTCCGTAATTCTCGTTTTGAGGTCGTCAATGTTAGCCGGCAATGGTGGACGAAACACTTGATCCTTTATGTTCTCCCATTGAAAAAATCGCATGGGGTAAGATCCGGGCTTCTTGGGGGCCAGTGATGAAGAGCCTGGTCACCAGCTGCTCCTCGACCAATCCAGCGTTGCGGCAACGTCTCGTTCAGGTATCCGCGAACAGCTAGGAGCCAATGGGGTGGCGCACCATCCTGCTGGAAAATAAAGTCCCCGCCGCCTCTTCTAACTGCGGAAACAACTACTCTGTAAGCATGTCCAAATAAGAGATTCCAGTAACAGTGGGCTAGTGAAAAATAAAGAGCCGAAAACGGTGTCTTTGGATTTAGTGCAAAACACGATCACTTTGGGGGAAGCGTTTTCGTGATCGGTGGTTTCATGTGGAGGCTCCTGAGCACATACCCGCACGTTGTGCCAGTTCACCTTACCCTTTGTATGGAACATCGCNGAAGCGTTTTCGTGATCGGTGGTTTCATGTGGAGGCTCCTGAGCACATACCCGCACGTTGTGCCAGTTCACCTTACCCTTTGTATGGAACATCGCTTCATCGCTAAAAACCAGCTTATGTATGAAAGCATCGTCCACCTCGTTCTGGGCAAGGAAACATCAGACCGTCCCCTTCACATTGACATGTCGATTGCTAGCTCGCTTCCCCCTCACCCCTTCAAACCGAGAGTTACGAACGCCATCCAAGCCGTAACACCGGACATGGTGACAAGAGCGTGGAACGAGTTTAATTATCGCGTAGATGTCGTTCGGGACGCTCATGGTGGTCACATTGAGCATTAATGAATGCATGGTAAACAAACTTCACGGTTCCGCGGTTCATTTGATTGGTCAATCAAGGTTGTAGGTGGTTTGGTTTAGATATTATAGAGGTTCAATGTTGGGGTATTCTTTTATACTCATCCTGTATTATAGTGAATATTTTGAAATGCTGTGTTATTAATACTTGAAGTTTAAGTGAGTGTAGCTGGTATAAATACAGTGATAAAGAATTTTAATTGCAACTGAAACCGGCGTGAAATCGTCCTCACAGATAGCACTAATAAGAGTTAAAAGTAATGAGAGATAATATTATTTTGTAAATAACTGATGTATTTTATAGAAGTATGAATAAATTAAGAAATTAAAATTAGTTGTATATTTACGAACTTGTGCCATAAGTCAATCTGCAACAATACTATATATAGGTTTTAATCTTCCATTACAGTTTATGAAACTAACGGAAAATAATTTACAGGTTATCTACCATATTTCCCAAAATGTCAGGTAACGTGAAGAATGGGGAGTAGGGGAGGGGTTGAAACTCCACCTCTTTTTTTTATCTTTCCTTGGTAGTGTCCGGAGAAGCTCGGCCGGTCTGCCAGGCCGTATATCTTACGTCTTGAGTGGACGTCCTCCATGATCCTGGCGCAGGATATCCGCGCGACAAAGGACTCCCCCACAAAGGATCTTCATCCGCTCGACCGGGAGGAGGTCCGGTCCCGATATCCAGGTCACGGCGTCCAAATGTCCTCACACATGGCGGTCGTTTCCGCAGCGTCGGTCCTCCACAGAGATGACGAGGAGAAAGAAATGGCGACAATCGTCGCGCGTTTCTTGCCTGAAGTAACGGAGTTATCGAGAGTAACTCAATTCTGCCGCGCTATGTTTGGCCCATGCTGAGAAGTCAGTGATGTTTGTATACATTCTCTAACTCATTTGGAGTGCCGTGAGATTAAATTTAAATTGCTGAAGTTATTTTATTCTATTAAAAATCCTTGTCTTTTGAAAATTTAGGTATAAACAAACACTTCATCACTGTTGACCATGTGACTTAGACAGTTGTGTTCCTTGAGGTTAGGTTAATGTTGGGTACATGTGCAGAAGATGAATAAGCGTGCCAGTGAAGTCAAACACGTAAAGGATCTTCAGGCAGGCGGACTCTTTAAATCTTGTCTGCCACGCTGCGTTTTCTCCATACCAAGTAGCCAAGTTTTGGACTAAACCAATTAATTTTCAAATGAGATGTTTTGCTTGTATGTTCGTGTAAAAAAGCTAACTTCAGAACCAGTTAGATGTGCGTGAGGTAACTTGGGAAGTTATTTGTTTCTCGCACTTACACAATAACCACTGAGATAGTCTGCTCGCGGTTAATTAAGCACTCTTGAAATCAACCTTTGAAAAATGTCACTACCCCTTCNTAACCACTGAGATAGTCTGCTCGCGGTTAATTAAGCACTCTTGAAATCAACCTTTGAAAAATGTCACTACCCCTTCCTGCGTATATTTTAACGAGCACACTGACTGACATGCGCCCAGTTAAGTTGGTAACGACGGAGGTAAAGCAGTTGACCTTCTGAACGATGAATTAAAAGTGTTACGTGAATAGGATAGACTGGGTACGGTTGTAACCATTTAGCTTTGATCGCCCGTAGCATTGAGATTCTGGCTGTAAACAACAAATAAGTCGCTTGACATAGAATAGTACTCATTTGTCTTGAAACTTATATTAACACGATAGGCCTAGATGCAGTAGTTGCCAGACAGGAGACGTTTCACAAAACGTGTGACACTGTTACAACTGACCCCATGCCAAGGGCGGATGTAACAGTGATGGGGGTCAGTTAAAACATTTACAAATAATACACAATGCACCCATTTCAATCAGTTTTATTACTAATAAATCACATGTGAGTACTTATACATTATTTAAGGTTAAAATGTCACCATTTTAGTAACATTTTAAATAGTCTTCTTTAATCACTTTATAAAATTTAACATTTTCAATTTAACGTCGTATTTAAAAAAAATTCTGAAACTAGTAAAATAGTATCTAATCAAACAAAACAACTTCTAAATGACAAATACAATCAACAAAAATAAAAGTTAACAAAAACAAATCAACAAATTGACTTTGACTTGCAATATTTAATCAGACTTATCGCAGATATGCTAAATGCAATATTTNAAAAACAAATCAACAAATTGACTTTGACTTGCAATATTTAATCAGACTTATCGCAGATATGCTAAATGCAATATTTGCCACCGTCGGTGCACTCTAAGTGAGACCATAGCCTACAGGTGCCTTGACATTGCACCCAATTTTCTAAAGACGTAACGCTTCTAGAGAAACGAGGAAGTAAAAGTTTTCTTCTTCGTGGCATCTCTCTTTCGTATGTATCGTAGCAGAGAGACGTGGTTAAATCTGCAGATCTCTGCTGCTCGTCTCAAAGAACTCCCACTTTTAACTTCATTGTATGCATCCTTGTAACGTGATATGTCGCTTACGCCTCTCGATGTCTTCCTGACACGTTTCCTGGGCATCTTCAATCTAAAACAAAAATATTACTAATGTTATACTCGTNAGCTATTAAGTCCACCAACTACGTAGGAAAAATCTCAAAACGTTAATTATAATATAAACGAATACTTACTTTTGGGACAAAACACAATAGGTCCTTCTACAAGAGAACAGAGCGCGTGGAGGGTGACGCAACACTGGCGATCAGGTCCGTACAGGCAAGCCGCGTGTCTTTCCCCTTGTACCCCTCAACAAAACATGGATAGTTCTGCAAATATTCGAGTTGTTACAACCGTACCCTGTTACAACCGTACCCAGTCTACCCTACTAAAAAAAATTGCTTTTTTTTTAGGAACCTGTGTGTAAGAATGAGCAAATTTGTAAAAATTTTACATTTATAATGATTTCACAGTTTTGCTTTACTGGCACATGAATAAAGTGATTTGGCGGAGGGCTTTCAGAAGTGCTCCGTTTACCGCACTTTCGTACATACTTGTTTACTCTGACCCAAGTGAACATGACTGAAAGCTCCCTACGTTAACCTGAGGCAAAATGTAGGCGATTACTGTCACTGGTTGATTCCTAGACGCATTTTAAAAATGTTAAGACTTAAAACTGAGTTTTTTAAATCTACTGTAAAATCAGTTGGAAATCATTTAATTCCGCATAATTTTGTATCACTCCATATGCTATTATCGAATTTCAGTTTCGATTCAATTATTTTACACAAGTGAAAAATGTTTCAAGGAAATCCTATGTTTTTATATTGCCTATGAATAGTCTTTATCTCATTCAATGTTTTATTCAAGGCCAATAAAAAAATTGTAAATATCAATCATTCTTAATNCTATGAATAGTCTTTATCTCATTCAATGTTTTATTCAAGGCCAATAAAAAAATTGTAAATATCAATCATTCTTAATGTTTGGAATCGTATTTTTTTTTTTTTTTAAGAATATCGTTTCTATCGTAATAGAAAATGACATTCCTAAACGACCTAAGAATTGTTAGCGACACGAAGAGTCAAAACCGTTTCATCACTGATTTGAACTCGAAATCTCTTTCTGTAATTAGATATTTGTTACCATAACACTGACAGATGCTATCACAGTAATTGTCTGCATTGTATTGGGAAAATTAGTTATACCTAAACATTGAGATGGGTTTTATTTTGGCGACTGACAATTTCACAGTCCCTGATATCGCATTTAAATGGCCTCAATGTATTATAGTTCATTTGGCAATGCGAACATTTATATGCTGCGGAGGAAATTAACTCTGTTAAATAGTGTTACCACAGCCGTGAATTATCTATAGGTACACATATATTCAAATTNCTGCGGAGGAAATTAACTCTGTTAAATAGTGTTACCACAGCCGTGAATTATCTATAGGTACACATATATTCAAATTTTTTGTATCCATTTTACTATGAAATGTGGCGTTACACATTCACACACGGTATGCAGAGCTTGTAAACTTTTCTTTTNCTGCGGAGGAAATTAACTCTGTTAAATAGTGTTACCACAGCCGTGAATTATCTATAGGTACACATATATTCAAATTGTTTGTATCCATTTTACTATGAAATGTGGCGTTACATATTCACACACGGTATGCAGAGCTTGTAAACTTTTCTTTTNGTTTGTATCCATTTTACTATGAAATGTGGCGTTACACATTCACACACGGTATGCAGAGCTTGTAAACTTTTCTTTTTAGAGGGCTGTCCCCTCATCAAATTGCCAGCAGTTTAAAGTAGTAAATTTTCGTGTATTTTTATAACGTGTTATATACAGGCACACAAACATAAACACTCCATGCGTTACTGAGGTGTAAGCAATAGGAAAAATAACATTAAATGTTATGTGCTACTTTCTGTTGACTGGTCATATTACTTGTAATGTTCCGTATAATTATTAAATAAATTACATCTGGAAACATTACGTCAGAAGAAAATATTATTGTGGAACTTCCAATTCAAATGTACATGAACTCTCGTCCCCTCAGCCGAAAGTCAAGTGTCTATAACTGCAATTGGGATAAGATGACGGTATTCGTTGTAGAAATTATTTTAATGTTGTTTGCAGCTTTATTTACTGGGTTAAATCAGGCCAACTGTGAAAAAAATATTAAGAAAATGTTGATGTGAACTTTTTTTGTGTGGCGCCTTAGTTTAACATGTAATTTGCTCAAATATCAGGGCATTATGGTTAGCTGCGAATTACTTTTCGAATGTCAGTCTTAACTAACCGTCAATACATTTTTATTTTACCTGTTTTCCCCTACGATCGTTTTTTTTTNCTTTTCGAATGTCAGTCTTAACTAACCGTCAATACATTTTTATTTTACCTGTTTTCCCCTACGATCGTTTTTTTTTTCATGGCCACAGTACCACTTGGGAAAAAGACCAAAGTATAAATCTCACAACTTCTTCAAGAAATTGTTTACCTTGCTCTAATCTTAAGGGTCGCGAGTTCGATATCAGACGATAGCAACAATTTCTGCAGTCTGCAGTTCTTATGAGTTTAAAAGCTGGATCTCAGATAAGCCGTGGGAATGTGTGTGTGTGCAGTTTTTAGGGAAGTACTGTTAGCTTGTACAAGCACCTAAAATCCTCTACCTTTCCCAATCGATCGACTTTCTGGCATACGACCGAGGTCATTAACAAACCCAGTGAGAAGAATGAAATGCGGTTAGTCCGTCACAACGGGCTTGAGAACCCGTCTACAACTGCGCTATACGAAGCTGTGTCCTCAGGACAAGGATACGCTGATTGGTTCACGTCTTCTTCTGAAGTCATGGCACTGTCCGAATCTCTGTTTCTTAAGGCAAGCAATATCCTAAAACATACATTCACCAACTTTAAACTTTTATCCCAAATACATTTCAAAATAGTAGTTATAAAATGCCGATTTGGGCACAACCCCCTTTTAAATTCTAAAGGGTTAAAAGTAACCTTAAATTTTCAACCCCCTTTTAAATGCTAAAGGGTTAAAAGTAACCACCCGCCTTCAACCCGCATTTAAATGCTAAAGGGTTGAGGTAACCTTAAATTTTTAACCCACTTTTAAATGCTAAAGGGTTCGTGAAATAAAAAAATGGACATCAGTATATTTTCATTTGTATTCATATCCCTATAAAGTTTTAATGATGGTTAAACCATTAAAACTCAATTACCACTCTGACTTCGAAAAAGTGCTGCAACATAGTCTAATTAAAAGTTTGGTGGTGCACCTCCAAATTCAACATATTAAAATAGGTGAAACACCTAATTCTTGCACTGTCTATAGAAATATTATCCATCTTTATTATCTTACAAGAAAATATTGCAAAAGGTTTACGATCAAGTTAATGACTCGCCAGGGACCTTTTTTTTATTATTATTACGGCATATATAACATATATGTTAAAAATTGTCTTGTATATTCTTTGCCATAAAAAAATATTATTATGTAAAATAAATTACGTACAATTATTTTGTCACAAAAATAAATATTAGCATTGAAGGAAAAAATAATGATGGCTGGGAGGGGAATGGAACGCGCGCATCTAGTACTTGACGTTCTTGGCTTGGCAGTACCGGACGCCGCACAAACTGCTCCATCTTAACATTTCTCACTGCTTCCATTTTGTGAGCATTCAATAACAAATAACGACAAACTGCAGTTCTCTTCCGTTAAGCGCAAATACTTTATACTATATAAATATATGCACAATTGACGCACGTTAACTGTTTTGCAAGGCTTGACAGCTGATCTAAGCTGNGATCTAAGCTACATTTAGTTCTCATACTATGCTTGAAAATTTCAACGCAGTGGTTTCATTTTACGAGGTTATCGCTGTCCACTTCTATCTCCCATTTTGCAAGGCCAGGTCAGTGTTAACTTGTGTTGGTTGTACATTTCTTTAATGTTGCAGTAACACAAAATATTTTATTCTTCCTGCAATTTTTTTTTTTTACCATAATACGACTTTCGGTTGCGACAACATTACCTGGAGGTTTTATTAACATTAAAACTTCAACGTTGTATTTGCATTATAGTTATATAATAATTTGTAGATGGTTTACATTATTAACTTTGTCACATTATTAAGTTCTTTCAATATAGACGTTTAAAGAAATGACTCAATTGTAATTTTTTGTTGCAGGAACAATAGACTTTTCATGTGTGTATGAGTTTTAACAGTTGGTTCTATCGCCTTTCCACACTAGTTAACAACGAGAGTCTGCGGATCGCCTAAGTCTTTGTTACAGCGCAGTCCTTAGTGGACGGCCTTCGTTACTGCGTATGCACGGGAAAACCGCGTCGTGTATGGGGTGTTAGAGTGTTTCTTAACTATTTCACGTATCACAAGCATTTCATACTGCTCTTGACATAAACATGCGTTATTTCTGATTAAATTAAACATTTACTTATATTTTGCTTACAAATTATATTTCATTTATAATTAATACGGCTTTAAACGGGGACAGAAAGGGTGTGTTTCATAACGCCTATTAAGAAATAGTTATCATTCAAAATATGATTTAACTCAGTGCGCACGAATGTGGTGCGTTGTCCCTTTTGTGTAATTCTCTAGACTTAGTTGCATGAGGTGGAGGAATTATAACTTTAGCAGTACTTCAGAAAAGTTTTACGTAACCACAGCCNGTCTAGACTTAGTTGCATGAGGTGGAGGAATTATAACTTTAGCAGTACTTCAGAAAAGTTTTACGTAACCACAGCCTAACAGGACCCCCTAAAATATCCTAGGACAGTAAGCGAATACACGTTTTTACAGATTAATCTAACCTTACCTAACCTCTTGTTGATTGAGTGTTTTTCAATATTAACTAGCCGAGAATAATTGGTGAATAACGATATTGTTTTCACACGCACATGTTGCAGTAACCACGGCTGCCACTGTTAACATACGCTCATAACCAACATGTTACAAAACAAAAAATATAACAAGGCTGGTGTGATCAGGCAACAGATATAATAACAGAAGTGCCTTAATTCTCCACTGTCCTAGATCAAAATACACAATTTAAAAAATTAATATTATACTCCATATGTACACAAAGTAAAAAGAAAAAAAATGCCTTAGATACATCACTTAATGCAAAAATCTTCCAAACGCTGCATAAAAACTAGGATACTTTAAGATGTTTTGATTAATTCGGGAGAATTTTACTATAATTTGTGGAGAATCGCGTGCATCTTTTCAAAACTACCTTCAACTTCTAAATGTAACATTTCCATTTGTAGTGTACTTATAATATAAATTACAATACATCTATTTTTCGTAATTCATTTCATACTTTTGTTGTTTCATCTGTGATGTTGGTTTGTGTTATTAGGGAATATCATAATGAGCATTCATTTTTTAATAATGTAACATTCCTTCTGTAGGTAATTTCAATATACTGAAGAAAAAAAAAGCTTCAATATTTTGTTTTACGTAGACAACTATGTTACATTCTGCTAATTTATTTAGTTATTTAAGTATTGTTGGGTTGCCATTATGTTTAAATTTAACTCAAATGCTGAGCGTTGGCACATTTGTAAAAATACGAAATGTTATTGTGAGCCCGTAGGTAGCATTACGATGATTGAATCCTTGTACTCCACCATACAAAGCAAGCTTAATTAACATTCACTTTTTATATGATACGTGGCCTTTGTCAATGTCGTAGGAAATTTTGTGTTCGCCATTACCTTTACATACCATTAAAAAAAATTGTAAACATTTTTGAGTGCATTTATTTTTGCACCAACCAACGTTCATATAGATTATCTTCTTTCTTGTCGTTCAACTGTATTATCAGCATTGCTTCAAAGACTGTATTTCGGAGAAGGAACATTCAACATTTGATTTTTAACTCTGAGGTTAGTGATTTTCTGTCAAGCTTTTTTAACACTGCAAAACTTTAGATTTTGGTAAAAATTGAAACTCACAGAAACGCTAGAAATTTTTTATTTTTACAATAATCTTTCTCATGTAACTACTCATTGATATGTAGTTTTCTTGGTAGTGCAAACATGTTCCTACTGCATTCCTATAGTTATACTGGCATAGATTGGGTATGTTTTTTTTTTACAATATCGCTAAAATTGCAGGCCCTATTCGTGAGGGGTTCACAGTCACTCATTTCGCACATTACGTTAGTTTCAAATTGTGTACATGCTTGCAACTGATCTGTAATGCCAATCAGCTAACCAGGAGAAGCTTACGATCCAAATTAAGCACATTAATTGTCCCAACCCTATTTTTGTTTTAGTACCAAAGTAGCTTAGCATGGATGTTAATATATTAATTTTACTTTCAAACCAATAATTTTTGTGTATTGATTTCGTAGCCAAAAAAGTGTTGATTTTTAGCCATAAGAAAAATTTTGATTTTAACAATTGCATGTTTTATATACATCAACAATGTAAGCCGTATTTATGCAGTTAATTTCAATTTAGTTAGGTGTGTTACTGGATATTAAAATAAATTTTAAATTAAAATACTTTATTCAGGAGCGAGATTTGAAAATGGATTAAAAAACATTTGGAAGCCATATCTCTTACCTTTAACCTCAAACTTTATACGAAAGTGTTGTGTTTAAATAAATTTAAGGGTTATAAAAGTTAAGTGTTATAAGAGTTGCTATCGCAAGTGCTTTGTGCTGTTTTTCGATGTCTGAAGGGATACGTCTAAGTGGCGTGCAAATCCTAACTTCCGCAGAAACTATCATTTTCTAGTGAAAAAAACTTCGTGTGGACTCGACATTGTTCGTTCCCGAAACCCGAAGCCATAGGAAACATCGGAAACTTTCCGTATTTCGTATTTACAGAGCTTTGTTCCGTTTTTCATCCTTACGCATCGCGTTTTCGTACATTAATTGTATATTTCTGTAAATGATTCCGTGAATAGACGGAAAGTTTCAACAAGAGGGAGGAGGAACGCACAGAATATTTTAAATTGCGATATGTGAACCTGGTAATGAGTGCCGTGTTGCTGGTAGCATCCTGGAGAGAGTGTAGCTGATGTGCTTATGAGGTGGACGCTCAGGCGCCCTTGTTTAAAAAAAAACTGTGACATGAATCGAGGCCTTTTTTTCCCCCTTTTTTCGTTTAGCTTTATAGGCAGGCTCCTATTGTGTTATTTTTTATTGTTTGCATACAATCACTCCCTTGATTGAATAATACTGTGTTTAACTTTGCTCTAGATATTCTACTGCCAAGCTGCCTGGAGGGCGTGTCTGGAGTAGCAGATCCTGCAGTCCACCCTCACTGACTCTCCTACCAACGTGGTGGATACTCTCTTTTGTCTAATGTTTATATTTCTACTCTACTTTTCTAAGCCATTGTGTAGCGGCTCTACATTCTATTATCTATATCCATTCTCGGTTGGGCTGCAGCCGGGAGGGGGCCTCAGGGGTATTCTGGACCCCTTTCCGATATCCTTCCAGGCGTATAACCCTTCCATCAGTCTGGTTTCTCGTCATGTCATTCTCATGTTCCGTGTTCCATTACCAAGTCCGTATATTTACAGCCTCATGTGCACTGGTATCTTGCTTTGGCCATTGTTCCTCCGTTATTCATATTATTTGTAAATTGCCAGGTCTGCATACGTCAAAACTTCTTCAGAGTCCTTGGGAAAAGGAAAGGGGGGTGGGGGAGGTTTACAAGATCTTTAATTCGCCAGTTGCATTCAGACGAATCCTTTAAATATCTTTTTGCAATGGGATTACTCAGGCTGTATAATGTATCCCCTCCCACTGCAAAGTATATATAGCAGTTTAACATTTATCCGGTATATGTGAACGGGTCCTTCACCAGCATCAAAATATTNCCACTACAAAGTATATATAGCAGTTTAACATTTATCCGGTATATGTGAACGGGTCCTTCACCAGCATCAAAATATTTATAGCAGTTTTAATTGTCAATAATTTTTGTGTAGTAATATTTTTAGGGAAGAGTATCTTTGCATTTTTGGAGANTTTATAGCAGTTTTAATTGTCAATAATTTTTGTGTAGTAATATTTTTAGGGAAGAGTATCTTTGCATTTTTGGAGATTATTTTGAATCCACTGGTCAAATTATTCTCTAAAATATTTTCCTTGCATATTCCTCAATTATTTCTCCCTTTCCTTGATATAAATTATATAATGTATATAACGATCATTAACTTCTATACAGAGTCTTCTACAGTGTTCAATTCATAGGCCCTCAATCTTCGGAAAATCGAGTAGCGCATGTTGCATAGTGACGNACAGAGTCTTCTACAGTGTTCAATTCATAGGCCCTCAATCTTCGGAAAATCGAGTAGCGCATGTTGCATAGTGACGTCAGTGTTGCGTATCCTACACAGAGGGAAGTCGCCCAATTTTAATATGTATAAATTTTATTCCACGGCCAGTTAACATCTGTGAATGATGATAATCAGTCGTGGTAGAGGGATAGCGTAGTCTATCTGTTATACCAGGGAATATTCTGTAAGTTGTTCATTTGAGAACCTAGGATAGAGCAGCGATGGAACGCATTGTTGGAATAAACGAGAACACTCAGAGAAAACACACAGGGCTTCAGCAACACCCACAATGGTGGATCTGTGCCGGATCAAATCACCACGAGCTAGCAATGCTGTTGTGATTAACTGACAGTATATTCAGTAAGAGGGGAGTCTATAGGGCATTCCAGAAATAACATATCCAATATCGAATATNTGATTAACTGACAGTATATTCAGTAAGAGGGGAGTCTATAGGGCATTCCAGAAATAACATATCCAATATCGAATATGAACGCACTCTTAAATTCAAATAAGTGGAAAACCATTGATCCGCAGTGAAATTCAACTACTCGAATCAGTTAAATGGCTCCTCTTATAATCATTGGAAAACCACTGGATGTTTCAGTGAAACAATTTCACTGATACGTGACGTGAAACATTTTCACTGATTGAATAAGTGACGGCCAACTGCGTGCGGGGAACTAAATATGGCTTTTATTAAATTTAGCCAAATCATTACGTGAAATAACCATATTTACTATAGTCACTATTCATATTGCGAAAATTACCATAATTCTAAAAAGTAAATAAATTCCCACGGTTGGTCAGGATTGAACTACACAACTCTCTCTCCCCCCCCCCCTCCAACCATCAATTNCTGAGCTACCAAGCCAACGTTGACAGCGAAAGGGAAAATATATGTATTATATTTCTTTATCGAAAGTATGAAGTTTTAAATTGTATGTCCTTTCTTTTAATTTTTAATTTAATTAAAAATGTTAGGATTGTTAAAAAAAAAAAGTTGTTTGTATGAGTTCACACATTTCACCACATTTAATGCAGTTCAAACCTTCAAACCGAGTGCTATGATGATTACATGAAAACGAAATGAAAGACGTTAAAACGGAATGAAAGACAGAATATTCATGTTCTCTCGTAAAATGGTATTATGAAAGACGTAAATCACATCTTAGATAGTATTTTTATAGGTTTTATTGGTTTATGGGTTGTTATTTCATTTGATACACGTTGTTTAACTGATCCATCAGTCAAAAAGCAAATCACTGGAAAACAGTGAATAAAATGGTTCATGAATCTGTGTAAAATGTAACTATATCAATAAGCGAAGTTGAACTAGCATTTCTTTACTAATTCATCAGTTAAATTCACAGAAGTGGCTGTTGAATCAGTCATGTGCTTATTTAAAGAGTGAAATACTTATTGATTCACATTTCGAATACATAACATAAGAGTTTTCCGTCGATCATTATTACGCATCACTATATGTCTCGTGACCGTTGGAATTTAACCATAGGTAAATACGGGAGTAACAAAGCACTTCATCGGCATCCTAGATGCATACCAGGATACCATCACTAAAGACCTGGAAGTTTCGCGCATTCATTTGACAACAAGCTAAACTCCACAATCCAATATGTACTCAGCTTCAATTAGTTGTTCAATAACTGATGCTCCAGATTTACCCCGTACCAGCCCTGCATTCCAGTTCTCAGCAACATATACCCGTTAGCTTGCCCTTTATCCCTTTTATACCCATAATTCCCTACATTCCCTTCATCCCTTGGTGATAAAGTGGATATAATTTTGAACGTCTGTCTTAGTTTTGTAATTTGCAAAGTAAATACGAAAAAAAAAAAAAAAAAATGTGTTTCCTTACGTTGCCTCGGTTTGTGAACGAACAGCAGTTACCAGCAAATGGCAGGAAGAAGATGAGGAATTGTTATAAACTATTAAAAACAGAAGGTCACGTGAAGTGGACTTCGCTTGGCCGCTTGGCGGAATGGGTAATTTCAGGGTGCATTGGTGCCCTTCGTTTGAACTGGAACAGTGCTTACTTGACGTCACTACCTGAAACACGGCTCAGGTAGCACNGTGCATTGGTGCCCTTCGTTTGAACTGGAACAGTGCTTACTTGACGTCACTACCTGAAACACGGCTCAGGTAGCACATTAGCCTTGTATTCTCACCGGTTAGATATTACCTCAGATCCACACAGGGTTTCTCTTACAAACTGCTATCGAATTGACATATAAAGTCAAATGCGCATATGTTTAAAGACTATCTTGTTCTCGCATNTTCTCTTACAAACTGCTATCGAATTGACATATAAAGTCAAATGCGCATATGTTTAAAGACTATCTTGTTCTCGCATAAATGTGTGAAATTTCCGGTTTTTTAGGTATTACCGTAGATTCTTTGCTGCATGGAAACATTCACCTACACATTTCAAATCAAGGAAACCTTCACAAAAAATAATAGCTTATATTTATTCTGCAAAATTAGTCAAATTAGGATTTTTTTTTAAATACGAATATGGTGCAATATTATTTTTTGCGTCGCTGAAGAGGTAACCGCCACTTTATTAATGTTCCAAAAATGCTTTTACTTGACCTGGTCATAAGACAATTTCAATCCTATTTGAGTCCGAACACAGGCTGTTGTAAAAAGATTAAATATTTTAAATTCCACCCTTTACTTTCTTAACGACACCACGAGCTGACATTGTTACGCCTTTATTAATTTCCCCTCTCTCCCTTAATCACGCGGGAGCTACTTGTCAGGCACGACACGAGCCCACAAAGCCAGCCCATCCCCATGGCATCTAAATCACATCTCGCACNTTCCTTTCTCCAGGGCCTGACAAGCATGCCAACACTATATTATCCGACAGTAATATTTTCCACGGCGCGAGAAAAAAAACGTCCGCAGGGCATGGCCAACACTTTTTTATTTCATTTTTGTTTCGCTAATTTTCGAGGAGATGGAGGGAAAAAATGCGACAGTTTGGTGGAAGGGTGTTGGTGTGCGGGGTTTTGTGGCAGTGCTCCGGCGATGGGAGGGAGTGGGGGAAGCGATCAAATTTATGGTGGTGTCGGGAAAGATGGGGGGAGGCACCCCTTTATGTGGCGCTTCGCGGGTTGCCGCGAAGAAAAATCACAACAATCGGGTGGCTGGAGGGTGGNTATCACCGCGCACAATGGAGGGCGGGTGTCTGGGACACAATGGCGCTCAAGGGCTGGTTGTCGCTGCGGGTCCGGGGGGTGGGGATACTGCTCCAGATGAACTCTCTCCAACTACTCGCTGAATGGGTCTTGGAAGACAAGATAGTGGTCGGGGTAGAAGGGCGCTCCGGGCGTTACTAGCGACACCCGGTTAGCCCTGTACACGGTCCGAGAGTATAAAAAGTATTACCGAAGATAAACTTTGGGAAGGCTTGCAGTGTACTACAATAAGGCGAGGCAGCTTTTCGACGCTGGAATTCCTGGAACGCGTCTCTTGTCAACCCCTCTCCCTTCATCGGTGCATTGTGTCCGGTGAAAGACCTAACTTCACATCTCAGCTGAGAAGAAGCACACATTCACCTATGAGGTGCGGTATTATATACAGTTCACTCGCTGGCGATGTACTGGGGACCTTGAGTATCATATCTTACAAAGGTAATACAAATAAACTTGTTTGTGCATGTGTGATATTAGTTGGTTTGATTACTTTAAAAATGAGATGGTTAAAATATTTTAATTGTTTATATTTATTTTGCATCACATATAATAACCAATATGATGTAAAAGTATTGGGGCATAAATCATAATAACTTTTTTTTTTTGTAAAAATGTGGATGCTCATAAAAATGTTGAAACACACAAATGAAATAAACAAATGAAAGGGCACGGAATTTATGGACAGTGCACAGTATGTGTAGGGTTGGGAGCATTCATAAAAATCCATTAACGACATTGTGATGCTTGTGCTTTTTACTGCACTTGTAGCGCTACAATTCACATGACTGTACACATTACCCCAACCCAAAAAATTTCAAAATAGTCCCGCACGGCGTCCACAACACGCTGCTAACGATGTGGACGGCGCCGCATACCATCTGCCTCACCACGTGTGGGTCGAATCATCTGTTGACACACAATATTCACAATGTCCTGGCGTGTCCCAAGCCGTCTACCACGCAATGGTTCCTCTACTGTCGTCGTGATGTCGCATGAAGGAAGGTCCAGAGATTATGGTGGCTATTGCAGTACATCCCACCCCACAGTACTTGAGTAGCAGCTCTACACACCTGCTGTATGCGGTCTCACGTTGTCATGCAGAATGATTACATTTTTGAGAACATTAGGACTTTCTTTCTAATGACACTAAGTACCTTTCCCTGTAGGAATTTAGCTGTAATAAGCTGCTGTCTCTGTTGTGTCATGTGGAACGAAGTGGCATACACTCTTCTGATGTTAGTCTATATGCGACAAGGACCATCAAATTAATGGGGAAAGGTTTATGACGAAAATTCTGCCTTCGTGTCGATTCTGCATGTTGCCACTGTGGGCTCTGTTTTATAAGCGCTTGCCTAAAATTCATCCATGGCAATGATTTTAGACACAAGGTGGTCTCCTTCCTGTTAGCTGCATGCCACGTGGTTGCAGCATGTTGCATAAACCGTGCTCACTTTTGAACTTCAGTGCACTTCGATGCATCTTTATTGAGGTGAACGTCATCCCGTAACATCCTTTGGGTGGTTAGTTTCCCAATGCCACTTTCTGGCTACACCTCAGGCAGATTAATATCCCTTTGGTTTCCATGAGATGCTCATTTACCATACGTGGTCTGAACAGTTGCATGTCGTCTAGCCGGTTGCTTGTCGCTGGTGGCTGAAATGCTGATATCCTCCTCGTGGCGATTCGGGTATGATCGCCTACAGCTTCCACCAGTCCCCTGTAGCATTCTCTGACAATTGTTGACTTAAGAGCGCTGTTCAAATTTTATCACGTCCATTCCTCACGGCTTTAGACTCACAACTGAGTCAATACTCCTCTCTGTATGATAACCGTACATCACACTACCACTTCCAGTGAAGCAACCACATACTAATGATGCTAGGTTCGCCGGGGGTCATGCGTCATCTCGTGACACCATCACGTAATTTAGAACAAAAAATAGTTGACATAATTTGAGCCCCATCTCCTCTTTGTTATTGTGTTTTTCCTTAAAAAAAATATCTTCTAATTGTTTGTTATAAAATAGATTTTCTCTATTTCGCAGCATACGTAATCTGTGGCGAATTGATAGACAAGATATTTACAAATGAGGCTGTACGAGTAGGAAAATAAGCACAGATCTCAAGAGAGATTTAAAAAAAAATGTATTAATAAATTATGCACACTTTACAGAGTATAATCAGAGGGAGAGAAAGAACCCCAAGAAGTATGGAGCTGAGACACACAGAAAGGAAAACATAGATAAGAGACATGAATGAAGATAAACGAATAGGTGACTGCAAATGAGATGACAGCATTCGAGCATGGCGAAGGAGGGAGAGCGGATGGTGGAGAGTCAAATGTCAATGTCAGGATTTCACTTGCCGACCAAGTAGCTGTACTGGAAGAATACAGATACTATCACCAAGACATTTCGTAAGCTTTCAATATGCGTGTTTTAATATTACAGACCCTTCCATTTCTGCTTATAAATAACATTTTATTTCACCAGTGTGACTAAACCATCGTTCACCTGATATGCCTTGCAGGTGTCTGAGTAGGTGGTTAATATTTAGGGATCGAATGGCTGGAACAGTAGAACAGGCAACAATAAAATTATTCACCCAATAACCAAATGACAACTCAAATAACAGCATCACGAGTAAGTCAAAATATGTTACATCTAGACTGGAAACAGGTTCAGGGATAAATTCTGCAAATTCTAATTCCAATAAATATTTTAGATACGAGAAATTAACNCTAGACTGGAAACAGGTTCAGGGATAAATTCTGCAAATTCTAATTCCAATAAATATTTTAGATACGAGAAATTAACCAACTATAATTATTAATGAGTAGTGTCAAAATTAATGAATGTGTACGTGCAGGTGCATGTCACCTGTTAAAGCAAAGTGAAATCTAAATATGAAGTAAACAATAACACGATTTTGAAAGATAACGAATGCAATTGTTGCCATTAAGTTCACATTTTCATCGCAGATAGACCTACATGAAATAGTGTCGTATCGTAATTTATTGCTTTGAAAATTATTTTAATGACGGCCAGACAAAATTTTACAGTGGTAATTTAAAATATTTCATGTGCATCGATAATTAAATAAACAACCGTTGCGAAAGATTATGTAAGTCGCAATTACCGTTGTCTCTACAGTCCGTAAAATAAGAGATTTCTAATTACGTATAAGAGAATAAAAAAAAAATTAAATAATTATGTAAAACATTTCTTTTGCAGTTTTCTATCNAATTTCTAATTACGTATAAGAGAATAAAAAAAAAATTAAATAATTATGTAAAACATTTCTTTTGCAGTTTTCTATCGTGGCCTGGAAATATGCCGACATATTATATCACCAGCTGCTGTAGGACACCAAAATCATTTCTAAAGAAGTAATTCAGTATGATACTCGTCTGAACAACTAATCACGTCTTTGTCACACCCTGCTCTGCGCATTCCCTTAATATGTGGTCTTTCAGGTGCGTCCTTCTTGATGTTGCAACTTTAATGGTCATCAATATATATAATAACTTATTCAAACATAATGTGTGTGAATGTTTTTTGATGTACCAATTGAGTTCAGTTCAATGACAACAAAAATATTTCAAGTGTACGTTGACAGAGAAATATGCAAAGTTACGGAGATTGTTAAAATTTGATGAAAGGCGTTAACATTAATTGCATTTTTAATTAATATATACTTTTCATTCATCATCAGCAGTTATTCCTATACAATGAGTTATTTTTACGAAAACGTGTTTTTTTTTTCTGCATTGGTTTATCAGTATTACTGTTTGAAGTTGGCATAAATTTTTGCTTCTTCAATTTGCAGTCAAAAGTTATGCGATGTAGTAAATTGGGAGTCAGTGAACTAGACAAACAAAATTACTTCGATGACGAGAACATTTCAGATAAGACAACAAGGAAACAAAGTTTCATCAAACATATATTTTAATGGTCTTTTTTTGCATTGCACACACGTTAAGTGGATGNTTCTGCATTGGTTTATCAGTATTACTGTTTGAAGTTGGCATAAATTTTTGCTTCTTCAATTTGCAGTCAAAAGTTATGCGATGTAGTAAATTGGGAGTCAGTGAACTAGACAAACAAAATTACTTCGATGACGAGAACATTTCAGATAATACAACAAGGAAACAAAGTTTCATCAAACATATATTTTAATGGTCTTTTTTTGCATTGCACACACGTTAAGTGGATGAAAATTGAATTCCGCGATAGTACAAATTCCGTATCCTAATTATATTTAATAATCATCTTAATGAGTCCATTTTCGTGGCACGTATTTTTATTTGCTCAAAGTAGTTGGGGAAAAACTACACTCGCGCGGACCACAATACGGTACTTAAGAACCTTGGTCCACTCTTTTATCACATTGAAGAAGAAAAGTAGTAAACAGGGCGTCATTATCGTCCCGCTATTAACTTTTTATGGCGAAACTAAAGACTCGGGTCATCAAACAACTTTTTAGAAGATATATTCTGATGTAGAGCATGAAATTTTCGAAACTTTTCATGAGAATCGTAGACGTCAGAAACTAAAATAAATTATTGTCATTGAGTAAAGTCGAAGTAATTTGAAACCGCTGTGCTTTTTTGAAATACTGAAGAACTCCTGATAAAATAGATAGTTTCTCGTAAACAGTTTTATTGCGTTTCGAGCGTCGATGCTGCGATATAATGGACCAAAAATAGGTTACTTTTAGCATTATTGACTAAAGAATAGTTTTCATATATTACACTATATTCATTTTTTTATCATATGAACTTAATATTCGGCAGTATGTGGGCTTACTCATAATGTACAACATATTGAAATTTATTTTACCTAAATAATTACTATCTTATTAAAGATTTTAGTTTTGTTTCACTCAAAATCTCCGATATCATAAGAATAAAATTTGTTTTTAGTGATTCGATACTCATTGTTTTACAAAACTTATTTAATTGAGACAAAAAAGTAATATATTATTGTGAAATTAATATGCAGTTAGCGATTTCAAAACTTCACAGCGAATTTTGGAAGAATTTTGAAACTGATGTTCGATAAAAATGTTTGTATTTTCCCTCCTTGCTTTGAAATATATTGCTACACCTCAAACATATAATATTAAAACTTGGAATGAACATATTCCGTCAACAAACAACGAAACGGTACTTAATAACAGCATTTTTTTCATAGGCAAACCTTTGTCTTTTGGCTAATATTCGAAGGAAGGAAGGAAGAGCTTATGAGAAACTTCTTAGTATCCGTGTCTGTATGCATGTACGTATGTAAACTAACAAATCTAAACCACCCTGGCCATGTAGTATTAGTAAGGCCTTGACCTTTAATTGAAGCACTATCACCTATATATTAACAGTATGTTTGTGGGCGGTTTGATGTGTGTAATCTTATGGAAGGAACTGTAGATTATTGGCATTATCTTCAAACCTCTCGAATTAAACCTTTGAAAAATCATTCCTTTTTTATGTGTTTGGTTGTTTCTTAAATATGCTATGTATCACACGCTTATGTTACTTCTGTTAACATTGGCGTATCTTATTTTTCGTAAATTGAACATTTGCTTATATTTTATCTATGCATTTTAATATTTCATTTATAATTAATATTAATAAATTCGGAGAAAAAATAGGTGTGTAGGTAATAGCTAGTAAAATTGTTCTACAAAAAATATCACTAAACTGAGAGCGCACCAATGCGGTGCATTGACACTTTGGTGTAATATTCTATAATTAGTTAAGCTTGGTTGCCTTGACGTGGAGGAATAGCCTGGGTGTGTAAATATTTGGAACTAAACATGGTTGGACTTTACAGAATGTTTATGAACTGAGTGAAGATATTTTGGGGGATGTAAAGGGATGTCGAGATGAGTGTTTTGGTGCATGAACATTGTGTCGGAAATGCATCCTTATGCTACAAATAAATAAAACTCTCAAGACGCACATGCTGTAAGCAATAAATGTTATGTAAAAACATGTAGCACGATCACTCAAGCGAAGTTAAAATCGAAACCGCAAGTACAGTATTACAACAATTGTTCAAAGTGACGGCCGTTGACGTGGTTGCACGGTGGCGTACAGTACGTCTGTACTCGGAGCAGCACACGTGGCTGTAGTGACGATTGTCGTCATTGACTTGAGACTTTGCCAGGTGGATCTTGCAGCAGTGAATTACTCTTACACACGTCCCTGCCATTGTGTTATGGACAGGCGAGACACTGTTTACCCGCGAGGGCATCTTCAACAGCAACAGCGCGTCTCGCGTTTTATTTAATTTGTATCATAAGAATGCATTTTCCACGGCATGTTTGTTATATAAAAACACTTTTCTTGACACCCACTTGCATTCCCCAAAATATCAGCCCTAATTTGAAAACCATTATGTATATACAAGTGTTCGTATTTCCCACGTATAAGCACAGAAAATAGATGACCCTAGGTTATCGCACAGCTAAGTGTATTTGCGCAAATGCAAGTAATTATAGGAGGTCACACATTGCCTCCACGTGAAATACCTGCGGGCCAGAACTAGCATCGTGGGTATGGAGTATGTTTGGATACTGGAGTAGGAGAACAAGGCACATCCTAAGAGAGGGTAACCATAGTGGTTTGTGTGAGCTGGAAAGGGAAGAGGCTACGCCTGCCTAATGACTGTTAATGAGCCCTAATGGTACCTGAAAGGCGTGTCCTTATGTGCGGTGGGTATACTACGAGTCTGCAAATTGATTACAACCTCTTCTCGTGTCAACTTTTTGAAATTGTGTGTCGTCTGGGAAGTTTCTAGAACCGCGAATAACAGATAATTACTGCAGTAATGCAAACGTTAGTTGATTATTTAGTCTTATAGCAATAAACTGTTGATCTTTTTTTTATTTATTGACTAAAATGAGATGTAAAGAGACTTAATAAAAATACTTAAATAGTTATTAACTAGAATTTTAGCTTAATGATATAACACTTACCGTGGGGCGGGCTGAGGTACTTGTGAAGGGGATACGTACACTCCAAAGTAAACCTAAGGGTAAACCTTCAACTGGCACCTACAATGTTAATAACTTAACTAGTTTCTAGCGTATTAAAAAAACATGAATGGTCAAGTTTTTTACAATTCATCGACAATATTGTTACAAGAATGACTTAGAGGCGTGTCCGAGTTCGTGACAGATAGAGGTTTTAGTAAAAATATAAGAACTAAATCCAATAATTATATTTATTCTGAATGCTAAAAACAGTCGAACCTTTATTATTTACTAGTCTGAGCGTCCTATTAACTCTTATTATTCTTATTGAGCGCAATATTAAATTACTATCCCCATTTCAATTAAAGTTTTTATCACAGTCTTTACTATTGCTAATGTCCCTTAAAAACTGCTTCAATAATTTCCACACGTTTAATTAAAACTGTCTTTTCCATAGTCTCGAATGTCTTATCACTAATGCATCCAGTCGACAGTCCCGCAGATCAGTCCCGCTCTTCACTGCACACAAGCTCGCCGACGCACTCTCTCAGATCGCTGCAGTCGTCCCTCACGGCTCCGGAATCGGCCAACTGTCGCTTAAGGTCGCACGAGACGCCAAACTCTCGGCTCTTAATCACTCCCTCCTCAGAGGCCTGCATGTGGTATATATACGTGTGGTAGGTGCCGTCTAGAAAGTTCTCGGCAATCCAAGTTGTTCTGGGTAAGGTGTTGATGAGGACATTCCTACGTGATAAATGGAGAAATATGTGTTTATAAGGTTCAGCGAGGCACGAGCTCCGATAATCTTATCGGATGGTGCGGCAGCATCCTTTATGATAGGCCGCTCGCTTCGTTTAACATAACACATTTGACCTCCATATCTCTGCGTCTTCCCCAGCGATGAAAATACCGGGGTAGAGACATGCAACACTGCCCCCTCCTCAAGTCTGTTCGTCCCGAAAAGACACTGCAACGTCCAGACCTTCGTATAGTGCCAGACGGTCGATGTGGACAACCTTCGGCTTCACCCGAGGGCCTTAATGACAAATCCGAAAGACCACATCATTGATATTCATATCCTGTAGGGAACTTCCCAACATTTCTGTAGCTTCGGGCAGTACCCGTTTCACCTCTGGAGGTTGTACAGCCACACCAGTTATCCTTTTAAAAATACCTTACCCTGCATTCTCCTATCATACCACGTCTTCATCATGTCACTATTTATTCTGAGGTGCTGTCGAGCAATATCATGAATGCCAATAAGACAGCCACGTAACTCGCTAGCGTAATCACAGGCTGCAGCTTCCTATTCGGTCGGTCGGTAAAACAGCAAGCAGGTCACTGGGCAGGCGTAGCTCTCTTCCAAACAGCATCCTTGATGTTGTTACCCTTGTGGACTCGTGAACTGCTGTGTGGTAAGAAAGAAGAAACAATGGCACCTTTGAATCCCAGTCCTTTTCGTTGTCTGCCACAAAGATCGACAGGTACTGCTTAAGAGTGTGGTTAAAACTTTTGACCATTCCATCCGACCGAGGGTGTAAGGCTGTAGTCCTAGTCTTTTTCATCCCCAGAATTCTCGTCACCTGTTGGAAAACCGTAGCTTCAAAGTTTCTTCCCTGATCAGGATAGAGTTCTAGTGGCACCACAAACCTCGAGAAAATACGCTCTATAAGTTCATCGGCCACAGTTCGTGCTTCTTGATTTGGGAGGAGAATGACCTCAGGCGACATAGTAAAGTAATCTTGGGCCACCAGTAGATACTATTTACCTCTCTCTGTCACTGGTAAGGGGCTCATAATATCTACTGCCATCCTCTCGAATGGGACCTCTGTATTATATTTTTGGAGGTAACCTGGTCCTGTGGTCCTGTGGTCCTTGGGCCCTTCCGCGCAGTGCAGGTGTAGCAATATCGGCATGACTTCTCAAACATTCTCCCGACAATAAAGCAACTAGAATCTCTGTCTAACTCTGTCGAGAGTCTTATTAACACGAAAGTGACCACTGGCTGCCGCATTATGCAGTTCCTTTAAGACTTCCGGAATCCTGTATTCTGGAAGGACCAACTACACTGAAGAGCCAAAAAAAACTCGTACACCTGCCTAATATCGTGTAGGGCCCCCCGAGCACCCAAATGTGCTGCAAGAAGACGTGGAATGGACTCGACTAATGTCTGAAGTTATGCATGAGGCAATTCACACCATGGATCTTGCAGGGCAGTCCACAAATCCAATCTGCGCCAATTTGAGAAAGGGTTAAACGTCTGTCACGTTTAATGGTTCTCATTAGTCGTCGTTTGTCCCGTTCTTTCAAGATCTTTTTCCGGCCGCAGCGATGTCGAAGATGTGATGTTTTACCGGATTCCCGATATTCACGGTACACTCGTGAAATGGTAGTACGTGAACATCCAAATGTTATCGCTACCTCGGAGATGCTATGTCCCATCTCTCGTTCGCCGACTATAAAACCACGTTCAAACTCGCTTAAATCTTGATAACCTGCCATTGTAGCAGCAGTAACCGATCTAGCTGCCGACCGCATCGCGTTATTCTGATTGGTTCCATACCTCTGTTATTTGCATACACACGCCTATACCAGTTTTTTGGGCTCTTCAGTGTATAACAGTGTGTGTTTTATATCATTACTTACAGAGTTTCGGTAAAGTACACCATTCTTCAGAATTAGGGAATTCCATTATGCCCAGTATGTTTTGACTACTGCTCTCAGGCTAGATATCTCTTCCCATTTTGGTTGACAGCCAGCTTCTTTCCACTCAAACAATGGTTGCAAAGTGGGATCATTCAGATGATATTTCCTAATACCCTCATCACTCCTGGCAGGTAACCCATCAAAATATAAATAACCTAGAATTTTTTTCCTCTGTACCTTCGGAAATTCACCACTCTTTTCTTCCTGGTGGTCGCAGTGACAAAAATGGCTCTTATAGCCTTCTAGAAAATTTATCTGCATTGCTGTAAAGGCGTCCAGATATGTGCTGTATGTCAAGGTCATATTCTTGAAGATGCTATGTCCACAGGCTTTTTGGCCTTCGTGTTTATTGAAATTTAGTAGCCAGCATAATGAACCATGGTCGGTTCTTAGAATAAAATGTCTGCCATAAAGGTAGGGATGGAAGAGTGGAATTGCCTTAACCATGGTCAAAAGCAATATGCGTGTAACACAGTAATTCCTCTCGGATTTATGCAATTACTTCGTTAAGCATTCTAGTGGTATTTCCTTCTCGTCTTGAACCTGAGATAACAAAGCTCCAATGCCAATATCACTAGCATCAGTACCCAAAATGAATACACCCTTACTTTTTGGAAAACCAACGACTGGTGGAGATATCAGAATATTCTTTAGTTTACTAAGTCATTTTTACACTCAGTGGCCAATGAAATCTCGTTTTCACAGTCAGTTCATGTAGTGGCTTGGCGATCGTAGGGAACCCAGGTACAAATCAATGGTAATAAGCACATAATCCCTGAAAACTCCGCACTTCAGTTCTGTTGGTTGGTGACAGCTAATTTTCTTTTTGCTGTGGTCTTTCAGGGTCTGTTTTGATTCCATTGGCTGACACTACATGTCCCAAGAAATTTATTTTCTTTTAGTACATGTGACACTGTTTAGGAACCAGTTTCAAGTTTGCTGCAGCCACTTTCTGGACTACAGTGTCTAAGCATGTTAGGTGCTCTTCAATGTCTTTCCTGTCACAGCAATGTCATCCAGGGAAACCAGAGATATATAAAAGCAAAATTTTTTCCATCAGGCATTTGAAGGTAGCAGTTGCATTACACGGTTCAAAAGGCATATCTTTGAACTGCCAGGTACCTTTCCTTTGTACATAAAATGCTATCTTATCTTGGTCTTCTGGAGCCACCTCGCACTGCCAGTACCCACTCTTCATATCCAAAGTAGAAAACCATCGCGAATCTGCTAAGCTGTTCAATGTGTCATCTATCCTTGGAAGGGGATAAGAGTCTCTCTTTGTCACATTACTAAACCAGCGATCATCTACACAAAATCGCAGTGAGATATCTATCTTCTTAACAAGAACTATTGGGGATGACCATGGACTAACTGATGGTTCAATCACATCTAGATCCTTCATTACCTCAGAATTCCCTCAACTGCCTCATGCAAAGCTAGTGGCAGTCGTCTTCGTGACTGCTTTATGGGCCTGGCATCTCCAGTATCAATGTGGTGGCAGGTCACATTAGTCCATTCAAGGTCATTTGGTCCACACAGGATGGCATCCCTATTTCTCTGCAGTAATTCGTAGTCAACCTTCTCCTGTCTCCAGTTAAGATTTTCTTTTGTTCTTACTAACATTTCCTCCAGTACTTCCGATAAATTACATTATATTTGTTTTAGTCTAGAATCTTCTGGAACATTTGGAAGTAACTGTGTGACCTGCTTGCAAACGCCTATCACGCCCGTCCTCAAGACGAATAGCACTATCGGACAAATTTAGCTGGAAAACTGTCAGAACTAGAAGAGACCAAAGTCCTTGCTACAACGACTTTACCTGGCAGGATGCTAACAATTCCTGCTTGCTCAACTAGACCCAAATATCTGACCAACTTTCCTTGGCATCTGCCTGTAATGACAATTTCACTTGAAGCGGGCAGCACAGTGGGTTGACCACGGCAGCTAATTGGGGAGGATAAATAATGTCATGTTGAAACCACCAACTCTGTACTGCCTACTTTTAGCATACCAAGTCGAGTATCGATTGGTCCCCAGCATACATTGTACATCAAATGCCAAAATACATTCATCCTCTATTTCTGCTAATTTAACATCGTGTTCTATGCTAGGGTCAACAAGCTTCAAAATTACTTTTCTCTTACCGATAACTCGTGTGGTTTTACTTGTAACTGTAGTTAAATAGCATCGTTGTATATGGTAGCCCCAGTATCGACAACCATCTGGCAGAGAATATGATTCAGGCTTCCCTCCACAAGTGTTGCATCCGAGTCCTCTTTCACTGACCGTACATGTAAGAACATTGGAGCCTTCCCTCCAGCAGTCACCGACCTTTGCCCCCTAAGATCGGCGTTTACAAGGTTTCCAAATGCGCTGTTATCTCACCTGCCTCTTGCCGCCTCTTTTCTCACTGCTGCTTCTGCTGCTGCGGTTGCACTGCCTCTTGCACTGCCTCTTCACTTTTTTTGGTTGCCGATGTGGTTGTAGTAGAATTTTGCTGCTGCAGAAATTTCTGCCATATTAATTTACTCTGTCAATTTTCTTGTCCACACAGTCAATTCTTGTGTTCACCAACTCGCTAATGCCTTATATTTTCCTGTCCACATTTTCATTTACAGAGTCAATTTTCCTATCTATATTTTCATTTACAGAGTCAATTTTCCTATCCACATTTTCATTTACAGAGTCAATTTTCCTATCTACATTTGTTATCTGGTTATTAAAATTCTCATTTACACTTACAATTACTGAACTATTTTGGTAATTTACAGTTTCGTTCACACTACTAATTATGTTATCAAAGCTATTAACACACGCTCACTTGGTTACCCCATCCCTCAATTAATGCTTGCATTGCTTCCAGTTCTGCAGACATTTTTCTTGCCAACATTCACAGCTATGACTGTTTAAAAAGTTTTAAATTAATGTCACCTACAGATATTACATTAATAATTTAGTCCTAATATCACTAATTACTAACCTATTGCCTAACATGATTAACAATTAGATTACTCCATCCCAATTCTGACACCAGTGTTACAAGAATGTCTGAGGGGCTTATCCGAGTTCGTGAGGGATAAAGGTCTAAATAAAAATAAAAGAACTAAATACAATAATAATATTTATTCTGAATGCTACAAACTGTCAAACATCTGTTATTTACAAGTCTGAGTGTCCTATTAACTATTATTATTCTTATTGAGCACAAAATTTAATTACTATCTCCATTTTGATTAAAGTCTTTATCACAGTCTTTACTCTTGCTAATGTCCCTTAAAAATGGCTCCAGTTATTTCCACACGTTTAGATAAAATTGTATATTTTTATAGTTTTGAACGTCTTATCACTCACACATCCAGTCGACAGTCCCGCAGATCAGTCCCGCTCTTCACTGCACACAAGCTCGCCGACGCACTCTATCAGATCGCTGCAGTCGTCCCTCGCGGCTCCGGAATCGGCCAACTGTCGCTTAAGATCGCACGAGACGTCAAACTCTCGACTCTTAATCACTTCCTCTTCAGAGGCCCGCATGTGGTATTTATACTTGAGGTAGATGCCGTCTAGAAAGTTCTCGGCAATCTAAGTTGTTCTGGGAAAGGTAACGGTAATGACGATGACACTCCTACGTGATAAATGGAGAAATATGAGCCTCTCAGTGTCAGCGAGGCGCGAGTTGCGATAAGTTTATCGGTATGTGCGGCAGCGTCCTTTATGATAGGCCGCTAGTTTCGTCCAACGTTACAAACTTGACCTCCATTTCTTGGAGCCTTCCCGCGCGAAGGAAATACCGGAGAGCGACATGCCATAGTATCTTTACAACATTTTTTTTTTTTTCAGGAAACTTTGTAACGTTTCTATTTTTTTCAGTCTGATGTATGGTAAATGATTCCTAATACATGTATGTAAGTTAAAGGTATAAAATACCAATAAAGCTCAGGAAGTTTACTGAAAAATAAATTTACAGTGTAGCCATTGTGCGTAACTTTATCACGTAAATTTAATCAAAGTTTTTTTTACCTACATTTTCCTTTGTATTAAGGTAAACTCTCTCTTAGATAGTTCATAAAGAAACAGACTGCTGATTACTACAAATATGAGAAAGAAATAGTAAAACTCACTTCTTGATGAAAATAAAAAATATAAGAATTCTTGCCTGCTACTTAGTGGATGACGTCGTTAAAAATAATAAACTGATGCGGTAAAAACAAATTTTAAATAAAGAATTGTTGTGAGAGCAAGAATGATTAAATTCTTGACAGAAGACCTCGTTCAGTGGCATCAACCAAAAACATAGTTTAGTGTACATCGCTATTTCCTCCCACGATTCAGACTTCCCTCAGAGGGAACAAATGTAGAGCCGTCATTGATCGTCACGAAATACTTCCTTTTCATAGTTGTCAGAGGAAAGGAGACGAGAGCTGTGAGATGTTTCAAAAGTACCGAGAGGAGTTAGCTCCAAGATGTACGGCGGTTACAAAATTCTCGTCATATTCAGTGATTCCGCGACAACAGTGAGCGTATTAGGTATCAGGGTTTATTTTTGTTTTTTGCATTTTAGGGAAATGACTCACGTACTATAATAAACAAAAAATTACACGTAGAGAAGACGCAAAAATCCGAATGTTACTGAGGAATCGAAACCGCTGGCTTGTGATCCGAAGAGGCGTTATCGCTCTCTTCCTAATATCACTACTGCAGCATCAATATTTCTTACAGACGGCACTATAAGATTCCCCTGAGTAAAAGATAAACCGCTGGCAGACTCCATGAACTTCATGTGTTAATTTTAAGCGTTTATTAATTGTTTTATAAATATATTGTTAAAAAATGAATAGTGGGCAATTCCTTGGCGTAACCTAACGTAACTTAACATAACCCAACCCAAGACAAAAGTACACTCGAAAGAAGTGGCGGTAGGGAAGAAAAAATATTATCATTACACCTCAAAAATGGAAACTGTACCAACCAAAAAAAAAAAAAAGGATTAAAGATAAAGACGTATTTCTTGAACACACTAATGGCCAGAGTAGCGGGAAGCCTTATTAATTTGTTAATACGTCATTAGTTTCCTAGTTTATCAGGGAAATATGTTATCTACTGTAACTGGAGATTGTAAGTCAAGCGTCCGCCAGTACCCTCGACTTGTTTAAAACGAGGCTTGAGAATAAGTTGGCTTGAGCCAATTGTATGGTGGATCACTGAACTCCACGTAGAATAGCTAAAAATTAGAAGGCTGCACCTCGCAAGTACTTCAGAGGCGTTGGTCAAACCAAGAAGCGAATTTAGACCTCAGACTAGTTGGCGTCCTCCATGGCCGTGCACGCCAAGCCCATAGAATACCTAAATATACAGAGGTGAAACAGCATAGCTGTTACTTTTATGTGGGTGTACACATTTGCTGATTGGCCGCACGAGGCTCTGGAACGATCGGCTACTGCGTTTTCTGTAATGTTCCCTATTGGCTGATTGGCCAACGGCGTCCCGACATGTTGCTGGTCAGTACCACCATTTGGTTGTAGTGTGCGCGGCTGGAGTTCATGGCACAAGCGACTACTTCACTTCTGCATTATTAAGTATTTGTGCCAACACTTCACGCTTCCAAACAACAGGATGTTGCAGTTGATGGACCTAGCGTCGGCCGCTAAGAAATTCGGAAACCACTGCAATCTTAAAGTTACTGCCATGTGCATGAATGCTATGCAAAATCTAATGACATAACTTCAGAACTATAATCCCGACCATCTTCTGGGCCATCGTAAAGCCGACTAGACCTTAGCGAGGGATCCTCAGCACGGTCACGCTCCATTTCGCTGGTATGCATGTGCCTGCAATTCCCCGAAAAATCTCCCCAGCGCGACTCGCACTACTCGACAGGTAGTTGAGCCCCGATAACGAGGTTTCGATTGCCCGGTTACTCCATCCCGACACGAAAGGGGTCCCACCCAGTAACGGGAGGCGAAAGTGGTCTCGTCGGTCCC
>NQII01001126.1:296087-346040 GCA_002778355.1 Clitarchus hookeri | reverse complement strand
ATGTATTAATTAAACTTGGAACTCTTTCTTATCGCGTATTTTCTGCTTGTCTGATGTGCGTTGGCAGTGCACTCAGAATAGCCAACATAATATTAACTTTTGTTCGTTCGTGCATCAGCTGATACAGGATTTTCTAAATGGCACTTTGTTTGTTTCGTATTAGTCAATTGCCACTCACTGACTGTCAGAAAGTGGCCTTCTTATACGGTATGGACCATAACTCGGGAACTTAATATAATAATCTGACCTCATGGGAAGGATTGAATTTAGTAATGAAGGCAATTACTGCACTTCAGAAGGACATTAAATCTGCAGATGGATTGAAAAACCAGTTGCACAGCTGGAATTTAATAATTGTAGAATATATTGTTTTATAAAATTTTCATCAGGATGACAGTTACTTGCATTTAAAATCAACAAATGTCACCGTTACTGTCTGTTCGATCGGTTACAAAATTACAGGGCAGGGGAAAAACACACGGAAAAGTGACAGCATGAGCTTACCTTTGAAAGGAGAGTAAAGTAAAAGGCTTGGAATTTTTACACTTAAACAAACGTAAAAAAAAATTCTCTAAATTCAATAATGATTATTTAATGGCACGTCGTTCGCAAACACGTTTATTTTGTTAAGAGAAATAATAATCGCATAATGCAAAAGTTTTTTACCGAAAGTAATTTGTGGTGATTACAAAAAAAATGTTTGCAGCTCGTCACGTTACGAAGGAGAAATTTTATGGCATTTTAGTTTTACGAAGTTTTGTAAATGTACACAAAATGTTTCAGTAAAATTTACAAAAAAAAAAAAACTTAACCATTTAAGCGTCTTTCATAATGACGGATGTATTACCGCAACCCAGCATATTTGTCGTCCTAGGCCTTGCAAGGTTCTGCTAGCTGGAGTTGGAACGTAATGGATCTTTCGCATGGTTTCATAGTAAAGATGGCGGTGGCCTGCGTGGAGGAAGGGGTTGTTCAGAGACTGTAAAAGGCAATATTCAGAGGAACGTTAACCAACAAAGAAATGTGTTTTATTGCCGTGAGCAGCTGTTTTTATTTCGTCTTATCCGCGCTGATACAATATCCGACGGCGTACATCACAGACACGAGAAGGGAGGGCTGGATAGGAGGAGGCAGATGCCAGGAGATGGGCGGGTACTATCAAGTACCCCGCACCTCGTTCGATATCACTGTACTCCCTGCAGTACCCAAGTGCACAGAAATAAATACGTTATTTAAAAAGCANCGCTGTACTCCCTGCAGTACCCAAGTGCACAGAAATAAATGCGTTATTTAAAAACCATTACAAAAAGATGGCCAAATATAAAATTAAATTATGTAGATTTACTTTTGAAAGGGCGAAAGAACCTCTTATGTGTTAACCATATCCGTTTACATTTTTTAACTTGCTGAAATTCATACAGGAGTCCAAATTTCAGGATGATGTATATTAATGTAGATGTTCATTCCACAAATAGTTATAAAATACGTAATAAATTATTACTAAAGCGACGTGCCAGNGGAGGGCTGGATAGGAGGAGGCAGATGCCAGGAGATGGGCGGGTACTATCAAGTACCCCGCACCTCGTTCGATATCACTGTACTCCCTGCAGTACCCAAGTGCACAGAAATAAATACGTTATTTAAAAAGCATTACAAAAAGATGGCCAAATATAAAATTAAATTATGTAGATTTACTTTGAAAGGGCGAAAGAACCTCTTATGTGTTAACCATATCCGTTTACATTTTTTAACTTGCTGAAATTCATACAGGAGTCCAAATTTCAGGATGACGTATATTAATGTAGATGTTCATTCCACAAATAGTTATAAAATACGTAATAAATTATTACTAAAGCGACGTGCCAGNCGTATATTAATGTAGATGTTCATTCCACAAATAGTTATAAAATACGTAATAAATTATTACTAAAGCGACGTGCCAGCTATTCGTTAGTGGACACGCAAAACAAATTTACTGAGTGCCTTAAAACTGTTTTCTCAACAATATTATTGCTCAGAAAAATTGAAATATGTAACTATTCAATTAAATCATATGCTTTACTTATCGCCGATATTACTGAGTAGAGCTTTTGTCGAAGCTGACCCGTTAACAAAAAATCTAGGCAGCTTGCTGAGAGAAAGTTGAGTGCTTTGTAAAAAAGTATAACCTAGAAGTATGACCTCTCATAATCACTGGCCTAAATTTCAACCTCCTATTTGTAGGGACGTGAAGAATTCGTGAGTTCATTGACCTCCTTGACTTCAGAGTTTGTATCATTCAATCATGCAGATATCAACAGCTCAGTTGGTACTTGCTGTGCCAGCGGAAGGTGGTGAATGCACCTTCATTTTGTTGCATTTTTATTGTTGGATCGGGGTTCTCAAGGAGATGTCCCGTAACGCTTGGACCAACGGCTGACGTATCATAAACATACGAGTTTCGGAATTATTGTTTGTCCTGAAATGATGTCGCGCAATTTTCGGTTCTCTAGCTATACGATATTTTAGATATTATATTCAATATCGTCACTGCTGCTTTACGAATAAGTTTGTTGAAAGGGAGTTCTGATACATCTTTGCAGACATTGTTTCATTAAATTGCTTCTGATATACGTACATTTTCATACATCAAAAANGGAGTTCTGATACATCTTTGCAGACATTGTTTCATTAAATTGCTTCTGATATACGTACATTTTCATACATCAAAAAACCTTCTCGTTACACCAAAAACCCAATTTTGTTCTTATAAAATAAGAATGGATATAGTTAACAATAACTACATAATTTTTACCTCCCCGAACATAGTTAACCAGCTGATGTTTAGTGCTACACAACTCAGTTTCCTAAAGATCGTGTCATAAAAGAACGACATTATCACTGATCTCTATTAATATTTGCGTGTGCAAAATGTATAGACATGAGTTGACTTAAAATAATTTTGCAAATATGTGAAATGTACCAGGAATAAAGTTTATGGAATAAGTCTTATTTTCCTACAAACGCTTCTCTCGAAAAATTATATATAACATATAAAATCACAAAGATAGGAAATTTTTAATTTCAATGTCTTTATACCTAGTACAGTTTATCTAGTTAAGACGAGTATACTTCATAGACTTCAAATTTTGAATTTAAATAGCGTAATGTTTATGAAAAGCTTTTCTTTAAAATATTTGTTAATCAACTATATATGACAAACCACCAGAAGAAAATTGTTTTAGTAAACTCAATTAGTAGATACTTTACTTTACTTTGTCGTTACCACAGTAAAATGCAAATAAAGCACTTGTCTGAAAATATTGAACATACAAGTTAGACCGTTAATATGTGTTCTGAAAACTGTAATGACATTGCACACTCATATATTTGGCCTTTTAAGTTATTAACTTACTACAAAAACGTGAATTGTATAGCTATGAAAAATAAGATAAATAACTCGGCCATTCTAAAATGTGCACAAATTTTTAGTTAATTTTTTGCAGGTAAGTGACGAGACTGGTGTCATAGGTAAACCTTACATCGAAGCTCACAGAGAAAATTACCTTACATTGTCAAAGGACTTATATTTTCGTGGTTTTCACATTATGTGATGTTTATGTGTGCTGTTAATTAAAGTACTTAAATTGGCAGCAGAATTAAATCCTTAATAATGTCAGTGCACGGTTTAGCAAGAAATACGCGGGTTTGCTGGTGGAAAATTCTAGAAGACATTTTAAAAAATAGGATACTTTATCGGTGTGTCTTCTTGGAGTATTAATTTGTGTAAAATTATATTATTTTCATACGGTATATAAAATTATATTATTTTCAGGCGCTGTTAACTAATTTAAACAGTTAAATTTTTACTTATTCAGATTTAGAGTGAAAGTTCAGGTACTTTGCCTGTTAAAATTGTATTCATGCGTGCACTACTTCTAGGCTGCGAATCCACATCAACAGCCGCATAACAGTCGTGCAGCAGTCGCTTGACAGTCACGCAACAGACTATACACACTGAGAAAAAAGTTTTGTTGAATCAAAACAAAGTTTCTCTGGCGCAACCAAATTAATTGTTTGTACAGGGTTTTCAAAAGTGCTCACTTTACCGCGAATAGCCTGTAGTCAAAATTGCATACATATGTATATACACGAACTACTGCAAACAATTAGATAATAATGTAAATATGTTTTTATTAGTAAAAAAATTAATTAGATTACATTTATGCCACGAACATAACTGAGTTCAGATATTTGTAACAATGCTATCGATATTNTAAAAAAATTAATTAGATTACATTTATGCCACGAACATAACTGAGTTCAGATATTTGTAACAATGCTATCGATATTTGCGATAGAATGTTATCGATTCTCAAAACTTCGTGGAAGAGATTCATTGCATCGATTTCGATACGATTATGTGTATCGAAATGACATCTAAAAATGAACGTGGGAGAGCTTTTCCAAGCACTACAATTCTAGCATCTAACAATGCAAGTAAGCACTTGGCCTTTAAGCGCACGGTTTTGGCGGAGGGGAGGGGGGGAGGACAGAAGAAGGAGCCTCCTCAGAGGAAAAGGAGGAAAGGTAGTGAGATAATCTTGGAAAGCCGCCGGCCGACTTTCCACGTCACCTGCCAACCACCTAAGTTCTTTTAAAGTGGAGGGATTTCTTTCTTAGCAAAGACGCGCTCCTGACGCATTAATGGCGGAAGACTTTCTAAGAAGACTTCCTTCCACAAGCACTTCGTCAGCAAGCGATAGGCTTAGCTACTTGTGTGTGCGGTACCGTCGACGTGAAGAAAGCAAACATGGATTAATGTGGTAATGGAACTCCATCAAAGCAAAATCCAATTTACATATTTGAATTAATGGAGGAGTGCGCATGTTATATTCTGAAAACCCCGGCCATAAAATCTTTCATTCATTTCGCAGTGCACGTTCACGTTAACTTTACTGACGTTCAAGAAACCAAAAATATTTTCTAAATGTCTATCTAACATACTACGTCCTTTTTCGTTGAAATCACATAGTAGGGTGGGAAAAAAATATAAAGATGGACGGAAATTATAAAAATTAAATTTAGCAAAATTAAATTTTGAAATTAAAATATTTTTCCTATAAATCTCAAAATAGAACAAATTCAATATGTTACCCTACAGCTCGAAATATTATTTACGTCATTAAAACACCATGAAGAGTATTTCGAGGAAACTGGTTATACGGTTCGCCCGTATATAAGATATTCACGCTAAAGTGAACACTTTTGAAAGCCCTCTCATTTGGAATAATAGTAATAAATATAATTTATTTTAGCCTTAGACTTTAAATTCTGAGTGTGGTGGTCAAAGGATAAAACATTGCTGAAAGGAAAAACTAACTAGGGTCTCAAAAGTGTTCACTTTACCGTGAACAGCCTATATCAAATTTAAATTTAGTGTTAAATTTAAAGTCAAAGTGTAAAGGCCTAGAAGTGTCACATTTCAAAGACATAGTTACATGCCACTCTTATGATTCAATATACATACACTTGAAGCTAAAACCAAACAGTGTGCTAAGGTAACTATTTGAGTTTGTACCAATCAAGCTTAAAACATAATAAATATAATTTTTTTGAATTATTTTGGATTTTTTCAAATTGTCATCGGTACCACGTCACGAACCCATAAAATATCCCAAAAAATCTAGGGGAAAAGTGATACGGGCGACAATAGCACGCAGGTCTGGCGCACCGTCGCTCCTACGCATAAGGCACAGTACCAGCGTGCAGTGCTCCCTTCGTCACACTTCCCTCTACAAACTAGACCTGTAACCGTGGGATTTTATTACACGCGATGAAAGCCAACAGACGTAACTACGACTGCACGGTTTTACATTTATTGTATCTCTTAAGCAAGTTGCTAGGCCAAGCTCAAAATATGTGATTTTTTTTTAAATAGCATTTTTGCGATTTTTTTTTTCCTTCGCTTAATATGACAAAACCAAACCGTACGAGCTTAGACATTTGGTTTTCATATTTTCTGTTGAAAATCGTATTCCCAGGATATTTATTTGCTGATATCCATGTAAACGCGCTGTTCGGAAAATATGTTCGGACTACCAACTCCTAAGAAACCTAATTATTTCATGCTCGCAGCAAATCCGTGACATTTGCAGCTGTGATGACACGTAGCTCCGTATAAGGGGGGGGGGGATTTTTACTGCTTTTCAAGCACATATTTTTGTCCAACCCGTACGCTCTCACATATTAAGTTCAGACTGCGACAGTCTGGGTAGATGGTGGGGTAGTATGTGGCTCGTAAGCGTTGACCGGAAGAAAGACAACAGGTCAAATGCACAAATCAGCAGCAGTTTATATAATGGACTTGTTGCTATTGCGAATTATAAGTATTTTTCTAGATGTTGGCCGTGCCACTTGTGTGTTTCAATAGTTAGAGAAGTATGGCAGCACCTACTTAATACGTGTGCAGGACTTGAACAGCCAAAAATATTATATTTCATACTTTTCAAATACTGTTCGACGTGCAGATATCATGCTTCTGTCATTCCCATGAAGTTAAAAAAAAAAATCGGCTGTGCAGTTCTGAATAACTGTCTGGAAAAAATGTTACTGTTTCTTTTTTGTATCACACAAATNAAAAAAAAATCGGCTGTGCAGTTCTGAATAACTGTCTGGAAAAAATGTTACTGTTTCTTTTTTGTATCACACAAATAAAATAGTCTAGTGCAAAAACGTTGAGAGTATGGCCTGACAAGCATTGTCTTAATTCATTTCAAACTGTTCTTACTAGAATTTTGTTTTCGAAAATTCAGACTCTGCTGCGGATAAAATAAAAAAGCATATTTATTCAATTTTGAGGAAGCTCTTGTTTTTCCTTTTTAAATCCTAATTGCCATATTTCCGCAAAAATACTAACTTTTGCTAAGTACAAGACGAAAAACAATATAAATATGAATGTGACATTTAGGTAATTGTGCAAAAAATTCAGTTTAGTTTACTTGCTTGGAATGAGTCACAATTAGAGGTTCTGATCTAAACAGAGTTTTACATAAAAGCAATAAAATTAATCCTTCCATGTAACATTTTACTCTGACTTTTCAACACCTTAAATTTTGTCATGTTCAAAATGAATTGCCAAGTGACAGCACGTGCTTTCAAATCATCTTTATTTGGTGCACCCAGGGGCTCTTTGGAATTGTCGAAAGTTGAGGTCGTGTGTATTTGTTTTCTGCCCCAAATTATTGATTTTAATGTTGCTTATAGCACCACAAAAATGCCAAAGGAACATTAGTTCATATGCAATATAAAGAAATTAATGTAACAACAATCATAATTATATGAACTTATCCGTTGTTAATGCTCGACTCTACGTCTTAACCAGACACTCTTTGTTTTTTAATTCAAAGCAAATATTAAAATTTTTGACTTTATGAAATTTAATTTTTCTGAGTTGTTTAATATTTTTGTACTAATTTTTTACTACGTGTTATTGGTTGCCATAAAAAGGCAGCGAAATATTNATTTGATACTTCGAATCTCATGCCTGCATTGCAGATACAGGCAAACAGCTTAACTCATATAATTGCATTATTTAAATTTCACTTAAATCAGCAGGAAATTAAATAATATGGTTATTTGAGATACGTCCAGGCTTTACAATACATAAGTTCTTGAATAACTGGCATTTAAAATGAATGATACAATATTTTTACATATAAACACCTTTAAGGGCTGGATGTGGGCTAATTAAAGGCTACTCTTTATAGGACATGGAAATTAAAAGGTCCCTATTGGAAAACTCCAGTGTTTACTGGAAATTGTAATTGAAAACCATCTGAAGAAAACTACTTACTGCCAGTACAGTCGGCACTGAACAGATTTATCTCACGACTAAAGTGCGCCTGATGGACCAGCACACTCGTAGAGACACGTTCCGTAAATATAACGTGAGTTGCATGCTCAAATTCAAACAGATAATTTGTATAACAAACGAACATTATTGAATAAAAATGTCTGTATATTAACTAGGCTGAGTCGTGAAATGAATCACAGCACGCAAAACTATTTATTCTTTGGAAGCAGAAAAAAAAATTAAAACATTCATTATGGAATTTCTCACGTCCACTGGCCGATGAAACAAGTGTGATATTAAATTTCAGCTCGTTATGGCTTATATAACGTGAATATTTAATTACTGATATGAAAGTTGCATTACTGCTCTTGCTGACAGGAATGAAACAGCTATGATTTAATGAATGTTGCCTGCTGTGGTTCGGTTCAGGGAAATTATTAGCAATATGGTTCGTTTGACTTGCAAGTGATTCACGTTGATTTGAGTTTCCGGGAATCCATCGTTTTTATTCGTGCACTGGATCTGTACAGGTTGAAAAAAAACAGGTACGTAAATTATATTTACTTATAAAGCCCCANAAAAAAAAATCGGCTGTGCAGTTCTGAATAACTGTCTGGAAAAAATGTTACTGTTTCTTTTTTGTATCACACAAATGAAATAGTCTAGTGCAAAAACGTTGAGAGTATGGCCTGACAAGCATTGTCTTAATTCATTTCAAACTGTTCTTACTAGAATTTTGTTTTCGAAAATTCAGGCTCTGCTGCGGATAAAATAAAAAAGCATGTTTATTCAATTTTGAGGAAGCTCTTGTTTTTCCTTTTTAAAACCTAATTGCCATATTTCCGCAAAAATACTAACTTTTGCTAAGTACAAGACGAAAAACAATATAAATATGAATGTGACATTTAGGTAATTGTGCAAAAAATTCAGTTTAGTTTACTTGCTTGGAATGAGTCGCAATTAGAGGTTCTGATCTAAACAGAGTTTTACATAAAAGCAATAAAATTAATCCTTCCATGTAACATTTTACTCTGACTTTTCAACACCTTAAATTTTGTCATGTTCAAAATGAATTGCCAAGTGACAGCACGTGCTTTCAAATCATCTTTATTTGGTGCACCCAGGGGCTCTTTGGAATTGTCGAAAGTTGAGGTCGTGTGTATTTGTTTTCTGCCCCAAATTATTGATTTTAATGTTGCTTATAGCACCACAAAAATGCCAAAGGAACATTAGTTCATATGCAATATAAAGAAATTAATGTAACAACAATCATAATTATATGAACTTATCCGTTGTTAATGCTCGACTCTACGTCTTAACCAGACACTCTTTGTTTTTTAATTCAAAGCAAATATTAAAATTTTTGACTTTATGAAATTTAATTTTTCTGAGTTGTTTAATATTTTTGTACTAATTTTTTACTACGTGTTATTGGTTGCCATAAAAAGGCAGCGAAATATTGATAATTTAAAGTTTCTTCTAGGACGCGATTTGCAACACAACCATAAGTTGATACTTCGGATCTCATGCCTGCATTGCAGATACAGGCAAACAGCTTAACTTATATAATTGCATTATTTAAATTTCACCTAAATCAGCAGGAAATTAAATAATATGGTTATTTGAGATACGTCCAGGCTTTACAATACATAAGTTCTTGAATAACTGGCATTTAAAATGAATGATACAATATTTTTACATATAAACACCTTTAAGGGCTGGATGTGGGCTAATTAAAGGCTACTCTTTATAGGACATGAAAATTAAAAGGTCCCTATTGGAAAACTCCAGTGTTTACTGGAAATGGTAATTGAAAACCATCTGAAGAAAACTACTTACTGACAGTACAGTCGGCACTGAACAGATTTATCTCACGACTAAAGTGCGCCTGATGGACCAGCACACTCGTAGAGACACGTTCCGTAAATATAACGTGAGTTGCATGCTCAAATTCAAACAGATAATTTGTATAACAAACGAACATTATTGAATAAAAATGTCTGTATATTAACTAGGCTGAGTCGTGAAATGAATCACAGCACGCAAAACTATTTATTCTTTGGAAGCAGAAAAAAAAATTAAAACATTCATTATGGAATTTCTCACGTCCACTGGCCGATGAAACAAGTGTGATATTAAATTTCAGCTCGTTATGGCTTATATAACGTGAATATTTAATTACTGATATGAAAGTTTCATTACTGCTCTTGCTGACAGGAATGAAACATCTATGATTTAATGAATATTGCCTGCTGTGGTTCGGTTCAGGGAAATTATTAGCAATATGGTTCGTTTGACTTCCAAGTGATTCACGTTGATTTGAGTTTCCGGGAATCCATCTTTTTTATTCGTGCACTGGATCTGTACAGGTTGAAAAAAAACAGGTACGTAAATTATATTTACTTATAAAGCCCCAAAAATTAGGGCCATCGAAAAAAAACTGCAACACTTTAATTTGCTTGAAGAATACCTTAGTTTGCAAATAATTAAAAATGAAACAGTACAATTTGACAAAGACTATGCAAAATGAATCTCGACTTAAGACTCAAAGCTCTAGCTAGAGTTCATTCAGCAATTACTTTTCTCAAAAAATAAATGATTTCGAAAGTTGCACGTGTTGCGTATACACAAATCTTGAAAACTGATACCGTCTCTTTCATAAGAAGTCTGTTACGTCACATCTACTTGGTAGGTGGGAACTCGCGAATACGGAATTTTGAATACGATTCTATGGCAAAATGTAAGGCGAAAATACCTTGAGGTGAAATTGCATTAGAGGCATAGTTTCTGAGGAAAGCGACATGACATGGCTGGAAGGAGTAGGTGCGGCCACCGCGGTCACCAGACCTCTCTCCACTGAACGTTTTTTTGTGGCCTGACCAGAAGTCTCTGGTGTATCAGTCAGACAACCCGCCCCAGTCGCCTGAGGACATAATCGCGCTCCTACATGTTGCTACCACCGTGATTGACGTCCTCGTGTTAGACCGTGTGCAATGAATGCGCCCTGCAAGCAAAATGGCAGTCACTCAATGACGTAAAACCGTATGTAGCAGTTTGTGCAAAAACTATGGCCGATGTAAAGTGTAGTTTTATTCAAAAAGATATTTATTGCAAGTTTGAATAACATAAAACACATAAAACAACTCAAATAATCATAATAAAACGACAACTTTAAAACCACGTGACGCTATTTCTCATTAACTTGTAATGTTAATGTTTCATATCCACACATAACTCTTAAAATGAAATTAATGCAGTCTTCTCAACCGAACAACTTCACTAACATTTTGTAGGAATTTTGTGCTATATTTAGTAAACAAATAGTGATAAATTTCGTAACTAAAGTTGGTCTTCTAGTAAAGGACGTGGGCTAGTAACGAAAACGTCTTGGATTCCAATCCCCGTGCTAGCAGGGTGATATTTTTGGTTTTCAAGGATTATCTTTTGTAATACTTTTTTCTCTATTCTGTGTTATTAAATTATTATATTTGTATTTTATGTCCACTTTTCGATAATGCATAAAATGTAATTGACACGTTTAACGTTTACATTATATGGAAATTAAATAATTTATCAGACTTCAGAAATAGAAACGTTGAGCGTCGGTAACATACAATTGCAGGTACTTATAGCGCATTTGTCTCCTGCCTGGATAATTGTTGACATGATAACATGGATATGTGTAAAAAATAAATACAATTTGTGCTTTACCGTAATACACTGATGCGGAAAATTTACAAAAAAAACTTGCGTGTTTTTGTTTAAGATAATAATAATTTTCGAAGGCCTTGGGTTGAATTCATGTGCGTACTTCGTAAATATGTAAGGAATACTTTTTGTGAAACTGAGGTTACCGCGGACTACTGAGGAATTGAGTAATACTTATATGAAGAAATATTTAAGAAGCAGACAGTTCGATGCGATGTATAAGTCTTGCTGCAGTGCGTCGGTGTCCGCACGACAAAGCTGGTTTTCTGTACTTGGCAAATCAAGGGATCCTCACCCATAGTACGTGTCCTCTTTGGGCCTTCCTTAAGGATGTGCTATTTCAATATTTAGCATTCGTTTTGATGTGAGTTTTATGTTGCACGATAAAATGTAAAATATTTAAACACTTTTATTTAAAAAAAGGTACAATGTCTAATCGGTATAGCGTTAGGCGCGAGTTACGGCGCTCGAAAGCAGATCATATTGTTGGGGAGGTGATTGCGTTGCGGTGAGGTGATTACGTTGCGGGGAGATGATTGTGTTGCGGGGAGATGATTGCGTTGGGGGAGGTGATTGCGTTACGGGAAGGTGATTGTGTTGCGGGGAGGTGATTGCGTTGCGGAGAGGTGATTACTTTGCGGGGTGGTGATTGCATTGCGGGGAGGCGATTGCGTTGCGGGGAGGTGGTATGACGTCGAGGATGAACTATATTGGAAGGGAAGGGCCTCGCAACTGGCCTCGCCCTAACTAGGCACGGTGCTGCGTGGGCCACGCTGCAATGGCTGCCGAATATGGCGGCTGACACTGCAACGCGCTCCTCAGAATTAAGAAAAACGTAGAGATGTCCAGACCCATTCACAGGGAATCAGCAAAACTGTTGACGAAACAAGATAAAACATTTTACTATATTTGCTTGCACTAACCAAATAGCGCGTATTCGAGTGAAACACTACTACGTGAAATGTAATATTGTTACTAACGTATGTTACATTTTTTTTTACCCAAAATTAACATAGTTTTATTATGGTATTACTATAACAATGTTAATAATTTTTTAATACCATTGTTATATTCTGTCATAATAAGGCATTTAGTGAAAATTTTAATACATCTTTAAGCCAACCTAAATTCGCATCAGGAGCGCTGACATATAAGTCTGGTNAAGCCAACCTAAATTCGCATCAGGAGCGCTGACATATAAGTCTGGTGCCCAACTTACTGATCTATCGATAAAACAGAGAAGTTATTGAGCAGAATCTGATAAATATTTTGAACTAGTACAAGCGTTTGGTTTTATATACTGTCTTTGGTGCTCTCACTTGAGATGTGTTAAAGAAAGCTTACATGATTGTAAGCATTTTCTCTTTTCACTTTGCTTTATACCTNATGTTAATAATTTTTTAATACCATTGTTATATTCTGTCATAATAAGGCATTTAGTGAAAATTTTAATACATCTTTAGGCCAACCTAAATTCGCATCAGGAGCGCTGACATATAAGTCTGGTGCCCAACTTACTGATCTATCGATAAAACAGAGAAGTTATTGAGCAGAATCTGATAAATATTTTGAACTAGTACAAGCGTTTGGTTTTATATACTGTCTTTGATGCTCTCACTTGAGATGTGTTAAAGAAAGCTTACATGATTGTAAGCATTTTCTCTTTTCACTTTGCTTTATACCTNATGCTCTCACTTGAGATGTGTTAAAGAAAGCTTACATGATTGTAAGCATTTTCTCTTTTCACTTTGCTTTATACCTTAACAAATTCCATTCTCGTACACTTTCTATCTTTATATTCTATGCGAGATGTGATTGTTTACTTGTTATCCATTCACTATTGTTATTTATCAAGGGTCTCATTGTGCAATTATGTTTATTTGTTTACGACATATTTGTTATTGCTCTCTGTAAAGCTATTATGTTATAATTTGGACAACACTCGCAAGAGCGAACACGCTATTTCTCTTGAGACACAACACATCGCAACATCTGAAATTAAAAGAAAAAACTGAAATATCGTTAGAGAACACGTTTTAATAAACCATCATATAAAAAAAAATTCGTAATGCCGGCGTATGTGGAGTCACCATATGCAAAAATGTTTAGCAACTCTACAGAGACTTGAACCCGGAGCGCTGGCTGATAAATATCACGCTTTACTCACTAACTTACCGGGACCACGTGCATTTCAGTGTACACAGTATGATACACATTGTTTCTAGTATTAATCTCTTACACACACATGTTCAGTTTTAAAAATGTTATTTTTGCTTTCACGTGAAATGATACTAATGAGATTGTTTATACCAACATTGCGTTATACCAACCGTACTGAAAAGCACTACTGGTATTCAAACTGTATACACAAACGCTAAAGCTGTATTTTCAAGCAAAGACTAAAAAATAGTGCAGCGAACCGAATGTACGCCGGTACTGTAACCATTTGAATTCGTTGTTGCAAAATGTCCAAGGAAACAAAATATTTGTTCAGTTTGAAACAAGCTAGCAGTTTGAATCTACCATGGGGATCTGAAACATACGGCAACCATCGAGAAATATTTGTGTGTACTAATTATATGCTTATATTGTCGAAACAACCAGAAAGGTGTTTGGCCCAGTGCATTATTTTAACATTATTATTCCTTTCAAGAGATAGTATGCGGGTGTTTTGGTCAATAGCCGTGTGGTTGTGTTCACCCAGTATTGTTCACGTGAACAAATACTCTCCAAGTTAATATATTTCGTACCAGAAACTATTTATTTTTCTCATTGTGTGTGGTCTATTCACGGTTTCGTCAGACTGTTTTAATCAAACCTTTCGAAAATCACCCACTGACATACTTGGTAATTTCCATAATATGGCATGTATCCATCACAGGCGTTTTACGCTTCTGTTAATATACAAATAAATTTTGTTTTTAGTTACTTCAATTAAACTTTTACATATATTTTATCCATCAATTATAATTCAATTATAAATAATATGAATATAAACAGGGAGAAAACAGCTGTGTGACTAACGCCTAACAGGAAATAGTTCTTATGCAAAATATTATTACACTGAGTGCGCACGAATGCAGTCCTTTGTCCCTTTGGTGAAATGTTCTAGACTCAGTTGAGCTTTGTTTGCATGAGGCGGAAGAATATCCTGGAAGTAGAACTTTAGCAGGGCTTCAGAAAAGTTGGGAGTATCAGTGAATGGGCAATAATCAAAGAAAACTTCAATTTCGCGAATTCATTAGGCAGAAGCTTAGACTTCTCAATTCTTCACATGCTCGGGCCATAACTGTTTACTCAAAAGCTGCTGCCAATGACAAGAGAATTCATTTTTATTCGACTCGTTAGCACGTGACGCGGCCACATATCTCCCTGTTTATTACTGGCTAAGGAGCGGTCCAAGTCAGGTCGAGACACTTGTGGAACAATCATGAAAGGAACACACGATAATGCGTTCTTCAAGTCTAACTTGTCACCGAAATAATTAACGAAGTTCACGGACCTCTACCAATAGTAGAAGAGCATTTTCTGAGATGTGCGTAGCACTCTGCAACCTAGAGATCAGCCAACTTTTCCCGCTACAAACCATTGTCTCCTAAGTATAGCTAGCACAGAACATCCGCTGAGAAAAATGTTTTGTTGAACTAAACAAAGTTTGTCGTGTGCAACCCAATTAATTGTTTGTATAGTTGCAATTATGTTGTGGGTAAAAACCAATTATTTGGTTATCGTTATTTGGTTTCTCAAACTGTAAGATTTGTTTGCTGTTACAAATTATTCGTTTGGCTCTACGTGCATTAAAAAGTTTCTCTAACAATAAAAAAAAGAGGAAAGCCTGGTCAAGATTTGAACCCAAATCGTTTGCACTCGGGCACAATGCCCTAAGCTACTTTGACTTAATTGACAACTAATGAAACGGGAAGGTTTTTATTGACATACTATGTAAGTACTGGGCAGCATTCGTAAATTAATGTTTTAAGTTTTAAAACTTAACTTTTTTAATCCCTTCTAAACTGGTTATATTAGAATATTCTTACCATTATTAAGCATTCCTAAATGCACTAACGAGCACTATTAATATCCTAACAGACGCAAAAAATTGTAAACAATCTCTCGAGCTGTATTTTATAACCAAGACAATCAAATGAGTGGACAAACAAATATAGAGACGGTTTTCAAACTACTTATATGTATAAATTCTAACTACAGAAACTATATGCTAATATAAACAAGAAATTCTTGTAACGTTATGTTCTAAAAATAAATTTAGTATTTTTTAATTAAATTTGAAGTTTGCAAAACAGCGCTGGGAGTCCGCAACTTCACGTACCTGTATGCACAGCAAGTTGCAAATCAGGAAGACGAACGCAACTGGTTCACAATGGAAAAACCGATACACCCTACATTGCCAATACTGCTGTTTGTGTGGTGGAAATAACATGCAATCACTAGAGACCCGGAAATTTCGCGTATTCATGTGACAGCAAGCTATATTCCACATCCTTTGTGTACTTTAGACTCGGTTAGTTGTTAATTGGCTGATGCTCCAGCTTTACACCAGACTACGCAGCACGGGATTCGGTCCTTATTTTCTTGGAGGATAGTTATTGGATCTACTTCGTCCAAGGCGTTCCTTACAAACTGTGATCCGTTTCAATAAAAAAAGTACTTGTGTTTGAAGTTGAGTTTGTCCTTTGATGGATTCGCGAATTTTCCGGGTCTCTAGCAATCACTTATGGCAGCCCTTACCACTCAATTGCTAATCTGCCATTGCTCATGTACGGTTTGACACACGTTGTGAGCCTTACTCACTCATAACACTCTTAGGATAGTTTAAGGCTAAGAAAAACAGGGTAAGCTCAGATATTTAAATGATTGTAGAAATCATCAACAAAGTCTTTACTTGATCAAAGTTTGTAGAGTATACAATGATATTTAAAGAAAAGTCCACGGAAGTGAGAAGGAAGGACTCAAGGAAGGTTATCAAGAAGGNAGGATTGTAGAAATCATCAACAAAGTCTTTACTTGATCAAAGTTGGTAGAGTATACAATGATATTTAAAGAAAAGTCCACGGAAGTGAGAAGGAAGGACTCAAGGAAGGTTATCAAGAAGGAAGATCACATATAAAGAGAGGAACTCACCCTAGCCTCGCACCNTATCAAGAAGGAAGATCACATATAAAGAGAGGAACTCACCCTAGCCTCGCACCTGGAACCGCTGACGGACGCTGCCCCCAGGAACCGCTGGTGTCACGGCTGAAGTTCGAAGGAGAAGACGACCCCTCTCGGTCGTAGACGCCTATATCACACTTCTCGCCCCACCACGTGACTACTGACGTACTTTGATTTGATTGGTTCTCCTTGGGCGTCGGCGGCGGGCTCTTCCGGGTTGACTGTTCTTATTACATAAAATGCTTTTAGATCAACACTAGCTCAGAGGATCCACTGTTGCCGAGCGCCGTGTGCTTTATTCTCCCCTTATTACTGCAATCACTCTCAGTCTGCCGTTTTGATATTCCAGCACTTCTGTGGCGTATTTCTTACGTAGATGCTTAGTTAGGCGTTTCACACGGGACCCAACCGTAACATCCTCCCCAAAGTGATGAAAAAAAAGATGTCCTCATCTCTGGAGGGATGCTGGAGNACACGGGACCCAACCGTAACATCCTCCCCAAAGTGATGAAAAAAAAGATGTCCTCATCTCTGGAGGGATGCTGGAGGAGGTAGTAGGGTAGAGAAATATTTGCGTGAGAACTGAATTGGTATTAGATCAATAGTAGAAGAAAGGTTGAGTAGTGAAACTGGAATCATTAGGATGGATCTCGTGGATGAGGTTGTATGAACGAGTCTTGTTGAGAATGGTAGAGAATAGAAGTTGGGTGCACTGATCGTTCACCGTGGGTCGGTGGACTCTGTATACACGTNCTTGTTGAGAATGGTAGAGAATAGAAGTTGGGTGCACTGATCGTTCACCGTGGGTCGGTGGACTCTGTATACACGTGGGGGCTGGCTGTGACGGTGCTGACTGGCGAAGTTGGTCTCCTCCTGCTGTGGTGCCGTGCGAGACGTGGCTGAGGTAATGAGGAAGACGGTGGGAGGGAGGATGTGGGACGTACAGCGATATACATATCAGTTAACAAGACACCTTGTGGCCATTGTAATTGTTAACTTTGTCAATGAACGTCAAATATATTTATGTAACATTGCGTGTAGATGAACATGATTACAATAGAATGGTTAGCGTGNTTTGTCAATGAACGTCAAATATATTTATGTAACATTGCGTGTAGATGAACATGATTACAATAGAATGGTTAGCGTGATATTTTATGTTCTGTATAATTTACTTCTTCACATCTCAATATTGAACAAAATACTTAAGCAAGTACACACGGCCCTGAAAACATGTTTCCCGAAATTCGTACACTATGAGGTGTACAACCGTGAAGAGTTACTGAAATGTCACCAGGATGCAGATACTGTGTGCTCTGTGAACAGCCCGCTGCTTATTCGTACTACTATACCCAGTTAACTACAACGTCGTTANATGCAGATACTGTGTGCTCTGTGAACAGCCCGCTGCTTATTCGTACTACTATACCCAGTTAACTACAACGTCGTTACACAAAAGTGGGCAATAACGTACCATTATTAAAATACCTAGGTCTCAACACAGTCAGTTAAATATAACTATACATTTTGTTAAACTATTACATCAAGTATCTTATTGTTTGTACTATTCGTCTTTGACAACCAAGTGAAAACTTAAAGTAGAAACACAATTTACTTGAATAACGTCGTCCACGTACTTCGTTACTTATGTACACACTCAGTCTGCCGTTTTGGACCCAACCGTAACCACGTATACCAAAAGCAACCAGTAGACACACCCACGTACCTCGAGTTTATGATGTCCTATGAGCAGACGCTCAATTTAAAAATACTATATGAATATTCCTAACATTTAGCTACTAGGGTTTCTTGTTTATATAAGTCTAGAGATGCTGTGGTTTGAATTCCGAAATGAAGTTTTAAAACACTTTATAAGCAGTTAATTTAACTTAATATTTTGGTAACAGTCTAATTTATTTTTGACTCAACACATAGGTTTTATTTATTAAAGCGTGTATTTGGTTAGACGAAGAAAATCGATTTTGCAGCTTTTGAGTTTCCCTTTCCTCAACAATATTATTTTGTTGGGGCTACTAAATTTATAGTTGGTTTTATACAAACAAGCATTTTGTTGGCTGGTGTAGGATGTTCACGGTAAAGTGAGCACTTTCGAGGCCCTAGCTACTTTTTTATTTCAGCCATTTTTTATCTTGCAACCACCTTTTTAAATAAAAATTGCCATGTAAGTAATAAACACAGTGTGTAGATTCCACCGCACTCGGAAATTATCGTCCAAGGCTAAAATAAAATACATCTATTGACTATTATTCTAAACGAAAGGGCTTTTAAAAGTGCTCACTTTGCCGTGAATAGGACCTATACAAACGTTCGTCTCGGCGGTACTGCATGCAGGCAGCGAGGGAGGAGGGGCACGCAAGAAGAGCAGAGTCTGGGGTGAGAGGGATGGGTGTTATTATTGAAAAGCGGGACGACGTCTCGCGGTGTCTCTCGCGGCGCCCTGGGAGCTCCCGAGGTCTCCCTGCGGAGTTACAAAAGACACGGCGAGGCGCGCTCTCGCTTCACGACGCCACGCCGCCCGCGTCTTCAGCGTCGCCCTGCCGCCTTTTTCGTCGCCACTTCCTCCTCTTACAGAGACCTCCGGATCGACCCGCCTGCTTCTTATAATTATTTCCCTCGCTGCTTCCCGCGCGCCTGCCTGTCGTGGCACAACCTGTCATATTACCCTCTCAACGTTCTCTCCACGCATTTAATTAAAGGCGTCGGTTTCATCCCCGGTACTTCAGGATCGGCGTTGAAGATAACGCGCCGCCAAATATAAATGGATGTGCTCTTTCCGACCGAATTACAGAGGTTAAATTAGATTTCTCTTACATTTTCTAGTTTTTATATGTCGTTACGTCGCTGATAGAAAGAGTTCGTTATCGTTTCTAGATAAATACTTTCCTCTACAGGCGTATAACTTTTACCTAATTATTATTTTTAGTATCAGGAAATAAATTTATAACTACACAATTAATTAAAGACTGTTCTCGGTAAAATCAGAAGTTTTGAGGCCCTAGTTGCTTTTGTATGCCAGCGCAAATAAACGATCACATATTGTATCACAGCATCAGTTAGGGACAGAATCTCCACGTGTCATTGTGGTGTGATCAATAAAAGAAAATTAGGTAGTGAATTCGGAAAAATGTACCTGCATGTGGTCACAAATAGTAAGGGAGGGACTTGTTTGTGATTGGTAGATGGNGTAGTGAATTCGGAAAAATGTACCTGCATGTGGTCACAAATAGTAAGGGAGGGACTTGTTTGTGATTGGTAGATGGGCTCAGGCGCAAGGACGCAATAGGACTCACACTGGGGAGAAGTGAGGAATCGTTATACTCAAACTTCGGCAGCAGTAGCAGAGGTCAACAAGTTGCACAAATGACTGCTGGGTGTTAATTTCTATAACTGTGCCACAAGCAAGGCTGATTTAAATCAACTCTGTGAAGTCTGTTATAATCAAATGGCCNAGTTAATTTCTATAACTGTGCCACAAGCAAGGCTGATTTAAATCAACTCTGTGAAGTCTGTTATAATCAAATGGCCTGTTTTGCCATATTATCTGGTTATAGGAACGTACCTAGGACACCAAGACTATATGTTATGATAGTTTGATGAAAGAAAATATGAGATACCAAACAACTCGTTCGAACAAGTTGTCCGCTATACACATTTAAGTACCCAGATAAATGCAACCACTCAAGGCCAACAGTTCGCGCACGTATATGTATCTCTTAACGTCTCGCCTGCGTGACGTGGAAATTCGTAATTCGCCGAACCCTACTTTTGAACACATCAGTCAAACTGATATAGGAAACATTATTGGTTGGAAGACATTTGCTCTTAATTATAGTGCAATTAACGAAACTACTGTTAAAATAATTGTGGCTCAGTTCCCTGTAACAGATTCGTTAAAATAAGTGAAATTTGACCACGACAAGTAGGGGATCGGCCAGGGTCTGTATAGTTGAACGATACCTGCCTTACATTCGCCTAAAGCGATTTCTGAAAAATTATGGAAAATCAAAATGTAGACAGCTGGAGCCGTAATCGAACCCCTCCACTCCGGTGTGCCAGTGTAGTATGTTTGCTACCACTGTACGACATCGATTGGTCCCAAGCAACATGTATAATTAATTTAATCTTGTGAAATGACGGGACAGAAACTTTAGCCGATAAATACAAGAAAGGATAATAGAGCGCCCTCTGAAGACTCCCGCCTACCTGGAGTTTCTCTCTGCGTTTGAGCTTGAGGCCGAGAAGCGCACTAGCGATAAGGACGACACTATTACGCGCATCGAGTGCGCCATTGCCACTATGTGCAAGCCTCTGAAGTGGCGTGCAGTGTTCTAGTCTGTATGAAAGTTCAGTGCATGGTCTTTCAGTAGTTTTATATGTATCTGATGCGTATATTTTGAACTACGGCGCTTTGAAAAAGCAGTTTTTAGCCGTTTTGGAGTACTCTGAAATTACATTTCTAACGTGAGTGATGTCTTGAAAATACTCAACATCCCTCGTCTGAAGTGCGTTTTCTTTTAATAGAACAGCACATTGGATGCACGTTTAATAGTTTCTCAGAAAAAACGTGTATTTCAAACACTCTGCAACGCAGTTGAAACGCAAGGTAGTCGGGAGACTTAAGAGAGACTACTAGAAAGAGACATGCGTGATTCGTATCATGATAATTCACTTTCGCGTCTGACAATCGCACGAAATGCTGTTCATCTAACACAGGGTTCTGCAAAATGATGAAAAATAAACACTTCCTCTCTGATTCCCTCACGCTCTCCCATATCCTGATTTGTCTTCGCCTCCCCAACTCCGCAGTACCGCATTTCGCCTCTGGGCTTGCGCTATTGTTTTTCCCTAAAGGCCCGTAGATATACAACTGGAACAGAAGACTCTCTATATTTGCCGAGGTCTAACAATCACTACAAAAAACAGCGAGAAAATAATTAAATCTGTACAGAACAATATAATCGAGCTGTATGACTTCTAGCAGAAAAACAGATCCGTAAATAAAACAACTCAATATGCAATTTAATGCGAAGGCCCTTGTTTTATGAAGCCAACAATATTGTCGCAGGCGCCTGGGCATTGCCAGCTATGATGTCTTGATAAAATAAAAGCCCTATCTATATTTTCCTAATTAACTTACAAAAATATAAAATTCACACAGTTATCATATACCAAATAGAACTGTTTATCCTTACTATTAACGTTTACTTTTCTTCATTATCCAAGTATGCGTAACACGCAATTCCAATTAAATTCATAACCACCGTCATTTTAAACACATAGAGCCAACTTATTCTTCACTTAATAATTAAATAAATGTAATGGAAACGTCCGGTACTACATATTTACACCATCCAAATGTCCATCGCCCACGAAACGAGTCCTTCTTCCCAGCGTGTTAAGGTCCAACGCATCACAGTACCTATTTATTAGCGTGTAGCTCTTGGCTTAGCATGAACTAACGGGCTTGAGTACCGGGCACCTGTATGTTTGATCGTGGCTGCTAGACGGTGGCAGGTCATCGGAGCTTAAGCAAGTAATCAAATATATACTCAGTAGTGGCATTCGTTTTCACCAAGTTTGTAAACAACCTGATTCTATTTTTTACTTTAATGTATGGCAGTTTATAATTTTTAAACGCTGCTGTTAATGAATAAATTCTATTTTTTTATATGCAACATGTTTGCGATTGTTATTATCTATTTTTTTATTTCTTCTCCAACCTTATATTTGGATGTTTAAAATTGCTCGTATTAGTAAATGTCAACCTTCAGTTTTCTTTTTTCGCTCATTTTTATAGCCATCTCTCTTATGCTACCGCGAGTGCCTACCAAACTGATGAAATATTGTTGAGGAAAGCAGTATTTTATTTCTCCCTCATATCTTTTAGCCATTGTTTGGTTAGAAGAGATACTATTTCGTATGTGTGTTTTTTTTTTTTTAAGTCGGAAAATGGCTCTCTTGTTGTGCACGATTCTGACCGTTTGAACGCTGCTAGCAATACAGAAATTTTATAACTGTATATAGAACATTTTAGAACTCTGTTTAGATAATACAGAAATGTTTCATGGATACTATAATCATCTAAATTTTTCAGACAAACGTGAGCGAGTTAAGAGATTTGGGAGGCTATTAACAGCGAGGTCTTGAGGGCCGATTCAGACAAACGAGGTTGCGTTAATGCTTTTGTCTGTGACGCCAGCACTTCCATATTTTCTTTGACCAACTTTGTCTGAAGCAGACTTCTGTATCAGTATGATTGTGTGAAATTGGTTTAAAACGCACCAAAGCCGATGTTATGAATTTTTTTTTTCGGTGGTGTTCTGCACTTTTAAATTAAATTAAAAATCCTTTCAGTGATAATTTTTTAATCTAACAGATGTGCTGTAATTGCATCCCATACTGTCAGGGACGTATTAAGGCTCATGCATAAAATGTAGCCGCATGAGGTGTCAAACTGTGGGGGCGCCACGTCATCGGCGCCTTAACTATTTTATCTCGCGATACACGAGAAACGTTATTGTAATCAATGTCTTTCTTTTAGTCAGAAATAAACATATCTCGTCATTAAGTAAAATATCTTTTGTTGATCATGCTATAGCTTTCATCTCTCCGAGGAAGCTGAGATAAAGTTTCTTGAACATGAGATTCTACACCAATATGTTATTAATATTTAAGTCATTTTTTAACTTTTGGCATATGTATACTCTTAACTTTTGTTTGTTTAGACATATGCAGAATATATGTATTAAATATAAAAAATAAAAATAAAAGCCAAATATAGTTCATTCTTAAATTAGTACCTTACTGGAATCTAAATTTCACCTTATTACTTAAAAACATTTCAATAATGCGTAATCTACTTTCAACATTGCTACCACAAAATGATTGTAAGTGTGAGATAGCGATACAAAAAGGACGATTTGTGATGACTAGGGCAATTAGAAGTTGGGAGTGCGAAAAAAACATTCTCCGCGTGTAGAAAAAAAAATTCTTGACCCGTTCCTGCATACTGTATTCAATAACTTATAAGCACGCAAATTATATTTATCTGTGTTGAAGATGCTTTTTAGATGACAGAAAAAATGGTGACAGTTTTGAGCTTCACATAATATTTATTGGAACTTTTTTTTTANGTTCCTGCATACTGTATTCAATAACTTATAAGCACGCAAATTATATTTATCTGTGTTGAAGATGCTTTTTAGATGACCGAAAAAATGGTGACAGTTTTGAGCTTCACATAATATTTATTGGAACTTTTTTTTTAAAATGTAAATTACCTGTATGACATGTTGGAGTACGACTAAACAAAACTAGTCAAGATGACTAAGAAAGTACACAGTTGCTACACATGCATGTGTAGAAGAGTTAAGGAAACTTCGTGACACGTCGGTGATTAATATTTGCACGGACATTGTGTTGATGACGGCGACGGGAATCAATACCTCAAGTGGACGTTCGCACGGTAGAAAGTTGGGAAGCTTAGCTAAAGAGATACGCTGGGTTAATTGTTTTATGCTCAACTTCCACGTGATTACAATTCGTACGGAAGGTGCGTGCTTCGTTTCGTATGCGTGTTCCCAGCAAATTAACTCATTTAAACTTCAGCAGAGGGGAAGATATCATGCCCCACTTTTTTTTTCTCTGTTCTCGCTTCTGCTGGAGTTTTCGCTTCATTAGCGTGGGTCTTTTTTTTATCGTTCCCTTTCTCCCGTCTACCATTTTATTTTCTCCCGGGGCTAGCTTACCGTTTAATGTTCCGTTTCCGTTGATGCGCACCTTTTCGCGTCACTTAACGAGGAGCCATTGGTTCGTATCCTGTCTCGGGAATGGAAATTCTAGTCATACAGTTCTTCGCTAATTGGCAGACTCAACTATAAGGGAATTTCCACGTTTGTAAACAAAAACTTTCAAAAACCATGCTTGTACTTTTAAAAAACTGTAATACCCAAAATCGTTCGTCCAAATCCTTTTAAAAAAAACTTGCCAACTTCAGAGTAAAACACACTAACGCATTATATACATTTCTTACAACAAGATCTTTTCGCAATGCTTGACGGACCCCATAGCTATAATTTCTTATTTTTATTGCTTGTATCTAGTTTGAATCCAATCGCAATGTATCATTCATCAACTAGATTGTACCAACGTGTGAAAGTCACGGTATTTATTAAACTCCTCAAAATACTGTTTAATGTATTAATAAAACTGAGTTATTTTTCACAACAAAATTATGTAAAATACTTAATCGCTTCGTTCTACGATGCTAGAAATGTAAAGACTTTTCACGATAATGTGAGCATTTTTAAAATAAACCATAGAAAAATGCCATTGCTCCTACCTGCAAATATTTTAACGGGCGCACTGAGTAACATGCGCCCAGTAAAGTTGGCAACGATAGAGGGAAAGTAGTTCTATATATTAACGTCGAATACGAAGTGTTAGGTTACCATTTGTAATAACTTAAATTATTACTTTCAATTCCTATTTTTTTAATGCGTCTAAATTTAAAAATGAGCAGAATTTTCAAAGATCTACTTTTCTAACAATTTCACTTAATAGACGCATGAATAAAGTGATGAGGCCCACGACAATGTTGATTTTACATAAGACGGAAGAATACCCAATGGGAATACAAGTAGATCTTAACCCCTGAAAGTACACATTAATTTTTCGTTACACGTGTTGCAAAACAAGATATTTACGTTGCGAACACTATTCACGAGTTTCCTTTAACAACCGACACCTAGGAGCATATGGGAAGGGATTCAGTTGTACAACGGCACAAGAAGCAACGAATTAAAAACAATTGGTGTGTCAGCAGCAACCAACAGAATTTACCAGGGAAAGACAATGTCCGTTTTGGTGCTATCTTCTGGACTCGCAAAGCTCCTACCATGATTTCACATATTCTGCGACGTCAGACGTGAACGAATATACTCGGGATAGTGTGTTAAAGGGTAAAGTGCTCAGTTTACCGCAAACGGCCTAAAGTGGTAATTGAAATGAAGATCCGAAACACTTAGGCTACATTATGCACACAGTTTACGGTCTCATTGCTAACGTAGTGCAGTACTTCTGTGCTTTGTCGAGAATGTGACATTCAGTAATTAACAGTGGGGAATAAGAAAAATTGCTGTTATTTGCATTCCAAAAGGTGTGTTTTCACAAAGAATATATGCATACATCGCCTTCCGGAGAAAACAGAATAATGCAAAAGATAAGTTTAAACACGTTTCTTGTAAATTTGTTGGGCAGCCATATTTGATCTCGTCTGCGAACAGAATTAGTTTCAGTGGTTACACATCTGTAACTGTTACGTCGCCGTGCCAATATGTCATCTGTTAAGCACGTACGTGCCGTTGCTTTTCCATGCCATTGTTGAACGGGCCTTGCCAGAGTCTTTTTCCATTAACTGCATTAGCTAAATAAAAATTTTACTATAAGTTTATTCACACTATCTTCACACTTTTTGAATCAACCCTTTATAAAATCCGCCCACGTATCACCTTATTTGGTTGTTGGTTGTTTCCTAAATCTAAAAGGTGGCTGTTTGTAAAGACTAGTAATAAATAGTTCTTACATAAAGTAATATTTAAACAAAATTGTATTACGTTATTTGAGAAATAAATATGTCTTACTGCGCTAACATGCACGTTTTCGAGCAGCTTTGTTGTTAGCACATTTCACTCTTAGGCCTATGTATACACAAATATTAAAGTTGACTGTTTGCCTATCGCGCGAATGCAGTGCGTTGTAACCTTGGTGTTATTTCCCTTGAGTTGGTTTCAATTTTGTTTACACGTGGAGGAAGTATACGTAACGAGTAGTCCAAAAACAGAACTTAGGCCAGAGCTTGAGAAAAGTTGGAAGTAACCCTTAATTATGAACGAGCGAGCTATCTGCAATGTCCCCTCCCTCCCTACCCCCTCCTATCGGCAAGCTCAACCCCTCATCAAAACATTGCCAGCACACAGGACGAGTCGCGTATTCCGCGCCGCGAGAGAAAACTCGCTCCTTATTTAACTGCCATTGTCTGGCCTCCTCTCCGCCGGTCCGCGCGGCGCTCCTTGAATTATTTTTGTGGGAAAATTCACTTAACCTTACATCCGCCGCGGTGCGGCCGGGCCATGGCTGGAGGAGGAGGGGGGGAGACCCGAGGCAAGTCCCCCCCCCTTCCCCCTTTCCAGAAACTGGTGGAGACAATTAGCGGGCAAAGGATGCGCCCGGCCAGAGACAGGAAGCTATGCTGTCGCGTGGGTGCGCACCACAATTGCTGGGAGTGGGGATAGGTGTTGATGGAGGGAGGGCTTGTGTTGGTGTGCGGTTTGGGGAGGGGGTAGGGAGGAAGCGCTCGTTCATCGGCGTTGCTTCTCCCTTCGCCTCGTCCGAAGGTCCAGGGGTTCGGCGACCGACTGCGACGATGCGCCATTGTTTATCGCCCTTTCGACCGCAACCAGCGGACCGTCACGGCAGAAACAAACAGAACGAAAAATAAGTCGGAGAATCGGATAGGTGGCCTTGGGGGGTACACCACGCCCCTTTCATCAAACATTTACACTTTTCTATCACGAAATACGGAAGGAAGTCGTGAACGTGTCATTCGTGGTGTTCGTCGCAGTCGCAGCTNGCCCCTTTCATCAAACATTTACACTTTTCTATCACGAAATACGGAAGGAAGTCGTGAACGTGTCATTCGTGGTGTTCGTCGCAGCCGCAGCGTAACTGGAGAGGTGTAGTACAGTATGACACGGACAAGTATTTTTCCCCGAAATGACAGGGAAGTCTCATAGATATTACAGGCAGCGTTTAGTTCTTGCCACCTAAAATTTTGAGAGAATAATAAAACCGGCAATATTTCATTCTGCATTTCAGCTCGTGAGAGTAAAATCACTATGCCATTAAAATAATTTTTTTAAAATGAAAAAATGGTTTTTCTTTGTTAACAATATATAGTGGGCGCTTTGCATTAAAATAGTAAAACCAGAGCTGGTGGTATAAAGTCCAGGCATTTATTACTAATAGACAAACACGATCCTTTGTAAGGTGCCATTAATGCAAAACCATTTTCGATATGATACTGGAAAAAAAAAATTGACTCTGATCTATCGATGGAGTTCATTAAGGCTCCCGCCTATCTGGTGCTTGAACTGCGTTACAGAGCGTTGCTAGTTCACCTATTACAGCGAAACTATAAAACGTGTGTGTGTTCAATATGCTGATCTACGAAAGGAACACACTTCAGATGAAGGCTGTTAAGTGCTTTCCTACGCACAATAGAAACATTTCAGAGTACTCCAAAATGGCTGAAAACAGCTTTTTCAAAGTGTTGTATCTCTTTATATAAGCGTTATATGCATATGAAACTACTCTAGGGCCCTGCATTGAACCTTCCTACAGACTTTCCACAAATAAAATAATAGGGCCACCACTGAAAGTCTCATCTGTATACGCAGTGCGACGATGGTGCACTTGATGTGCGACGCAGTGTCGCCCTTATTGTTCCTGCGCCTCTCGGCCTCAAACGAGGAAGAAGGCTCCAAGTCGGGGAACCTCGCCTCGACAAACTGCGGATTATTAGTTTTTCTAGCTTATGTTTTTTAAAAAGAAAATTCCGAAAGTACCCCTATACCCAACTTACTATTGAACTTACACAGTAGTACAGGCATAACTACTGAAATATGAATTGTATGTATACCATAATACTGATTTTTCCAGAATAAATATTGTGGCATAATTATGAGTTAGCAGTTACAGTCGTTAGTGTGTACTTATGTGCAAGGTTGGGTATAGTTGGGTATAGCGGTACTTTTGGAATTTCATTTTTTTTAAGTACAAACAAGCTATAAAATCCGAGAATCCAATATGGCGCTCCTTTTTCTGTATCAGTGTCTCAGATTTTAGAATAAAGCCTGGATTGAAACAAATTGAATGGTCTTGTTGGATAGAAGGGTATTAAGAAATTGACATATAAACTGTTAACTTTATCATTGTCCTACATATCAGCTCAAATTCTCCAATCCCGATGCTATAATCGGGAAATTCTTGTTTCCGCCAGAACTCGAACTCGTAGAACCTCACCCGGCCAGCTGCCATATCTCTGAAGAAGCTGAGCGACTTTGAGTCCTGGCTGAGTTGAATAATTTCTTTTTTGAAAAAATGTACTGTTTGCAAGCAATTTTTGGAAACTGCAGTAGCGCCGGTTTAAGAACGGACTTGGCCCCCACCTACCGTAGCGAAAAAGAGAGACAGAATGACTTGCAAAGCACCAACCACGCTCAACAGGTAGCTGGCAGGTGGGCAGACAAGCCGAGTGATGCCACGAGCAGCAGAAGCGTTTTTAGCGGTGTCAGTTGTGAGGAGCTGTTTAGAGATAATAAATACAAAATGGCTGAAGGTAATACGGGCGGTAAATGTTGAGTGTTGGGGTCGCAAAGAAGAGTTCCGGTAGCTCGCGTGCGCGAGTATTTCGAATACAAAAAGACAAACCAAACTACCCATACATTTCCTGCTATAGTATATGAAAAAAAAATTTCACTGCTAATAACATTACTCGTCGTATCATATTTATTATTTCATTGATAGAGTATCAATGATAAGACATGTAATTAATTTCTTTAATCTCGCATGTTGTAATATCACATACTTACTATCCCAGAGCTCATTTTAGTGTAGTGACATTAATGCCTACTATATTCATTGTAATAGTGTCTTGCATTTCAACGCATAGGTTGCTTGTCACAGTTTGTATGCAATTCATTTGAAGCAGTAAATTACCCCTGTAGAAGCGAGTTTCAAGCTGTTATTTATAACTGTCCAGAGCTGCATATAAGGTGAAGTTCTGGAATGCGGCCACAGTGGTCTAAACTAGCGGAAAGGGGGTAGCTTCGAAGAGTTGGTACGTTAGTTGTGTGCAACGTGGCAACACGGCATGTCGAGAAGTTGCAGACACTCCCTCCCAACCGCTGCGCCTCCGTCGTCGAATTGTTTCCTTCCCCGGGGGGAAGTGGCCTGACATTGGCACAGCTCCCAAGTCCTAAGTTACAGTGGCTCTACTATAGTAGCCAATTCTTTTTCTTGTATCTCTACAAGTAAAATATTGCATCTTTACGAGACACTTTTTTGAAACACACAAAATCGTTTATCTATCTCCTTGTTTACAATAAATATGGAGTCCACAGTAGGCCTACTTACTTATAACAATTTTAGTTTTAGTTTTACGCATTCAACGGTAAGATGCGGTGGGGGATATTTAAAAATAAACAAAAAAATTGTACACAGCAAAATCGGCTGACGGTGGCAGGACATAAATCGCTCTACACAGATTCATCCATTATATATATATATGACGTGCAACATTCCAATGTGAAGTTGTACGACAATTGCAATTTATTTCTTATAATGCAAAAGCAAATAGAGCACGCCTTGCATTTGTCAGCTATATAATATTTAATTTCGTTTAGCTATCGGGATTTTCTCGTCAGACAGAATTTGGTTTACAACGTATAACATGATGTAGAGGCTATTCACGGTAAAGTTAACACTTTTGAAAGCCCTTTCATTCGGAATAATAATCAATAAATGTATTTAATTTTAACCTTAGACATTAAATTATGAGTATTGTTGAATATACACACTGTGTTTATTACTTACATTACAGTATATAGAAATAGTCGATTCCAGGACAAGGGCTGAGGCGCCGAGGCACTGCCGCCATCTTGGATCCGTCATCCTGTTTCCGGCTGCCATCTTGTTTCCGTCGGCCATCTTGTTTCAAGCCAACATTTTGTTTCCGCCTACCATTTTGATTCCACCTGCCTTTTGTTTTCGCTAGCCATCTTGTTTTTGCAATCCGCCATCTTCTCCGCCATATTGTTTAAATTTGTCTTTTGTTTACATCGGCTGTTGCTAGAGGGCACGCCAGTCGTTCTACCACCATATTTGTTTATGGATATGGCAGCTAGAATGCGATGGTGTCGCTTTCGTTCGTCCGCCATGTTGGTTCTAGAGTTGGCGGCTAGGGGCACTAATTTTTTTATTTGGAGTTCAGAATATTGTCTGCAGGAGGGCAGGATCAAACTGCCGAACCATTGGTCAGCATGTAGACGCATTAGACCACTCGGCTATCAACACAAAACAAGGTTTTTAAATGCCTTATACACATTGCAACGTTGATATGATATACACTGAAGAGCCNCGTGCTAATACAAGTGCCGCAAAACGACGTGGCATGGACTCGACTAATGTCTGAAGGTATGCAGTAGGCAATTCACAACATGAATCCTGCAGGGCAGGCCACAAATTCAATCAGCGCCAATTTGAGAAAGGGTTGAACGTCTGTCACGTTTAATGATTCTCGTCAGTCGTCGTTTGTCCCGTTCTTTCACGATCTTTTACCGGCTGCAGCGATGTCGAAAATGTGATGTTTTACTGAATTCCCGATATTCACGGTACACTCGTGAAATGGTCGTACGTGAACATCCAAATGTTATCGCTACCTCGGAGATGTTATATCCCATCTCTCGTGCGCCGACTGTAACACTACGTTCAAACTCACTTAAATCTTGATAACCTGCCATTGTAGCAGCAGTAACCGATCTAGCTGGCGACCACATCGCGTTACTCTGATTGGTTCCATACCTCTGTTATATGCATACGCACGCCTTTACCAGTTTTTTTGGCTCTTCAGTGTACATATAACCAATTCGGATATGAAATCAAAGTATATGTGTGTATGTTTATAAAGTTATTATTAATAAGTTTATTTTATTTTATCGCATTCTTATTTTTCTTATTTGTCTCTTTTTTTTATTACAATATTTGTGATATAGTATGTTAAATTACCATTATTTATATTTAAAATATTCGTTTCCTTATATAATAATATGTGTGTGCGTGTAAGGTGTGTATGGTTTTTATCGTGCATGAAATAATTTGTATTACCAATTAAAAGTGTAAAATTATTTCATTTCATTGTAATACAAGCCATTGGTCGCATGTAAATATTAATTTTTTTTTTTAGCCTGAGCATACCTCTAACATAGACCATCAAAGGTATAAATGTGCAAAATGAAAGCACGAGCGCGGAACAGTATTTATGAAAATGAACCAAGTAATTCAGAATCACTATATGATGGTTGAAATTTCTACTCACGGTTAAACGAAGCGACGACGACGGCGATGAAATAATGCCTCACAAACACAGATGTTAATAAAATCTATAGAAGAGAAATACAATTTTACTATACACAATAATAATGAGAAAAAAACATATTTTCAAACAAAGCCGGAGTATAAAAAACAAACCTGTCACCAATTAACCCCTTAATATATTACCCCGAGTACACTCGTCACGTTTGACATGTTGCAGAATCATAGTCGTTGCTTGTCCAGACGCTAGCACCAATGCAGACATCACCTTTCCTTGGGCAATGCTATTAGTTGATGCTGACACACCAACTGTTTTAATAATTGGTTATTTCTTGTGCAATGGATATACTGAAACTCTTTCCATAGGTTCCAAAGTGACACATACATTAAAAAAATTCGTAAGTACGTTTCACACCACAAATTTACTATTTAGCGAAATGTTAATGAGCACGTTAAGCAAATAACGATGTAGCAATTTTGTGTGAAATAAAAATTACAAAATTTTGCTATCACAAAATATATTTAATTTTATGAAATAATACTGCTCAGCAGTAAGGTGACTTCTTTTTAAATGTCTTGGTGTAGCATATGGCATTATATGTTTAAATCTATGGATAAATTAATTATTTACGAATGTGAGTAATAGTTTTTTTAAAAAGCTACATTTTTTCTACTAGACACAACACTAAATATTTCGTCAACGAGTGTACTAATGAACCGTTTATGTGCACACGACGGAGTAACATACCTGAAGAAGAAAAGTAAAACTGCAGTCACTCTCGTAACAACGATAGGTTGCGTTGCTAGGGACTCTCGAGAATAGGATGATTTGACTTGGACAAAAGGGGACTCTCTGACGTCCTACCACGGAAGTCACTTCACCTGGACATCAGTTCACCACACAATGTAAAAAAAATTCGAATAAGCACTTGCAAAAATATTTGTCACGTGGTCGTAAATACTCACTGCTTGTATTAGCGTGAAGATGCTGTGGTTTTCTTACGTCCGTACAGACAGGACCGCATGACGACCTCAGCAGCTCCTGGTATTAACAGGACCCGTGACTTCTGTCTGCGAAGACCTACAAACGACCAATGCGCGTTAAAATAAAAAACGTATATTTTGATTATCTCATCAGTGTACTTACTTTCAAAAGAATTTGTAACACGCGCGAACTGACAGTCGGTGCTGACTTGCTCCGATGTCGGTTGACAGGTCAAACGCGAACCTTTGGTGAATGGACTTGACGTACTCTCTGCTAATCACTGCACATAATAGAATAAACGTAGTTAATAACTTTGCATTTTAAAATGTACACAAAACAATTTTAATTAAAAATCGTGTGCATAAAAACTTTATTTCAAAAAACCATTTATCTCGTTTCCAAAATTAACTTAACCAGTTAATAAAAGTTTACTTCAAAACATAACATACCTTCGCGAGAAATCACTCGAAGAAAACTGAAAGGCGACTGCGATTCCACAAACTCTCTCACTAAACGCAAAACAGCGACGAAGCAGAAGGGTACTCGTATATGCAGACGGGAAGCCCTGATATCGGAGTGAGAGATTTCAGCACAGTCCATTCTTAATATAACGCAGCCGAGTGGTGGGGAAGCGCTGATTGATACAAGGAAAATAGTTACCATAGCATTTTCACTGGCCAACTTCCCCTCCTTCCAGACTTACTTATTTTGTCAGAAACTATGTGAAATGGCCAGGTATTTTTATTGGTTGACTTTCCCTCCTACCCTACTTATTTTCTCATAAACTATGTAGGGATGGTAGGAGTAGGAAAATACCAGGTGAATTTGAGACAACCAAATCGGTTGACGTCACAGCCATAGGCGCCTCTTCCCCCTCCTTCCCAGCAACATGTAACCCTAGATATTATTTAAAAAAAAAATGGTTTCAATAATATTTATAATTTATAGAAAAATTAAACATTGGCATGCTACCATGGATTATTAGTTATTATCTCAGTTTACATACAACCGTGTGGATGAGTGAAAGTGTTAGTGATAAAACGTCACTAAGATTTATAAATGTCACAATATATGTCGAATAACTACGTGCTATGACCAGTGCCGTTACATTAACTGCCATGATTTCCATTTGAAAACAATTTGCAGCGCTTCTGCTACTTTGTGCAGTTGTACTAAAACTGCAGTACGGCGTTTGATCCCGCATGTCTCGCACAGTTTCCTTAATTGTTCTCCAAAGTATTGAAATAAAAACAGTATTTCGTTTGAGAATGCAGTAAAGAAATAAATGGCTTTGAATATTATTACAGCTCTATTCGCAACGCTTTGATCAGTTGGGGACTTGGATATCGACAAATTCGAGACGGACTGTAGTAAAGACAATGAACTACATGATCGCTACTCTCTGCATTTATTGAAAACCACCACAGAGTTCTGAAGTCATTCGTGCATTTGTCTGTTGCGATTCCAATACGATCTGTTATATTTATTTTTAAATCCTCTATCTCACTGAAAACCATGTGACGTAGCCTTACACCAATAAGTTTGTTATAACTGCCCTTCGTTTTTTGTTCGTGCTTTTCTTGTTAACATTTATTTCGTGAGGATAATAATTACCCTAATTTCCTTAAATCAATAAAAACAAAAATTGTCTCTTCTGAGGCTGTTATAAACATACCCAATATAAGAGACACTGGCGACGAGTGGCACATCTGTCATCTAACCTTACAACCATCGGGGATATCAAGGATAGAGTTTTTCAAAGAAATCTAATCTTACCTAAATTAAAATAAGAGAATATACTAAATTACTTTTTTGAATAAAATTTCAAATTGTCTCATATTTCAGAGAAACATCGGGTGTTTTTCAAAAAATATGTCTTTAATAAAGTGAATTCTTAAACAAGTAAATATTTGTTTACCGACCCCGTTCCCTTATATTGCATGCTTATGAGTTTATTCAGGAAGTGATATTTAAATTATTGAAGTTGTGAATTAGTTGTACGTTAATATTTAAGATTTTACTCTTTTACTAAACGCTATGACTCAATAGGTTTTTCCTAATAGTTAATACTTAAAAGCTTAAATCAACAAGCATAAAAAATACGTCATGGCGAGAAAGACCCATCCCCAAGTGAATAGTTCCTACCTCAGTCGAGAGGAGGAATGCTGCTGTTAAAACTGCTGTAGAAATATACGATCAGACTCACGACATGCTTTTTTTGTGACTTACCTGATTATATCGTCACTATTAAATGTTTAAGCTTAAACATTTAAAATAGGTATGATTGAGTGCTTCTGTGTTTATAATATAATGATATGTGTGTTTGTGTGTGAGTACAGTGGTAAGCTTCCAAATATTTATTTGCAGCTGCGTAATATTTTTACTATAAATATTTTAATCTCAAGAAATAATGTGTAAAAAATGTATTTTTCTCGCTCTGTTGAAGATGGGTTAGGACTATATTAATTGTTATTTTGCGTGAAACCTAAAAAACGTACTGTAGAAGATATAGAGGAATACAAGAAATTTCTCGAACTAGTTCATTACCAAAACAACGACTCTGAGCACAGTACTGATGAAGGTGACGAATATAATGGCCCCGACTAATGTGCTGGTAGTTACGAAGAATGTGATTACAATGGTGTTCCTGTCTTTAATTATTATGATTATCGAGATGAAATGAACATACATGCAGAAATGTATCATGAACCTTCTGCGAAGAAACTAGTTAAGTCTAGCTACTTATTATATGAATAACCCAATGACTTGGTTGATAGACTCAGACATTTGATTGGCCTGCAAAAAATGCGGGGATCTCTCACGCATTGTTGAAATATCTTCAATCATCGATGAACTGAAGGATAGGGATATCAGATGAGATTGTTTGCTACTATTCATGTTCTTCAAACATCTAAGAAAATAGTTAGACAAATAAAATGTATACAATAAGTAAATTAATTAAATTTACAATATTTCTAGTAAATGTGTTTAATTCCTTGCATTGTCCGTTCTGCTTCAGTGGTGTATACAATCAATTTCGAGAATATGTTTTAAATACGTGGTACGATTTGAAGTATTATGTCATATTCGAGTCGATTAAAATCGGCTGAGTTCTATATGACGAACGAATGAACTGAAGAATGTTTTTTGATGCAAATTTCTAGGCCAGTCATTCGTGTAGGAATAAAGGCGCATATATATCGATCTGTAAATATCATCACATTCATTTTTAAAAGTAATGCCATACTGCGCACAATGTAAGCTTTCACGCACGTAGTCATAGCAAGTGCTGGGGTTGTACATTATGCATGGTGCCGTCTCGGTGCTAGTAGGATCAAGCAACAGGAACGCTTCTTCGTCTTTCTCGCAGTCTTCAGAAGATGGTTCGTCGCCATTGTATCCAGGGTCAATAGTGACTGGTCTGGTTGACTGCTGGAATGGCTGACTGCTGCTGACCGCAGACTGGGTAGAAGAATACTGTATACTTCGCATATAAGTGGTGAGCATAGCCACTGCTGCTAGAATCCATACTATATGTTTCTGGATCCATGGTTCACAGACAATTGACATTTACGAACATACCTGCCTTATTTATAGTGTCCCATCTGCTTGGTCAGGAGGTTTAATGACGAAAACTTGGCTTCACTGAGTAATTTCTGCCTGTAAATGGGACAGAGTTCGTTCACACACCTTAGATTTCAGATCAGTCCAGGATGGTTCATGGCAGTTCATAGCACTGTGCCGGTCCCCAATACAGAATTCAGCAAATCGTAATAGCACTTTGGATGCTTTTATAAACTGATTTTAATGTATCAAGGGTATTTCCATTAGTATCCTTGACAGTAAATGCTCGCGTTCACAATCATCATCAAATGTCTTGACTACTTCGCTAAAAATTCGATTTTTAATTTCTTGTAGTGTGCATGGAAAACTATGCATATTTGGCCGACAAAGGATAACTGCACGCTGTCTGTCATTGCTATTTCATCCCAAAAGAAGTAAATATGTACATCATTTGTACATTGCTCAACACATGTTACCAGGGAATCGTCAGCACAATATTCCACACTCTGGAAGCCCGGGTACACACACCAATAGTTTTGCTCTGGATCAACCATGGCTGATTGCTGGCAGAAGACTGGATATAAGACTGGTGTTTGGAGTACGAATGCAGCGTACACATCGCAGGTAAGTGGGGTGCACATGGTCACCCAAGTTGTTCTGCCATGGTTCAAATTGGCAATGTGATGTTCTCAATTGCAAAGCTCGGACCACCAAGTAATCTTGTAGCTGTCTGGTCTTCTGAGATGATATACAATTTTGCTATGATCCCTAACTTGATGTAGGCATTCTTCTTTTGCTTAACGTATCAGCTCACTTGTAGTGCAGGGCAGCTTCGAGTCTGGCTGGAGGTGGTACACTGGATTGGTAATAAAGCAGCATGGTACTGGAACCAAGCAGAAAAAACCAACTTCATTCATACTGACCTAATGTTCAAACCGTTTGCAACTTTCTATTTGCTCTGGCATACCAGGTATCCAGAAGTGAACTCTGCGGTATTCCACAGTAATATCGGAGTAAATGGCTACATCTTCAGGTCGGAACTTTGCAGCCATAATGTGATCAAAGTAAGGACACAACTTATACTACGAGCATTCTCCTCCACTTTTATATCAGCTTCCCCCTCTCCACTGTCTTCCCCCACTCCACCACCATTCTGGATGGGCCTGTGCTAGCTCGTGAAGCCTGCTGACTCATTCTCTTTTTCATCTTTAGTTAACTCCAGTTACCTGATACCAAGAAGGTGTAAGTTTGTGAAAATGCTATCTGACACCACACAGATTGTGAAAACGACGTGGAAGCACATACAAGTGCAGACTCCAGTTACCTGACACCATGCAGGTGCAGGCCTGTGAAAATGATAACACTGCTGTTCCCATGAAAGCACAGATAAGTTTACTTTGACAAGGTCAACTGTCCTGCCTATCCATGTATGCTCGCGAGCTCAACTCAAATAATCGAAATGGTATACATATTATATTTAGAAAGTAATTTTTTCCATAATTTATCCCCTTATAGTATTAGTTTCTTTTCTCTGTTTTGAAAAACAAAATGTTTACTAAGTTTTTTCATCACTGCGCTTTACATTGCCTTTTTTTCTGAAATGATGGGGTACATGACTAACAATAAAATGAGGTAAATTATTTTTTAAATTATACACACACTTTATTCATCAAACTCTTTTATTGGGTTTTCACATACATGTTGAGCAATATCAGTTTACATTGGCAGGCAAAAAAAAATGTTTTTCATGTACATTTTGTTTTCTGCATTTATGTTGCGACATATTTGTGCATTATTCGTACACAGATAAGCAAGATAATTTTTACGACAAAAAATTTGTTTATGAAAAATGCTTTACTGTTTTTGTTTACACACACCGACGCACACCATGTGCCTAAAGATAGAATTGGCAACTGTAAATTTTTTTTACACTATATTGCTCGGTTCGAAACACTGGTTATTTGTATTGTTTGTTATTATCCACTGTCCTTCCCCATCCTCATCTGGTGAGCTTGTCTTTACCTCGCACGGCAGGCTGCGACAAGTCGTGGTCCGCTCGATGAATGGAATCGTGTCAACTGCTCCGTCCGTTATGAGTCTATGTGTCTCTCAATCGCATTTTTCACTGAAGCGACGCACTGTTTCCTGCCCCCTCCCCTCGTCGTATTTCGTAGTCACTATGCCGGATGCCTTCTTTAATGATGATGGTTTCATCCTTGTTCAGCTTCAACAGTTTGTTGGTGCTGCATGGTAGGGTTACGTCCGGCCTCATGTCGTACACTGCACAGGTTTCACCATCGCACTGGATTGTGTCCTTAAAATACAATTTTGACTTGCCTTCGGTGTTCAAGATGCTCGTGTTGTACGCAGGCACCAGGGTGTAGTAGAGGCAGGAATGATTCACACTATTAGGCTTCTGTGTTATTCACAGCATCATCATACCGTGGGTCACCTAGTCAGTACTCTGCTCGGCGGATCTCAGGGATGGCATTGGGATAACACTTCACCATATCTTACTCAAATGAGCTTGTGTACATCACCTCGTGCATTGAAGATCGTGGTGGTGGTGTGATGGGAGTAGCTGCGGCAGGCGTGAACCAACTGCTGCTGGTGGCGATAGTGGTCTGTGTGGTGCCCTCATGTGCTGGAAGCCATCTGTCGCATGCCGTCCATGTGAAAGAGGTGCTGGTTCGGAGACCTGATAAAATCAACTACATGAGTTCGATGGTTGGTTAGTCTGCAGAGCCGTTTATGTTGTTCATTGTGCTGACCCTTCGTCGATACAGGAGGTGCTGCTGGTGGTGGCTGCTGCTGCTTTATGACATAGCGCCTTGCACCAGCTGCGGGAATGAGGAGTGCCTGGAATGGAAATGGTGCAGCCTTCGTAGCACTTGTTTCCGGGCAGGGAGTTGCGAATTCCTTCGTCTTGCTGCAGGAAGGCTGGAGGTCTCTTTTATACATACCGAACTTCGTGGTTTGCTTATGTCAGAAGGAACTCTTTTGGTAGAAAGGCCAGTTCGTTATCTAGATCTAGAGCCGCAAGAAATTATTTTCTGCCTACTGGGACAGCGTGCAAACATCTGCTGCTTGACGATGAGAAAATTCCCGACGAAAAATAAACTGTATACTTTAAGACGAGCAGGTGACGAAGACGGTGGCAGCAGCAGACACGATACGGTGTCCCGAGGCCTTTTATACACTGGCATATGAGTGCAAAGGAGGGGATAGGCGAAGTTGCCTGATTGGCTCTGACAAACTAGCCAATGAGAAAATAGGTATTAGTTGGTGAGGAGGGGTGATGAAGAGGGGTTTGGGGTGGGAATGAGTGGGTGAGCATTTTGTGGAAGGGGAAGGATGGATGATGTTCCAAAACCGAAGGAGGAATGACTGGCACATGAAAAAGAAATGTCTTTAATAAAAAAATTATATGTAAATAAAACTTGAATAATAAAATACATAATGAAATGTGTTTTATTTATACAGTACACCTTTTAATAATATTTTTAAAAAGAAAAAATGTACTTAGAAAGAGTTGACAATATTAAAAAATTCTTATAGTATGCCTATTAATATAAGAAAAAAATCCTATTGCTGGTTTGTATAAGTCTCGGATAGTCAAATTTTTTTTAGTAAAAATGATTATTAGAATTAGAATAATCACAACAAAATATTTATTTATCCCTGCCCACTTTATTTAAACTCTTATACCAGCATATGTTCTGATAGCCGAGTGGTCTAAGGCGTTTGCATTCCAGCCCAAGGCTCGACAGTTCAATACTGCTCTCCTCCACTAGAAATTTTGAGCTCCGAAATAAAAAAGCAGTGTCCCTAGTAGCGAGCTCTAGAACCAACATGTTGGCCTAGCAAGAGCAACACCAGCACATTCTAGCTGCCATCTCCATAAACAAATATGGTGGTCAAACAACCGATGTGCCCTCAAGCAAAATCCAATTTAAACAAAATATAAGTGGATACAAGATGGCGGAGAAGATAGTGGATGTGAAAACAAGATGGCTGGAGAAAACAAAATATTTTGCGGAAACAAATTGGCGGCTGGAAACAAGATGGCTACTGGAAACAAAATGGCGTATCCAAGATGGCGACAGTGCCTTGGTGTCTTAGTCTCCAGCCTTGTCCTGGAATCGGCTTTTTCTATCTACTCATGACATTTATTTTAAAAGGTGGTTTAAGGATAAAAATTGCTGGAAGGAAAAAGTAACTTAGGCCTCAAAAGTGCTCACTTTACAGTTAACAGCCTATAGTCAGTTTACATATAAATAAGAAAAAGGCGAGTTTACATCTTAGTACAGAAATATTCTTGATATTTGTGCCAACATTGATGGATGTACAGGAAACATTTTTTAACAGCAACTTATGGTGTCTTGAGTAATGAATAGGTAGTTAATTTAATTCTAAATTCTCGTACCTCAGACATTTCCCAGTTAGAAATACTATTATACTGTATACTGGGGAATCCATTACTTCAGTGATAACTTAGCCGACCGCAATGCCGTATAAGTCTATGCGAGGTAGAAAATACGTACTTCACATTTCAAGCTTTGAAGACAAAATAAATATCAGAGATCTCTGGACCTTTGTCTCCATTTTGCAGGGTATGTTTTTGTGCGTGACGCCAGTCTTCAACAGACGTATCTCGTATCTCGCACAAGCATAATCTCATCAGTTAATGACCCCTTGATATTTCTCGCGCGGCTAACCCCGTGCTTTTGAAAGGCTTTTTCTCTGATCCACGTATCTTGCTTTTTTGTACGTACTCATCCAATGGGGTAGAATACCCGTGCATCACTCGTCACCGCGAATATGTGGCTATGCCCTTCATATCTGCCGTGAGGGCATCGCAAGAGCGTGCGTGTAAAATAAATGCACGATTTTCTGCCATCACATATCAACGCTTTCTGAAGCCATAGGAATTATACTTCCTACAGTGAAAAATTAAATTTTCCATGTGTAACAACAAGTGAACAAAATCCATACCAACCATTAAAATAGCCTATGTGTTATTTTTGTAAACGGTAAAGTTTTGGAATTTTACTAAGAATTAGTTTATAATTTTAGAAATTTTTGTAACTGTACAAAATTTTCTCTTATAAAATTATTCGTTTGTAAAACTACAAGAGCCGTATTTGTAATAGACCTCAAGAAAAGTTTGAATTTCACTGGCCCGTATCCATGAGCTCAAGAAAAATGGCGTACACTCAACATAGTAAAATCGCATATAGCTATTCGTACAAAAGCTAGGGATGATGTAAAGTGTAGTTGCGGGCAAAAATTAATGTATTGTAAGTTTGAATTACGTAAAACACTTAAAACAACTTAAATAATCGTAATAAAACTACTACAATTCTAAAAACACTCTTACTCATTAACTGTCAATGTTTTTAAAGGATTGATTTAAAAAGTGATTACTTTACCGTGAACAGCCTTTATTCGTGGAAATGGTAGGCTTGAGTAAAACAGGTCACGCGAACGCCAACTGCCCTTGCTTTTAGTCGAGCAGGAGATGCCTTTTATCATCCAAGAAGACAGCCACCCTGGGATTTTGCCTCCTTGGAATGAACTGTCACTTAACCTTGTTCTAATTTGCCGCATCCCGACACAAAAAAAAAATAATCCTGAGATGATTTTCTAATTTTTTGTTGACGGAGTTTTCGTATTTCGTCTTCCAGAAAGCAATGGCATTTACAGTAAAATTAGTTTTGTAAACGTAGTCCTGTATTCTAAACGTGACACATACTTTGGAAGGTACTATTTCTTGTATGCGATATCCTCTNTTCTTAAATATGTCATGGGTCACAAGTGATTTATGCTTCTGTTAACGTAAGAGTATCATATATATATATATATATATATATATATATATATATATATAAAGTGTATTTCAGAACTACGAGTTCTAGGACTCTTACGTCATATATTTGTGGTACAAACACGAACGCTACATTTTAATTTTTATAATTCAGTAAACGCAAATAAACCAAAATTGATTATTACAATTTCAGTTTATCTATACTCAACATAAAGCAACCTCAAAAATTGTTTCGTGAGTTTTTAAACATTGAATAAATAAAAAGAATGTATGACAAAAATTATTTCTTAAAGACAAGGAGGGCCACAGTGGCTGAGCGGTTAGACTTCTCGCCTACCACCAAGGCCGAACCAGGTTCAATTCACGGCTGGGTCACTTTCGCATTTTCGCAAGTGGGAATTGTGCCGTACGATGACGCTGGTAGGCGGGCTTTCTCGGGGATTTCCCATTCCCACTGCCCATTCTCCCCTTTTTTCACCTAATTGGCTTTCAAGACCTCGTTGTTAAGAGCCACCCAAATCTCTGAACTCAACATAAAAACAACGATAAAACATAGCAGCTGCCTACTTAATGTCAGATTGTTAGTGGGAAACCGGAGTGAGTTTGACTTAAACACTGAGATAAACCTAAACCCATATCTAAGTTCGGCACATACAAATATGACATATCCGAGATATGACCAGAAAAGGTCTCTCACTGTGACCTACTGACTGACCTGGTATCCAAGCAGAAGCACCACGAAGTCCGGCTGAAAATACTAGGAATTTCCTCATCCCGTATAAAATCTAGATTATTGAAACGAACAATACAGTGCAAATAATTTATAATAACGATTACATTAAATCAGACGCCGATCTTTCCTGACTTATCCATTACATGACAAGTAAAATTTTAACGTGGGCTCATTTGACCCAGGCAAGTATAACAAAATGTTTCGCAGGTGTATATATGAACTCGTTAAATTCTTCCACTGCACAGAATTTCATACATTCCGCTGCTGGTAAATGAAATACGCGAATAGAAAACCGCACTTCATCATAATACATTTTATGTGTTGCGAGTTACACCGGTCTTCGTGTTTCACTACGTGGTTCACAAAATATTACCACGATGTAAAAAATTCTATTTTAGAAACTGAACTAGTTTTTATGACTCGCTAGTGGAATTTGCGTATAAATTATTGCACGTTATTTCAACGAAAGAAATTGTTTGACGGAACAAGCACATGGCACCTTTAAATCCAAATTTTTTCCAAAACTTCAATTTTATTTTAGAAAGTCACTCAACTCAACAGCAGTCTGTATTACAATTCGACAAAAAGAGCCTATGTTAAATTTAAATAATATTCCTTACGATGCGAGACTGTTAAAATCACACCTACATCGAATACTATCGTAGATCATTGAGCAGTGTTCACTTTTTACGGTATATTCATTCTTTCTTAATTAAAGTTGTGAAAAATCACCCTATATTTTACATGTTTCGCTATTTCCGATATAAATCATATACCTAAAACATTGGCATTTCTGTTAACATTGACATACGTTATTGTTTCGTTAAATTAAATTTTTATTAATACATTTATTCTAAATAATAATAAATATTTCATATATAGTGTCATTTGAAAATAAATAGAGTAAAGAAATATATCGGCAATGGCTAGTAAAAAAAAAAGGCTGTTAATGAAAATATTACCATGCTTGTATACTGCCTGAAAATGAAACAAGCGCACCACGAAGAAACCACGCAGCAACTACGAAACTATTTAAATAGCTATAATAGCTGGTATGCAAGTGAAATCATGTTAGTGCGTTTGCATTTGACTGCACACCCGGCTGTAGCGCTGCAAGCACCGACCAGCGGTCGTAGACACTGGAATGTGTTCGAAGCCGCATCAACACTACAAATACCCTTACGATACCAAGCAAGCGTACAAAGTGAATAGGAATGCCGGGAAGATGCCGAAGACGTCGCTTTACACAACTGACGGACTTAGAGGACCCATTAACGGGCTGAAAACAGCAGGGTGGTCGTATCGCTGTAAAGCCCACCATGTGGATCGTTCGAACCATACTGCCCGATGGTATTGGGAGAAATGGACACGTGAAGGTACCCACACACGGAGGCCCGGCTCAGGACGGACGAGGTCTACTACCATTTGAGAGGATCGATGGATAGCGCAGGGATCCCATGGTGACCCGGTCCACGATACTGACCAGTGTTGGGGATCCTGTTGCGATCCCAGCGTCCATTACGTCTGCTGCCGTTAGTTCTGCAACATCAGTGGTTCGTTTGTAATGGCGTCAGGACTGAGTGAAGTGGAACACCACAGACTGGCGATGTCTGGTGAGTGCCGCTTCGTTTTGGAGCCTGATGATCGCCCTGATGTGGAGGGCCAGTCTCGCTACCGAGCTCCAACACTTCCCACACGGCAGACATTATGGTCTGGAGAGCCCTAGCCTACGATAGCCGATCCGCTCTCGTCATTTTATGTGGAACATTGGTGACCCAGCTGTAAGTGTAGATCATACGCCTCCACAGCTCCTATTTATTGCCAGGATTCCAGGTGCTATATTCAAGGAAATCACCCAACCCCACACGTAGCGGGTCACCCAGGACTGCCTCCGTCATGTCCTTACACTACCATGGCCTGCCCACTCCCCTGACAGTGCGAAGGGGTGCGACGCACTATTGAAGTTGACTGGGAGGCGTGTGCCACAAATCCCGATGTAACTGTCCTGCTGCAGCTGTTTTTAAGATAATGTGTATTACTCACCTGCATCACTATCTCCATGATGTTTCAGTACCACCCGATGCCACCTTTTGTGTGTGTTATTTTTATTGTCCGGCGGTGTAAAATAAACGTTCTTATCGTCATACGTATTTCTGTTTTATGGAACGTAATGTTGGAAATGCATGTAATTGATATGTGTAAACATACTTATTTTTCACTGTAAAAATTGTTTGTTGGTTTCTCTTTGGCGTTTACTTCCAGACTAGTGCACTTTTTTTTTACATACTAAGGGATAATACTACAGTGTAAAAAAATTCTGGTAAACTTCCTAAAGTGTAATGGAAGTTTTTAACCTATACAATGTATGCAAATAACACCACACATCAAGCTTCAGATAGAGGAATGTTTAGTGTTGCTATTATACATATTTGAGAACTTCTCTATACATTTGACTCTTTCCTGAGCAAATGTAGGAATGCTACAAGGAGTCTATTGAGGAAAACGTTACCATTCTCGCTTTCTCACAAAGCGTATACACTGGTACGGTAAATTTCCGAAAAATTTCTTAGTGTAGTGAGTAGTCATAAAGTAGAAATTGAGCAGTGATTCAGTAAATTTAGGAGTAACGACGTATTGACAATCTATAATATTATGAGCAATATACTTATGCTATATGGTAGAATTTACTACAAATAAACATTATTTTCATCCAAAGAGCTTTTCGCTTAACTGTACAACAATTAAATACGTACTGAGGAACTAGCCTTCGTAGTGTATGAGCTGCATCTCAGCGTGTTTAAAAAAAATAATTTTTTGATGGAACTTTAAGTGTTGTGATGATGTACTGGAACACCGCACAATTTTGGCCTACTATGCTGCTAAATTACGTGTCCTACGAGGGATATTGACTGGGTTATTCAACATACCTGTGTATACACAAGTTCGACGCCTGGCGGTGCGGGACGACAGGTCGAGGCCTGTCTCCACGCCATGATCAGCTGGTCGACTGGACAATGACGAGGGTTCCCCCTCCACCACCTCTACATCACCTCCTCAGCACCTGGCCAGCGTTACCTAGAGATGGTGCGACACCTCTACTACGTAATAGGGTTGCGATTTCACTACCAAGACGATCAGTGCTACCTTTATGGAGTTTCCTCAGAACCTGACATCACGAACTCTGGAGGGACTGGCTAGACTTTATATACCCTGGCCTGAAGACTGCTCGAGAGAGAACATGGGGTGGGCTTCATAGAGGTAAACACTTTAAGAGATTAGTATTTTAATGGGCATTTTTTATATTTGAGCATTTACTCTCTAATGTTATTTAAACGCAATATTATTCGATTGTGAAATTTTAATTGTAATCTTTCAATCTGTTTAAAATGTAATTCAATAATCGTCTATATATTTGTATTAAATTTTTTATGACATTTGGCTGAGAAAACAATATTAGCCGGCATTTATATGGTTAAAAACTGAATTAGCGTTAATTGTTCATTTCTCACAACTGGGGATAATTCATCTTGTAATGTTTCGTATGGGATGAGATTCTTTACTTGAGTTTTCCAATGTATTTGTGATATCTGCGCAAAATTTTTAAAGAGTTTATTCGTCAATACATTGGTATGGATGTTGTGGACGGAGGAGGATGCATTGGTCACTGTCATGAGGTGGTTGGGTTTCCTCCAGGTGCTCCCACCCCGTTAGTGTCCCCAATATCTTTACCTACGATAATAAAACATACCCCAAGATGCGAAAGAAATTGTATTTTCAAGATAACACGCACACAATAAAAATTAATTGAGAGCCCTCCAATATTCTTAAAAACTGCTTTTCCAAATTACTGTATCTTAAAACATACTTCCTCGAACACAAGCGAAACTAAGATAGAAGCCTGTACTGAACTATGCTGCAGATTTTTCACCAATAAAATAACAGCGCCAACGCTCTCAAAGTCCCATAGCAGGACGCAGCAAGAAGAGAATACCGTACGTCATTTTAGAACGTTGCACGTAGCGGCGACGGCGGCGTCCCTGATGCACGGTAGTGTCACCCTTATCGTTTCGTTGCCTCTGAGTCTCAATTGCAAAAATAACTCCAAAAAGGCGACCACCTTAATAGGCTCTATCGCCCTTGTACAGAAATTATTGGTTTTAGATTCATTACAGAAGAGCAAGCGTCATTACTGAAAATGTTTCATTATAGAAGCATTGCATTTCATGTTTCTGTGCAAATATATGAACCTGATTGTTAATAGCTGTTCCCTGGTTGTTATAAGAGGTGAAAATAAATTGATATACAAAATTTTATATAAAGTTAATTGTTTCGTAAGTATGGATTAGTAGTTCAAATATTATGTCCGTAATGATGGGTAACGTAATTAGCTAAACTTCTATTGTCGCATTTTCTCAATAAATCCTTCTAAATTTCAAGAAGAAATAAATAAAAGTTCCCATATAGTGGATGACACCGGCTCTTAAGTCATATTAAGGAGGTGTCAAATCCCACTCATGAAAACACTTGTTTCCATATAGCCCAGCGACAGTGGTTTCTAAAGTGCTGTATTCAGACCTAGAGGCTGCTGGTCCGAAAATTCCTGGTAAGCCATTGATGTTTGTGACGTTTATATGAGTAAGGTTTTGTTTGTTAACCTTGTAAGCCACTCTTCCCACGCCTTCGATCCGATCGACCCAGCCGCTATAAAAGCGGGGTCATTGATAATTCCAGTAACAAAGATTATACTCATGTCTACAACGAATACGTACGTTAATATGTTAATTCACACATGTTTTAATTAAACAATCTTTAATAGCAGCCACAGAGAATACCCGTAAATTTATTAAAAGCGCCTGACCTAGACAGGAAGCATTGAAATAATCTTCATTCAAAAGTAACTCACTAAAACAGACGCTATTTTTAAAAGTATTTTCATCTTTATTGAACGATTTAAATGCAATGTTGAAAGCGTAATATCAGACTACAGTTTCTCACATTCCTTTCTCTCTTACGGCCAAATGTGACGCCACTAAGAAAATTAAATTTAGGGAAGCCAACCTCATTTAACCAGGTAATTTAATATTGTTTTTCAGTTGATATTACTTGCATTAATTAAATGTGAAATTGGAAGCTACGAGAGCAAAACTAAAAGTTTGAGACAGCAGAGATGAAAGTTGGAGACTTTAGCTTCTGTCTGCGGTTACGTAAGATGAGACAATTTTAATAGTAAAAAATTAAAAGCACACACGTAAACTTTAGTTCTATCCTCTCAGGTAACTGTACGTGAGGTATCGGTATGTAGACATTTAAGGGGCATTTGCAAGTAAATAGACACAACATGTTCATCTTTTGTTCAGTGTATGTTTGCCTTGGGTACTGGCCTTAGATTTTTGCTTTTCAATTTTAGCTGGAACGTCTGTCTTGACAAACATACATGTTTTTTTTTTAAATAAAAACCCACTTACATGTTTATTTTTGACTGGTACATTTGGTTGCGGTTTAGATGGCATAGACCTACATATTCCACTCTGCGACACAATTAATACATGGTAGTAAACAATTTAAGGCGACTATGTAAAGTTATGCAGCAAGTGTGGTGTATAGAAGCACCTACCCTAGCGTCACTGTTGGTCAATGAGTAGAAAGCAGTTGTTGTAGAATGATTTAGCATCTACAAAAGTGTCGTGATGTTACTATTTTCAATGGTCCTCTACAGTGAATATTACCTCGGAGCACGATATCATGAATTTTCTATTGCATATTTTCACGAAACCATATAACAAAAAGTTACACAGGTACCACATGACTTACATTCTAGATGCAATAAGTCCAATGCCGGCTCGATGCACACGCCATTACATCGCAAAGATGTTTTTTCCCCGTTACATGCAAACATCGATGCAATTTCTTACAGTGCGTTACTGCACTTTTTCCAGATTCATCATACATCAGTTCACGTTTGTGTGAGAAAGAGCCAATAAAGTCGACATTTTTAGTTTTGCAAGTGCACCCTTGCTATAGATGGAGTTTATTTTTGTGTTTGACGCCGAAAAGTGCTGAAGCGATAAGGACGACAATCCCACGCGCATCAAGTGCGCAATCGCCGCTAAGCGCAAGATTCTGAACTGGCGTGCAGTGTCCTCGTCGCACTGCGTGTACCTGCGGCAATTTCAGTGATGACCCTATAATTGTATTGGGGGAAAGTCTGTAGGAAGGTTCAATGCAGGGCCCATGAGTAGTTTTGTGTGTATCTGACGCGTGAATGTTGAGGCACAGAGCTATGTGAAAGCCGTTGTTAGCCATATGTGAGTGCTCTGAGAAGGTATTTCTTGAAAGCACTCGACTGCCCTCGTCTGAAGTGTGTCCTTTTCCTACAGCAGCACATTGGACGCATGTTTAATAGTTTTGTGGGAGAATGAGTATTTCACCCTGCACAGCAGTGTAAGTACCAGGTAGGCGGGAGCAGTGACTCCTAATGCATAAATTATGTGTATGGTCACCAAGTTTTTGTATATTTAAAGTATAAATTAAATATTTTCATTTATAAAGAAAATATACGTAAAAGGGCAATTTAATAAAAAACAGAAGTGTATAAGGCACTTGTTATACAAGATATATTAAGGAAAAAAATGAATCACGTCAGACATGGAGTTATTTTCCAAAGGTTTGATTTAAAAAAATTATGCAGATACCGCGAATAGACAGCACGCAACTGGTGAAGGTGTAGCCGGCTGACGTGGGCGTATTACGTGGTCCCAGTCTAACTTACGGAGAGGTCTGCTATCCATACGGTATAATCTAAGTAGCATGAAGATCGTGATCTGTAGAAGCTAGCTGGTTGGATGTGATACGAGGTCACGGGGGTACCCGCCCCGCACGGGAACTGTTTTTTCTTTCTTCCTACCCTGGCAAGCTGCTCCGGTATCGATCCCCGCTGACGTCACAAAGCGTGTTGGGTT
>NQII01001126.1:259228-295968 GCA_002778355.1 Clitarchus hookeri | reverse complement strand
GGGGGGGCGAATGCCCGGCTCCCTTGAACAATCCCATTACTCGGCGGGCTGTAATTAGGCTGCGTTCACCACGCTAACGACACTTTCTCGCAGGCCCGGTGGGAATTTCTTCGCCGGCTCGGCCTCAAGGAGAATGATAATCGCCGACTGCGATCATCGCGGCGAAAGGTGGCGTTGTGCGGAAGTCTTCGATTTGCATAGTAATTAGAGTAATTAACTGCGAGGATAACCACGTCTCCCGCTCCCGCAAGATCGGCTTCAAAAGTGCAAATAAACGTGGCTTACCGGGTTCCCCGATTTTCAGTTTTCAGACGAGGCAAATAATAAGGAAAGAAAGCAGATGTGACTACTAAGCGATCCTTTCAAACTGAAATCGATTTTTTAAAGTCCNAGGCAAATAATAAGGAAAGAAAGCAGATGTGACTACTAAGCGATCCTTTCAAACTGAAATCGATTTTTTAAAGTCCGCTAGATATCCGTAATTATCTCACGTACCTAATTTTCACTCGAAGCAAACGAAACTGAACTGCATTTAGATTGTCTGCATTATAATTATTTAAGAACACGGCAGAAGTAATTTAAGACGTCAGCTTACTTTGCGCAAGAGTTTGATTTGCAGTGTGTTAGAAACACACGTTTTTTTTTATTAAACTACAGAACTTGCTGAAAGTAATAGTTCTTAAAGAAAGCACTGCTCTTAGTACTAGGCATTTAAAATTTCGTTATATGTAGCCGGTTGCTAACATTGAGTTCGAACCCGTCAAAATAAAAACAAAAATTGCTTCTTTAGAATGCTGCATACAAAAATTATTCACCGAATATAACCTAGATTTGTTTACGAGTTTCTTTTATACATCGTCATAAGCAGTCCTTCAATAAATTATGTGTTCTGTTTCTTGAATTCTTGTGACGGCACACAGCAAAAACATACACACAAGTTTTAGAGACTTAACGTAGTAGTAATAGGGTATTTAATGCGCCTATAACAATCTATATTCAATAACGTCTAATGTATAACGTAAAATAACCAATTTGAGTTTAATTTTCATTTTTTAAATTACTTTTAGTAATGTGTAAAGTTTTGTTCCGCAAACAACATAGCCATACATTTTGTTTCTAATCTATTTAATGATATTGTCCGTTTGAAAGACATTGGAAATTCGTTACAAAGGCGACTTGCTAGATAGTGGAAGGAATTTTGGAAAAATAGGTTTTGTGTGCCTCGGTGTTTGTGGGTTATTTTTGTGTCTTGTTCTGTTTATCTTGTATCTTTCCACCAGTAATGAGCTGCAGTACAGGTAATAGGGTGAGTTGCAAATCGTTTCTATTTAAATTGTTTAATGAAATCCAGTTTGCTTCATTGTGGACTGTTAACCATTTTAATGTTTTCAGCGCCTTGCACATGTAATCCCACTTTTACAGGCTCACATAAGCAAGGAGCTAAGCAGATCAAAATGGAAAACAATGCGCAACCAAGGCAAACTGCTTTTCACTATATGTTTCTTGAAGTTATATTTATTTTGGCGCGTTGAAGGTAAAAGCTTAGTGTGCAACGGAAGTTGCGCGCGCACAGTGTAACGAAACTCGACAGTGCACGTGGTAGGGGTATGACCCAACGCGCATGCGCGTATCGTCTAGCTATATACAAACGCAAGGTACACAACATAGCACGTGGTTATATTTAAAACCGACAGAAAATCAGTTCATGCAATAAGCAAATTGAAAAACATTTCATTTATATTAGTAATTCAATGTGAATATATATATCTTATTAACTAATTTTACTTACATCGTGAACATGAAAAATTTGATGGTGACAAAAATTGTATGGCAAAATTTTGAAAGTGTTTNTATGTAATTATGTTATGCAATAAAACCTTTATTAATTGTATTTGATGTCTTTCTTCGGTCATTTTATCGTTTTCCTACTTGCATAAATTATTTTCATACGTAATAAAATTTTATTTTAGTCACGGCAAAGAAGTATAACGTCTAACTCACGTACATAATTTTAAATATAATTGTTACTCATCCAGTGGTGTGAAAAAATAGGTCGAGTCAAATTTTGGCTGAATTAAAATTGTGATGTAATTATGAGTTCATAGTTCCCTTGTCTTGTCTGTACTTTAGTGTAAGCTTAGTAGCCAGTTGACTATATGGGTACTTTTGGAATATATTTTTAAAATATAAACAAGCTGATATGATAGAGGAAGATTCCCCTTAAAAATCGTAACATTCGCATGCCTAGGCACAGCCAATATCATTTTCCCAGTATACAGTTGGCAATCACTGTTAGAATATAAAAAATAGTCTCGGCATTTTATGGGAAAGTAGTGAAAAAAAATTTTTCATGGGCTCTCGATAAAATTACGGACACGTTACTTTTTCAACAACGGAGTTTCTGTAAATTTCATAGAACTTGCCGTGAATTTACGGATACTCCGTAAATTTTGTAAATAGTTTTTAAGTTCTTTTGGTTATTAAAAACAGATAACATTTAAAAACATCTTTAATTTTTTTAATGCGTGATTCTTACGTTGTAGGAAGAAATATGATAAAGTTAAAATATGTTTTGTGCTGTCTGTGATTTTTATAAACCACGTACGACTTTGCAATAATGTTGGCATTTCTATAAATGTTATAGGCGGAACATTTTTTTATTTTTTTTTTTACGTTTTTTGGTAATATTTGAGGGTACAGTACAGTACAGACAGTACCTTCAACAGAAGAACTACATGAGGCGGAGGAGTATCCTAAAAGAAGAACTTTATCAATGCTTCAGAAAAGTTGGAAGTAACCGTGAATGAACTATAAAATCACATTTCTGTTGCTAACAATTTCACGTTTCCTTTTCACTGGCGTATGAATAGTAATAAGGTCCATGGGAAAGTATGTATTGCCTACGGTGGAAAGATACAAAAAGAAATTAAAAAATATATATTCGGCATGACTGTCTAAGTGCTTACAACGCCTACTGAAAAGCTTCATGCTTTAATATACAAACACCTTACAAATTAATATTATAATAAACATGAAGTGTACAAGCAAATGACTGGCACAGCAACTGCGTATGATACGAATAACGAAAACTCTTTTTATAAAACGTATTGGCTCTACTGAACGGATACAATTTTTACAGCATACTTAAGCGTTAGTTTTTATTACCAGTTTTCAAGTCTCGTAAACCTGTATCGTGGAATACTGTTTATACAGCTGACGACACAAAAAAATTCGCCTTGTTTTCCTTACGACACAATTACTTTTAACTTCAAAATATTCAACGATTGACCCGATACAACGAGATTTTGCCAGAATATTAGCAATAAATTCCTTACGTCATGATTATGTAGCTATATCATAAAGATGCATCCTTATAGTCCAGACAAAATTAAATNACAGTATATCATAAAGATGCATCCTTATAGTCCAGACAAAATTAAATTTTTCTCCACGTTAGACACGCTGAGAATGGTCATACAAAACAAAAACCACTCCTAACACTGTGTCAAACGTCTTTAAAGTGTGTTACAGCGTTAATAACACTCCACGAGAGTTCCATATGCAGTGTCAAGACAGTTATTGATGGTATTTGTTCAGGACGAGTGGTATGCATACGAGGGCATTGGCGTGTGGTAGACCGACTACGGAACAGTCACGTGAACAACACAAGAATGCGCTGTAGCTCTCTGAATTGTAACACAGTATCGTCACTTGAATTATAATTCACTCGACCAAATTTCCTTTAAGTTTCTTTTCGAGTTTTCATTCATCGGACCAACTTGATATGCTTGTAGGTGGTACGCCTGCCATATCGGCACATAACGTGGAATGTTATAGCCTTTCCGGCACGATAAACCACGTCGGAGCAATACGAAAAGCCGTTATAAATACCGCCAATTCGCCAAAAAAACATATATTGAAATGCTTTGTTTTATATGTTAATATTTTTATGTTGGTATTTCCAGTTTTCACTTTACTCCTGCTGGCCAGGGAGCAGCATTGTGGGCAATGGAGAGAGGAAACAGAATAAAATAATAGAGGTGGCAATTTAAATGATGAGGCGGTTCGGTAGGGTTATGAAATATGATCTGAAATAAAATATCATCGGTAGTTTAGTTAACGGTGGAATTTTCGCTATGTTGTATAGAACTGAAATCACTTTGGAAAAACTCACGTTCTGATGATGATGATGCCTATAGATATGAACGATTAAATGGTACGTAAATGAATATATAAGCCAGCATATAGAACATCGTTTGCATTTCCGAAAAGAACGCGTTTAATGAGACGTCTTGTGATAATGATTAATAAAGCATCGTGTGCATTGTGAATAGAAGAGTTGAGATTACTTACAAATAATTAATAAATTTATATGGTAGTGCAGGTGATGCCAAATTTATTGATATTGATACTACCAAAATGTCGGGAAGATGCGATCATGAGGGCTTGCGGTTTAGAACTCGAACATAATTGGTATAAAATTTAATGGAAACTTAGAGGATGTAATATTCACTTAAGACCTTCTGTCAGTCGGTTCGTAAGTTAAAGATAAAGCAAAATGCAGATGAAGAAAATCGGTAATTGAAGCCCCACAGTCAGATTCATACGCGATTCCATCGCTTTAATGTACAACGTAACTGTATACAAAATTATAGTTGAAATGATATCAAGTGAGTGTCATGTTAAAAGGCACGTAAATGCAAAAGATACATAGTATGGGTAGATATTATCATATCAGTTACTGCCTCGTTTATCAGGGATTGACCATAGGATTGCATATGAAAAAAAAAAAAATCAGGTTTTTATGAATATGTGTTACTAACCCTTTAAGGAGTATGCGCGTAAATACTCGGGGCTTGTTTTATAAGAAAATTTCTTTGCTCTCGGAAATATAACTAAAACTTTTAAATTTTAAGTGTTACGCTGGACTTTATCGGAATCTAAAAAAAAATAGTTACCACTATTCAACATTTCAAATGAGAAGAAAACTGTTATTTTAAATATTTCTCGAATGAACACGATGGAATGTAAAACCTGTCACATCTGTCGCGATACATTAATTGGCACACAGAAAACGCGCAACTTCATTGGTCGACGTTGCAGAGTGCAGTTTGAGTGTCCGGTGCAGCGAAGGCCAATAAGACGACGGTAAGTGAAATTACAGAGAGAAACGCAACTGCTATGGCTGTGGTGGAGAAAATAGGCAGCTCTCTTCAATGTTGTCTCCGCTAGCAATATATGTGTGCCGTCCTCAAAGGGTTAATTGACTAGCTTACGAAAACTAATCGCAAATTTCTGGCATATCTACAATATTATATTAGAACAAACAATTTTAACATTAATGATGAAACATGAAACAGTAAAGCGTGAATATCACTTCCATAAGAAACGCGTAAATTATATTCGCCATGAAAAATAATCATATGTTTGGTAATATATTACTGATGAAAAAAAAAGAACTTATATGCTTTTCCAGTAATTAAAAAAATATGTTTTTTTTATCGAATTCCAAGCCGTTTAAACGAAGACTTCAAAGAATTTTTTTTTGTGTTGCATAATACCGGGATTTTATAGAGTTTATTTATATTTGTGTAATGATAATTTAAAAATAAAGTATTAACTGCTGACGAGGTTCAATACTCATTTTTGAGAGTAAAACATTGTTCAAATTAACCTGGTGAAAAAAATACTTGTAGATAATTACAGAAAATATAACGTAATGCTCTACTGGAACATGCGTTTTCATCAAGTGCGTATAAGAAATATAAATTATTGTGTGTAAAAAATAAATTCGTGTTTTTATTTGTTTATATTTTAGTTTAATAAATATTAATTTAGTAAATATATGGAACACGTGAAGTTTCCGGTGCTAATAAGCACTTAAAACCAAATTCTTGTTATGCTTTAAAATTTGTAAGAATTAACCTGAAATCCATTTCAGCGTGATTTGTATTTCAAGGCGCATGAATATTACTTATCTTCACGGAGCTACAATCAGTCTCAGCGATCTCTATCTACGCTTTCTAACGTGAGCAAACTGTTTGATTTCTACATGGCGAACTTATGACAACCCTACTTTTGTAAGAAGCATGATTAATAAGTGCACTTCATTTAGATTTGGACTAGTACCCGCGCTTCCAAAGGATACAAAAATACGAAAAGGAGAAGTTTGCTCTTTTGAGAAGCACCCTTGTTGCAGAGCAATTTTAATAATTAATACACCATTCCCTACCCCAGCCACTACCCCCCCCCCCTCGCAACATGTCTCTTTCTCCTCTGCTCCCCTCGCAGCAGACAAAATTAAAAGTGCATGTCCCTGACCCCTCTGCTCTCACGCGTGGCGTGAATGATGTAGACGCCGCCATCTTCTATCTCGTAGCACAGGCGTCTGTGAAGGATTGGGCAGAGATGCCCCGCCCTGAATCTCCACCTATAGTCAATACACGGTTACTTCCAATTTTTCTGAAGCCCTGCTAATGTTATACGGTTGGCATATTCCTCTGCCTCATGCCAACATGGCTTAACCTAGTTTCGACAATTACGCCAAAGTGGCAAAGCACAGCATTCGTGCGCACTCAGTTCAAAAAAATTTTGTATGAGAACTATTTCTTTCTTACTGGGCATTACCAGCACATCCATATTCTCTCCTTTTTTATCATATCAATCACGAATGTATTTATTATAACTCATATAATATATACTGGCAAAACATAAATTCAGCCAAAAATAAGACACTTTTATGTTAACACAAGTGTAATAAACGCTCGTATTACATGACATACACAGGAAAGAATCAAAAACCGTCATGAATGGGGTGAATTTTCAAAGGTTTTATTCGAAAAGTGTGAATAAACCGTACCTGGATCTCTAACTGCGTTGCAGGGTGTTCGAAATACACGTATTCTCACGGAGCTATTAGATGTCCATCCAACGTGCTGATCCACGATAAGAACACACGCGTTAAACGAGCCTCTTGAGTGCTTTCAAGACTTCACGCGCATTTGAAATGTCACTCCAAAGCACTCAAACACAGCTGAAAACCTTGCCGGAGACTCTCCGCCAATAGNTTCACGCGCATTTGAAATGTCACTCCAAAGCACTCAAACACAGCTGAAAACCTTGCCGGAGACTCTCCGCCAATAGAGTGATAGGGTCACCACTGAAAGTCAAATAGGCACACGCAGCACCGCTAGAACACTGCACGCCAGTTCAGAACCCTGCGCTTAGTGTCGATGGCGCACTAGACGTGCGTGTAAGTGACGCCCTTATCGTCCCCGCACTTCTCAGCTTCAAACGCGCATAAACGCTGCAGCTAGGCGGGAGCCATAAGGCTTGGCTTCACCTATAATGCAGAAATTCTACGCTTTCGTATCATAAATTCAGTCTCAGAAGCATTACTTTCAATTTTTNTTCACGCGCATTTGAAATGTCACTCCAAAGCACTCAAACACAGCTGAAAACCTTGCCGGAGACTCTCCGCCAATAGGGTGATAGGGTCACCACTGAAAGTCAAATAGGCACACGCAGCACCGCTAGAACACTGCACGCCAGTTCAGAACCCTGCGCTTAGTGTCGATGGCGCACTAGACGTGCGTGTAAGTGACGCCCTTATCGCCCCCGCACTTCTCAGCTTCAAACGCGCATAAACGCTGCAGCTAGGTGGGAGCCATAAGGCTCGGCTTCACCTATAATGCAGAAATTCTACGCTTTCGTATCATAAATTCAGTCTCAGAAGCATTACTTTCAATTTTTNTGGCTTCACCTATAATGCAGAAATTCTACGCTTTCGTATCATAAATTCAGTCTCAGAAGCATTACTTTCAATTTTTGATGATGGAGAATTTAATATTTACTAGTTATTTAATACTTTTGCTTTTCATTTTTACTGTGCGTTATTTCTTGCTTGCAAAAGGCCAGATACTTATTGCTAAAATATAAATATGTAACTGACGTTTACAACTAGCAGATAAGGCATAAATAAAATTATGCACAAATATATTAAACCATTAATAAAATGTCAATGCTTTGTAATCGTACATTGTCGGTAGTTACTCTGAATCCGAAATTATGACACAAAAACGAAGAATTTCGGTAAAAGTGGTGAAGCTGAGCCCTAATGCGGGTGCCTTGTGCCAAGCAAAAGGTTAGGCTCGTAATTGTATTCCAATGTTCCCATAATAAGTTAGTTTGGTAAGCAGTTCACTGAAAAAAAATGTTCGTGCGTAAGAACGAAATTTTTTCTTCGTACAGCGCATATTTATTTATTCACATATATAAACATACGTTCAAAACTGGCCATACTTCAGAGAATTATCCAGTTCATGCTCTGTCATTCCTTCAGATGGCATCTGGCAGAGGCCCAGAGGCCTAGCCGCCATTTTCATTCCATGCCGCCATCTTTTACTAGAATTTATCAGTTCATACACTGACATTTCTTTACACGGCATCTAGCAGAAGCCCAGAGGACTAGTCACCATCTGCATTCATTCGTATGGCAGGGCATGAACTGGAAAATTGTCGAAACAAGATGGTGGCAAGGAATTACAGAGCATGAACTAGAAAATTGTAAGAGACCCGATGGTGGCATATTGGCTCCCATGAAGGCGGTAGTGATGCTATTCTAGATAGCAGTTGTCTTGTATTCCAAGATGGTGGCATAGAATTACAGAACATGAATAGGTAATTTCATCGTCGGGGGTGACACCCATGTTATGAATTTGGTGGCTGTATCATCAACAGTTCGGAAATTACAGCGAACTATGCTTTTACCTTGTCTTAAGGCATACTTGACCCAGCGGACATTTTCGTTTTCGGGGGTGATACCTATGTTATGAATTTGGTAACTGTATATTAAACAGTTCGAAAATTATAGCCAACTATGCTTGTAGAAGGACTTAGGGTGACCTTGCCCCTACCACCTTGATGCTATGCTCTAACTGACACGAATGGTAGTTTTTTGGTGAGAATCCAAGATGGTGGGGAACGAAGGCAAATTGGTGGTGTGATTGAAGTGTGCGCGATTAGCATAAGTGTGAATAGTATGTGTACAATTAACATGTATGTGTTCGTGATTGGTATTGCTGTGCTTAGCATATGCATACATGACATACATAGTAGAATGTATGCTCGTAACAAGGTAATGCATTAAGTTGAATGACAGAGCAATGAACTCAGACATTCTTCAGACAAGGTGGATGGTGCTGGTATGGAATGACAGAGCGTGCTTGTAAATTATTGCAGAATCGAGCGGGCATTTTTACAATTTCCATTCCACCGGATTCTGCAAGTGCCCAGCAGCATTGTGCTAAAGACATGTTTGTGGGAAATTTTATGGAAAAAGGGACATTTTTAGGGAAATTCTGCCGATTTGGACCGTTTTTGAAGGAAAAAGAAAAATTTGAGGTCAAGGTCAAAGGTCATCCTTGTTGTCGGAATCCAAAATGGCGGCTGTACCTCTGGCCTCTGCATGATGCAGTTGTTCCCGAACCTACAAAACCATACTACTACTACTAATAATAATGTGGCTACGCATCTTTCGAATGCTTACTTACCCAAGACATTTTATTAATGTCATTTTTAACAAATGTACTATCATGATAGTACACCATGTAGCGGCAAGGAGCGGGCTTTTCTCCTCTGAGTAAGTATATTTTTAGACGGAGACGAAGTTTTCAAAATATTAATATTCTTTGCTTCCTGCTCGCTTATCAGTATACGTATTCCGTGGTAAACCGAGCACTTTTGAAAACTCCTGTGAAAATAGACTTGTATATACATTGCGTCTTCTTCTACCATACGTATTATTATCATTACTATGTGCCTGATCACTTTACTTATGCGTTGGTCAAGTGAAACTGTGGAAGTTACTAGATAAGTAAATATTTTACAAATTCTCTGATTCTTACAAATAATGCAATAAAATACTATAAAGCCGCAGAATTAACTTCAGTATTCACAAAGTTGGCCTAAAACTTGTAAGTTAACGTTAAGACATGGAACTACTTCCCCTCCGTCGTTATTATACGTGAGTATGGAGCGACGCCGGAATGTAAGGGCGGGGGAAACGGGAGTTCTCCTAGAGAACCCGCCGACCAGTGGCATCATCTGTCACGATTCCCACATGTGAAAATCCGGGAGTGACTCTCACCGAGAATCAAACCTGGTTCGCCTAGGTGGGCGGCGAGTAGTCTGGCCACTACACCAGCACAGCCCGCGTGTCAGTCAGTGTGACCGTTAAAACATGGAGATAGGGGCAGTGACATTTTTCGATGGTTGATTTCAANCCGCGTGTCAGTCAGTGTGACCGTTAAAACATGGAGATAGGGGCAGTGACATTTTTCGATGGTTGATTTCAAAAGTAATCCGTTAACAGTGTAGATTTTATGTGCTTTCTGATTGGAATCAACATATACAACTGCAGGCTGCTCATACCGGGAACCACACATAACTTAGAAAATCACAACTTAGAAAAACACAATGCAGAATCACATAACTTAGAAACGTCGTAACTTAGAAAACTATAATTTAGAACGATCACAACTTTGCAACACACAACTTAAAAATAAATATAACTAATAAACACACAACTTAGAAACACGCAACGCAGAATCACATAACTTAGAAACGTTGTAACTTAGAAAATCATAACTGAGTATGATCACAATTTAGAATTNCGCAACGCAGAATCACATAACTTAGAAACGTTGTAACTTAGAAAATCATAACTGAGTATGATCACAATTTAGAATTGACATAACTTAGAAATACACAATGTATAATCACATAACTTAGAAATTTTATAACTTAGAACAGTCGTACAGTAGAAAAACACGACTTAGAATTACCATAAGTTAGAAACTCACAAGTTAGAACCATGCAAATTAGAACAGGCATAACTTAGAAAATGCTATCTTATGTTTTTCTAAGTTATTAAAGCTCGCCTCATACCAATGACAGCCTCTCTGCTTCACGGACCCACCGCAAGACTCTGGAGCTGTTTTCTCCGGATTCCGGTTTACGCGGAAGGAATGGAGTTGAACTGCCACGCGGAGAGAAGAGGAGTAGGGTGTCGCCCTCTTTAACTCCAGGCCTTTCCTCATCAAACCCTTGTCTTGTGACCCTACTTGCGCCACTCCCCGTTCGCACCACGTCTCCCCCTCAACCTCTTAACTTTTTTCCAGCAGCTCGTCGTCGTCTCGGGGAATGAAGAAAGTTTCAATTCACAGAGTGGCATGAGGAAAGAAGTTTCCCATTCACACTCATTAAAAGAAAAGTCTGCAGAATTCAACGGAAGCAGCTGTCTGGTGATATCAATTATAAGTAGCATTGATGAGCCATTTTTTTTGTATCAGTTGTCCCATATTTTTTTTTTACTGGAGAATACTAAGAATACGCAGCCTTTATGCGTGGTGATCAGTATTTTCCGAAAGATCGGTTCATCGGCATGTATGGCCTATTTTTTAATGTATTTTCTTTGCAGACTTTTCAGGCAACCCTTTATTTGGTACTCTATCCTATAAGATACAAACGCTATGTATGCAAATATGACCTTTATAATTTTTTTTAGGAGAGCTAATTATTTTTAAATTCGAGATCTTTACCTATTCCCAGGATCGCGGTGGCCAAATGGTTTAAGGTGTTGATATCATTGATTCTAAGTTTTCCCTAGGGTTAAGATACGGGATGTAGTTCACATTTTGATATCTGAGATCGTGTCCACAAATGTCTTACGGACAGATTTGGTACCTTCTTCATGACTATTTCCAATGATGGCAGAATGCTACTGAAAACTGTAATGATTTGAAACATATACGTTCTTGAAAATGCATTAATAAGTAAAATTTAGGTGACATTACGGTTTCTGTGTTTTGTAGTTGTCAGCACTAATCTTTTGTGACTACTGCTAATTTGTTTTGTTGTGACTACAAATAATGCTGTTTTTACCACAGAAAAAATGGGTATGGTCCATTCACGGCTACTTCCAACTTTTCTGAAGCCCTGCTAAAGTTCTACTTTCTGAATATCCCTCCGCCTCACAGAAACAAAGCTTAACCTAGTCTAAAAAATTTCACCAAAGGGAAGAAGCGCCGCATTCGTAAGCATTCAGTGTAATAATATTTTTTACAAGAACTATTTCCTACGAGGCGTTATAAAGACGCCTTTTTTCCTCCTGTTTTTGTTCATGTTAATTATAAATGAAACATTATAATTTGGAGATAAAATATAACTTCATGTTGAATTTAACCAAAAATAAAGTAGTTTTATGTTAACACAAGAATAAAACGCTTGTGATACATGCCATATTTAAGTAACAACTAAGCACGTCATGAGTGTGGTAATTTTTCAAAGGTTTGATACTATACGTGCGAAGAAGCCGCTAATATACTATATGGTAAATTCCAACAAAACATTTTGTGGCTGCCAGTAAATATTTTTTTTCAGTAACAAATTTTAANAACATTTTGTGGCTGCCAGTAAATATTTTTTTTCAGTAACAAATTTTAATTTCTCCTATTTTTTTATATATTTTTTTATAATTACATAACTAATGATTTTATTTCTAATTTTCTATGAGACAATTATTGTAAGGCGGAGAGGAAGAGATAAAAAAAATTACGATTAGTAATGAGCAGTACCTAGTTTGTGGGGGAGGGCGATGTACAAAAACATAGCTTCGCTTGTAGCAAAAAAAAAAAGAATTTCTTGATCNTACCTAGTTTGTGGGGGAGGGCGATGTACAAAAACATAGCTTCGCTTGTAGCAAAAAAAAAAAGAATTTCTTGATCCATCCCTGGGTCCTACCTACCTGCCTGCCTACCTGCGCTGTAGCCGACGACGTAATGTACTATCACCGTCATGAAGCGTGGGTCCCTGTCTTTCAAAGTTGTGACAAACACACTGGTTGGTTAAAGGCTGCTCACGATAAAGTGAGCACTTTTATAATCAACCTCAGAAAAATGTCACTGCTCCTACTTGCATACATTTCAACGGCGCACTGAGTGGTATGTACCCAGTAAAGTTTGTAACGATGGAGGCAAAGCAGTTTAATTTCTCAGCGTCGAATTAAAAGTGTAAGGTAAATACTTGTGACAACTTAAACTACTTCTTTCGCTCTCTAATCGTAAGAATTAGCCAGATTTGTATATATTTACTTTTCTAATAATTTCATTGTTTTACTTGACTGACGCATTAATAAAGTGTTGAGGGTCACGACAGTGTTAATATTACACAACGCAAGCATACAAGTAGATCTTAAGCAGGGTTTTTAAAAGTGCTCAGTTTACTGCGAACAGCCTACAAGTAAAAAGTCAGATGGTGATTTTGCGCAGGAGACACACTCTATAGTCTGTTCTCGGAAAAGTGAACATTTTTGAGGCCCTAGTTACTTTTCGTATAAAAACCTTGTTTTTTATCCTTCCATCACATTTAAAACAAGTATTGTAATGTAAGTAATGAACAAAGTTGATTTACTTTACCGGATTTGAAAGTCAACGTCTACGTCTACAGTAAAACATATTTGTTGGCTATTATTCCAAGTGAGAGGACTTCAATAACTGCTCACTTTACCGTGAATACCCTATAGAAGGGCTGGAAATTACTCGAAGGGGCAGTCGTACGTGAAGTCAGATATGAACTGCAAGGTTCGCTACGTTGGATTTGAGAACGGCGCGCCGAGGAAACACACAGAAATGTCACCAGCACCACGAAATTGCTGTTGTGTCCACTGCTACGTTGTAAGTTCCAGTAACGCGAGACCCTCTCGCGCCAAGCGCGGGAAACTGTCGGGAACGAACGGAATTTCGGGCTTCTCGCGGCGATCACGCGAGACGTTTGTCGCGGGCGTCGCCCACAGGAGCCGGCACACGCGCGCTGTGTGGGCGGGTCTTTGTCGAGCCGCGCGTGTTTTGTTGCCATGGTTTTCGAAANGCGCGCTGTGTGGGCGGGTCTTTGTCGAGCCGCGCGTGTTTTGTTGCCATGGTTTTCGAAAGCCGAACAAGGGCGATGGGAAATGTTGGCCGTTGCGAGGGTGGATTGCGGGAGTGTCGGCAGGGGGGCGTGGAGGGGTGCAAATGGAGCTGTCACGAGCAGGGGGCGCCGACTGCTGACCTGGAAACCGTAGTCGGGAGGGAGGCTGGTACACGCGAACTCTTGTGTGCTCGCGTGCTCCATTGCCTCGCCGGTGTCGCAGGCAAAGCCCGCCCCAGCGACGTACTTCTCCGCTAGCTTACGTAAAATAAGCACCCAACGACTGAGCGCAGTCGCAGAATACGTCGGTATACAGAAGCTGCAACAAAATGTCCGTATACAGAAGCTAAATTGTCGTGACAGTTCCCTTTTATGTAAGCCAGTGGGCATATTACGACCGCGACGCAATAAAACGCAAAGAGGGTTAGGCTGGACTCACAATAATCCGTCGCATCCGTCAGTTTCCCGTCATTCCGGTGGTCACGTGATCTACAACCAATCGCAGGGCACCTTTTCTTCCTCCATCCATTAAATCCGTCAAATATTTCTCAAAGTCTAACTTTCGACGGACGGACGGAAGGGTCACCGTCTTCTGACGATATTCCGTACGTGTGAATCGCACTATGAAATAAAATGCAAGGCGGTGGATATGTGCTTGTTTATTTTTGTTGGTAAATTCAGGAATTTTAAATGTAAACAATAATTCACTGTAAAATCTTACCGCGTAATTTTTGTTTTTCCCCAAAATGTTTTTTTTCCTGGAATTTGTATTTCCAACCAAAATATACCTCCAACTAAAGAAAGATCAAGATTTTAAGTTGTCACACTGAAATTTTGCCGTACGGAAGGGTTGACGGACGACGGAGTGTTGTGAATCGTTTTCAACCGACTGATGAAAACACAGACGGATGACTGACGGATGTGAGGGATAGTTGTGAGTCCACCTTTAGCTTAAGATGAACTTGTATGCATGTTGTGTATTCTTCCACATTGTTTAAAATTAACATCACCATGGGCCTTATCACTTTATTCTTGCGTCGATCAAGTGAAACTAACAAATTATTGAAAAAAGTAAACATTCTACAAATTTGCTCATGTTTGCACTTAGATGCATTAAAAATAAAACAGAAAGTGAAAAAAATAATTTAAGTTATCACAAATATTCACCTAACGCTATTTTTTCGACATTAAGAAATGGAAACACTTTACATCCATCGTTACCAACTTTACTGGTCACGTGTCACTCAGTGCACCCGTTAAAATATATGCAGCCAGGGGCAGTGACTTTTTTCAGAGGTTGATTTCAAAAGTGCTAATTTCATTGTGAACAGCCTTATTAACGCAATTTTGCTGCATTTATTATTATGACCGTTCAGTTTGCGAACGCAAAGTTTGCGTTGATGATAAAAACGGTCGCAAACTTAACGCGAGGGACATATACAGCGCGAATCGTTTGCGTCTGAAGCCACAAGAGAAAATGGCGGATATATTTCATGAGTTTCCATAACCTCGTGAACTAAAACTGTTGCGATTAAATAATGGAACTTACAAACAGTCTCTTCTGTATATTATAAAGGTATTCACGCTTTGCAAATTAGTTCAGTGTTGCATAAACGGAATATCTGTATATTTATTATTCAAAACTATTGCGTCAGCGGCTTGTGGTTAACTGTCGCAAGGATAAGCTGTGTTTTGGTCTCCTAATCGTTTGCTAGTTTACACATCGGCCACTTAAACGTAGTAGTGCATTTGATGTCACAGCACGTGTGTAACGGTTGCCTCGCCGCTCTCTCGTGAGTGGCCCCAACGCATTCGGTTTCTCCCAGCTCCACTCTGGTTACTGGTTCCGGCTGCGTGTGCCGAGTGTGTACAGCCCTGAACAAGCACAAACTTACCTTGCAACACTTCCCCACACGCCACTGGAGTCCGTGTATTTTCAAGCAGTCGTGTTGACCGTACGTATTCGTCCGTCTGATAGTGTGTACATCCTATAGTGAGCTAGTTAATTTTCTTGTACCGTCTAGCGCAGTGGATAGTACCGCTGCTTTCGGACAAGGGGCTAACTGTGTCCGCGAGTGCGAATCCGACAGCGTGTATTTATATTTATATTTTATTTTAGTGAACAGTTATTTTCCGTGTTTTAACTAGTTAATTTAATTTTTTTCTCGTAGTAAACATTATTTATAAATAATTATAAATATATTAAATTATATTAGTAGAAGGAAATAGGGAAGTATGTGGCAATAGTATCTAGGATCAGAGTTTGGAGCTGTTCATGCTCTGTCATTCCGGTCGGCCGGTGGCCATATTGTCCGCAAATATATGTCGCTGACCTTTGACATTTGACCCCGCTGACCGTTGGTCTTTGACCCCGGTGACCTTTGACCTTTTAAAACAAAAAATCCAAACAAATTTTTCAAAAATCCCAAAAAATTAATTCAAAAAATTAAAAGAATTAAAAATTATTTTTAAAATTATTAAAATGTAGGAGTTTTGGGGTTCGATGACAGGTGAAGCGACTAAGCTACTGACACTACCGGCCCTCGCCAGGTCGGCGTGACCATCTCGTAAGCCCTGTTCAATTTTGATGACCTTGACCTTAAATGCAAAATTTTTTTAAAAATACCAAAAAATTTTGAAAAAATTAAAAAATTTTTGGGAAAAATTACATTGATGGTTCCGACCACTATGCTGGATGCTAGTGACCATTACCCCAAAGACCTTGAAAGCGACACTTGGAAAAAAATTCTTAAAAATCGAATAAATTCATAAAAGTTGGCTAGTATATTACGTTACTGACTACGTAACCAATGTTGGATATAAGTGACTTTAGACATTTACCTTGACCTCGTTCCCATGACCTCGGATGACCTTAATTCTGAAAAATCGCAAAATTGTTTAATAAATCCCTCTTTATAAATTTAAAAACTCCTAAAAATATTTTTTTTAATATAAAGATTTCATTAAAACATTTATTTAAAATGTTATAAAAATGTATATACCGAATGTTTTAGGCTAAGAGGGGACTTGGGACTGGAACCGATCAGCCAACATCTTATGACATCACTTAACCACCATATTAAAGCCAGTGACCTTAAACTTAATCTATTACCTTGACCCTATGCCCATAACCTTTAATGACCTCAACCCCCAAAAAATAATCAATTGTTTAAAAAACTTTAAAAAAATATTTTAAGAAATTTATAAAAAATAATTACATTTCCGGATGTTTCCTCAGCGCCATGTCTAGCAGATAACTAACCCTCACGAATGTTTCTCAGTGGTGGTTAACTTATGTTTGCTTCGCCACCCAGCAGTGTTTTTATTGGTTGATTGCTCACGCTCATTCAACCAGCCACCAATATTTTTCGTTGTATTAACATTCCTCTCCCCTACCCACTCACCATGGCTCATTCTGTAGAATGCACTCTAACCACCATATTGGTTTTTCGTTTGTCATCTGTTTACATTTTCAACACATAGGTGGCACTGATTACTCCGAAAACATGTTATATCTGGGTGACCTTAACCTAGACACCACATATGTGATCTTGACCCCATGCACATGACTTTGGATAACCATGAACCCAAAAAGAAATTCAAAAACCATTACAAAATCCCCCAAAAAGTCCACAAATATTTTAAAAATTAAAAAGAATTATTCTGCTTTTTTAAATTAATCTTTCCATCAATCTCGCAATCTTTCGATCAATCTCGCAATCTTTCGATCAATCTCGTAATCTTTTCATGAATCAGCACCCCAATCAGCACTATAGTCTTTACAGCAATCAGTAATCTACATCAATCCACACCAATCCATTCAAATACAAACACCAATCCGCACCAATCCATATCAATCAACAACAACAATCCACACATGAATCAACATGCCATTCCACACATGTATCCACATGCCATTCCACACATGTATCCACACACCAATCTACACACCAATCAACTCAAATCCGCACCAATCCACACACTAATATGCACCAATCCACGCCAATTCTTCGCAATACACTCCACGATCCGCTCCGCATGCTCCACAATTCGCTCCACATACTCTACAATCGCTCCACCTACTCCACATGCTCCACAGCGACCCACGCCAATTCTTCGATCAATCTCAATCTTCCGGTCATTCCCAATCCTTAGTAATCCCAATCCTTCGATCAATCCCAATGCTTCGATCAATCCCAATCCTTCGATCAATCCCAATCCTTCGATCAATCCCAATCCTTCGATCAACCCTTCGGTTTATCCCCTAACTATATGAATAGAAATTACATTATTTCGCCAACTCTCTCCAAATTTGAACATGTCGGCAGAATTAATATTTTGTATGAAGTCAACTATCCATGCATTTTTATACTAAAGTCTTTATTATCATTCTATATGTAGATCTTTCCGTAAATGGTCGTGTGCTCATTGCACCACTTTAAAGTTGTGAGGAATAAAAGGATTCGACACACAAAAATTAAGGAAAACAAATTATTTTATGATAATATTAATTAATTATTATTTTATAATTAAATTTCAGAAGAAAGCAGTTAATTTACATCATGCGATATATATTCCCGTTCCTTCAGTTTACTAATGATTGAAGATATGTCGTTAATGTGAGTGAGATCCCCGCGTTACTGAAGGTAAATCAAATACCTGAGTCTATCAATAAGTTAATTCGGGTATTTGAGAAATAAGTAGCCTGTATTCTCAGCGTCTTCTGCCTTCTCCATGTCGCTTGTTGCAGCAAATGTGTTGGAAGGGTGTGCCAGTGCATCGAGAAAATCACCATCGTCTTCAGCACTATCACCGTCTTCATGTTGATTTTCATCAATACTCTCTCATGGTCGTTTTCACCTCCGGTTTTGTATTCTATATTAAATTTTCTTTTCTTTGTAGCAATGCTTATATGCTTATCAGTATTTAGCGTACGACGGCCGTTTATTTGAAGTTCATCGACTTCACTCGAACGTCTTGCAAGTCAACATTCTGTGAAAACTGACACTGCTGCACTTATTCCGTCTTTAGTATTAACAGTCTCATCATAATCGCTTGTCGAATCGGTACCCATCAGTGCAGCAAGAGGTATTGCCAGCAACCATTTCTGACTCCCAATAGACGAATCCTTGCAGTTCTCGGTATGTTCTTTCAATGTATTGCCCTGCACAATCTACATGGGAACAATGTAGTAATGCTTCATCGCACGAAAAGGAGTCTTCGTACAGACCGTTCTCTCATGCCGACGAGCATTTTGACCATAGGTGAAAACTCGATCACGAATCGGCACTGGCGACAACCAGTTAGTAATGATACAGGTCGCGGCTCCGTGATCGTTGAGGTGAAATACAGGTCTTCGTACTCACAATTCATCTTCGTGGTATGACGAAGAGAGCTCTTCAAAATTGATGTTCACCTCTCGGTATCAGAACGTCATCTGTAATCTTTTTCTATATAAATGCGGTTTTTTTTACAGTAAAAGGGCAAACTTGTGCTCACAAAAGAACTTCCACCACTAAATTCATATTTAAAAAAATATGGGAGCACTCTGAGGAGACCCACGTACTCGTTCACCCGAGAAGAAACCCCGTTTCCTAAAGTTTCGATGTCTCAAAACACCACATATATTTTATAAACTGTTGATTTTATGAACAGACTAGGAATGCTAGTGTTTATAAGCTATGATTATCAGTAGATATACAAGAAGAACAACACATATGAGTATTCACAAAATATGATCCGTCACAGTATACAACTTCGTGCTAAATGAGAACATTTCTAAATCATAATATGTTTTATTTCTAATTATTTTCTTCTTCGCGCACGTATTGTTCTTTTCAGTACCGTCCCAAATTGCCTTGGGGAAACTTTAGAAACTTGCCTCGGTTTTATTCAAAAGAGAAATATTTTACCACCAAAGTATCGTCAACTGTCGTTGCGAAGTTTACGTTGACGCAAAGTTTTGCTTTGAAGAAAAAGATAGCGTTCGGCCCAAGGAAGAGTGGTCACAATCGCTAAAACGCAATCTGAAACACGGTACAACGCAAAATTGCGTTTGGAAGCAAACTAGCGTCAGTGGGTCATACATAATACGCCAGCAGACCTGTCAGACTCGCGGCTTTTGACTCATATCCGAGCGGCCGCACATTACTGTACTTGTGAACAAGTGGGATATGACCCGCGTTCGAAAATCTTCATAAACCAGACATGAAAATGTTGAACAGTGCACTTATTTTGAAGTTATGCATGTTCTGCGGGACATGAAACAGTAAATCCAATCAATTAATGTATATGTATATTTAATTTTTTTTCTTTTTAAATTTGAACAAATGTACACTAATAAGTCAGCTCAGAAACGGACGTTTTCAAAAGCATAGTGATAGTTAATTCTATATTATATATGTTACTATATTCTGAACATTTTGTAGCCAAGAAGATGTGTCAGACTTTGCTTTCCTAATTCCATGTATCCGTGGAACCTGTTGTTTTCATAGCTTGTATTAGTTTTATATCGCATTTAGTCGCGCAAGTTTAAAATATAATAATATTTTAACAATGCAAATATTTTTCTATCATTAGGCGGCCCGTTATTCTCTCCCGGCTACATTTTATGATAGCCCTAACAACAGTATAAGTTTGACACCCCTGATGTAAGCGGACTCGGTCGCTCCTTGGCTTGTGAAGCTGTGGAAATGTGCCTTTGTGCCTGATTGGCTATTGCACGTTATAGAATGTTCCCTAATGGTCGGGCTGTCGTCTGGCAAGTCAGTCTCCAGGAGCTGATTGGTTTACGCCGTTCCGCCATATTGCAGTTGCTGGCGTGTGTGGCTGGAGTTCGGAACACACGCCACCATTTTACGTGTGTATACTTAAGTTTATACCCAAGTGTTTACCTGTTTATACTTGAGTGTTATATGGCGCAGTACTGCTCGACAAACTCAATTGAAAACCCCGTGAAATATCTTAAAACACAAGCCCTTTCCCCTTCATCCCTTATCTATTTTTCTTATCAGAACAGCAACTTCAAAGTCGCGTACACAGAACGAAGCAGGTACAATCGAGCCACATGAAAACTTGTTAGTAATAGTTAGAGGACCCTGTTTTTCGTGAAAACATTTCAGGGCAGATTGTGTTCCAAAACACTTTAGTTCAGAACCACTTTCATGATTGGATCATTTGAATTGTTACGAGTCTTATCTGTCTGCTCGCAAATCTCAGACAAACTTACTCTGATTGGCTCACTCATGTAACAGACTTTCTACACACAAAGACAAGCAGCCAATAGCTAAATGAAGGCTGCAAGTGTGCACAAAGGATATTGAAGTCTAGCCTCCACGTAAATCCTTCCGCGAATAACAGGGGGTCCTGGTGATAGTAGTTAACTCGAACAGGGAAACCACACATGACAACAGACGTACATACCATCGGAATCGAGAAAAAGGTGTGAAGTAACAGAAAAAATGTTCAATATTTCTTCTTGGTTTGTCGATGGTAGGAATACGTAAATACGTGCATGTTGTGAAACAGACGACCTCGAGCAGACAACTCAAAATGAGTCCCACTGAAAGCGACTGCACCGCGCAATCGCGATGTGAAGTGAGAGGAGATTTGGGCGGCTCTTAGCATCGAGGTCTTGAGATCCGATGAGGGTGAAGCCAGGCGAGTACGGAGCAGCGCCGGAATGCAGAGGCGGAGGAAGCGGGAGATCCCCGACCACCGGCGTAGTCCAACCTCAATTTCCACACGCGAAAATCCGGGGGTGAAACCCGCCGGGAATCAACCCCGGTTCGCCTAGGTTGGAGGCGAGTAGTCCAACCACTACACCACCGCGCCCCTCAATCGCGGGGTCTTTAGATAATTTTGTGGACAAGAAGTTGCCTTCAGTGTGACACGCGTTGAGCTGCCGGTCCTAAGGTTTGAAGGAAGGTTGGAGAGTTGAAGAGGGTAATCTTTTTCACAAAGATACACATGTTCCAATAACCCACAAACCAACCAAAATTTTAGTAACTTATTTTTCCTAGCCGTACTTATTTCCTCCAGATCCTATGGCACGTTTGTTGTGCTGCGTGGTTCGTCACTTCGTGCTACTATTGCCAGTGCTGTAGTCCGTGAATGCTCAGAGAGAGTAACTCTTTAAGTCAGAGCATGACAAATCCCAGGCGGCGTTCACCTGCGTATAACCTCGACTACAGCGCTGTCTATGACGGTAGAGGGAAAGACGTCCAGGACGCCAGTAGCCCGTCCGCTGACTGTGATGTTACACCAGTTCGGAGTTACGTCCACACTTCTTGCCCCACTCCTGCTGCCGTTTCGCGTTCGTCGTTGTTATAGATTGTAACGTGTTTTGTATGCGGGGTTAAGCGTCAAATTGTTCACAATCTTCGGTCTTTTTGAAAAGTCAGCTGGACCAACATTTTCCTTCTATCTTGGCGGATAGTCCGGCTTGTTTAAACTTTCAACATTTCAGCTGTGTTGTTTTTAAATAGTTTGTAAACAGTCAGCTGTCTCCTTTTCGGACGCGCGTTTGTGGTTTTTGTGTTACGCAAAGTTGNGATTGTAACGTGTTTTGTATGCGGGGTTAAGCGTCAAATTGTTCACAATCTTCGGTCTTTTTGAAAAGTCAGCTGGACCAACATTTTCCTTCTATCTTGGCGGATAGTCCGGCTTGTTTAAACTTTCAACATTTCAGCTGTGTTTTTTTTTAAATAGTTTGTAAACAGTCAGCTGTCTCCTTTTCGGACGCGCGTTTGTGGTTTTTGTGTTACGCAAAGTTGCGTCACAAGGAGTGCCGAGTGTTACACTTATGTTTGCTCAGATTAATTTACAGTAAAATATTTATTTGGTTTACTAGAAAAATCTAAGTTTGTAATTATTAATGTAGCTAAACATATAATTACGATAAAAAAAATGAAAGTACGTGTGGTCTGTTTGGCGTGTAAATTACCTGGACATATTTACAATTAACAGCAAAAAAATTGTAACATAATTTTTTAGGTGCGTTGAAATGGTTTGATTTGTTTTTGTGTCGATGGCTTTGGTTTGAAAATTTCCAATAGCAATAGTTGCATTTTTATGTGTTTACATAATGAATCGAGAACAGTAATTAATAAAGTTACGAAAAAAAAAAATGTATATATATATATATATATGCGAAATGTTTAGAGTGAAACGTTCCCATATTTGAAAATATGCTATACTGCTCAGGACTGGTTCCGCGAAGCGTGAATGGCGCAGAAAATGAGGTTTTTTTTTTGTTACGAGAACTGTACTTCTGAAAACTTCGGTAGAAGAAAAAATTCTGCCCGAGGAGGCAGGCATTTTCGTGACAGAATAGCATGTGGAATAATAAAATCGAGATTTCTGTGTGACTGGATGAAGGGCGGTGGTGAAGGAAGAGTAAGTGGTGAGGGGGGAGGGGTGAGGAACGCAAGCTGAGCGCAAAATGTCGTGATTCGAGAGGTTTTGTCATATTAAGCGCACGTCCTCAATGGGCGCGCACAGTTACCGCTCAACGATCGTCCCTCCAGCTCTCATTCTTTCTTCCTCCTGCTCTCCTTTCTTCCTCCTCGCAAGGGCTGCGATGTCCACGCTCTCGCGATATTGCGCCGGGACCAGACACTTCACTACACTTTTTTCCCCCCGCAAATAATCGCACGCCGGGAGCCTCAGTAAAACACCCGCCCGGTCTTGGTTTGCTTTTCAACGTCGACCAAACTGTTACACCTTCATCATTCCTTGCTCAATTGCCACTGGGGAAGAGGGGATGGGAGAGCTGCACTTGCGAATTCCACGAGACTCGAGTAAACACTTGGGTAAAAAAAAATTCTTTCCCGTTATCTAAGAGTGCATTTTCAAGGTTTAACAAAAAAAAAAAGAAAAACCACAATTTTTATGTAAAAATACGTTGTAATAATTAGTGGAAAGGACAGTTCGGTTACCCTCAGAATAAATTATGTTACCGTAAATAAAACTACGCAAATATACTCGTATGTTACGAGGGAACATTCTCCTACATCTTGGATTTGTACACTTTTCGGAACAACATGCTCTGAAGGTTTTGTGTTAAGTTTTACTGAACAACAGGATACAGAACATTACTTAGTAAATTTTTTTTTAAGTCGGTATTGCTTGACTTTTGCAGCTAGATTTTCTGCTGTGATGCCGGTAGTGAAAAGTCACATAATTCTTCCCAGCAATTGTTTGTTAAAAATGAATAATGGTAGTTAAGCTGTGGCAACTTAGTAAAGATCAACAAGCTTTTATATATGATGTGTCGTAAAAAAATTTCTTAACCCAACTAAAATAAAACTTACGTCAAAAAATCGATAAACACAAGATGGCGGGATTTAACCCCCCCCCCCTTAACAATCCGTGNAAACTTACGTCAAAAAATCGATAAACACAAGATGGCGGGATTTAACCCCCCCCCCCTTAACAATCCGTGGTTTCTTTCCTTCCACCATTGGAAATATCATAAAATAGAAAAAATATAATTATAATTAGTCTTATAAAGTTTTGATTTTTTAGAGTGAGTGAAGAGATTTGGGCAGCTCATGAAATCGAGGTCTTGAAGATGAAGGTGAGTATGGAGTAGCGCCGGAATGCAAGAGCGGGGAAACGGAGATCCCTAGAAAACCCACCGTTCGGCACGATTCTCACATACGAAATTCCGGGGCGACCCCACTGGAAATCAAAACCGGTTCGTTTTGGTAGGAAGAGAGTAGTCTTACCACTACACCACAGCGGCCCCATAGAGTTTTTACAAAATTCTGGCTTATTATTAGGCTGGTTTAGTGCACCCTGCCACACAGTAATTAACAAAGAGCATTTACCTCAGTAACACACCTATGGGGAAGAAATAGGGAAAAGAAATGTTGAAACGGTTGTCTTTTTCAGCGAAATGAATTTAAATAAAGCACTTAAACATTAAATTAGAGTACTGCGTTAGAAATTAAAGGACTTAAAAAATAACAGCCACCATAGCACTTTTGGTGGCATCTTAACTAAAACTTATCAGTTTAGTAANAATTAAAGGACTTAAAAAATAACAGCCACCATAGCACTTTTGGTGGCATCTTAACTAAAACTTATCAGTTTAGTAAAGTACAAGTTTTAAATATACGGGCGCATTCGAAAATCGGTAGATTGAAGAGGAACAAATTGTCAACATTTAGAAAATAGGAACAACAGCTTTATCTCGCCGTTTCCGTAACGGTCAAATGATACACATAAGATGCACTGCAACGAGAATGCGACTTTGAACGTAGTTCCCGGAGGTTGTAAGGCACACACGTGGCTCTTACTGACTGTAGTAGTGCGCAAGCAGTACCACACTGCAAAATAAGCAATAACCAGGTATCGTTGCTGATAAAACAATGTAGCTGTATATCTTAGACGACGGCGTCCNTATATATATATATATATATATATATATATATATATATATATGACAAACGTCTGAAAAACAAGGTGAAATCCAAAAGTGATTCTCATGCTTAAGTTCGTTGCCTAGTGCGGGGCCGGCCGAGCGAAAGGAAGGGTTTTCATGTTAATGATTTTAGGCGTATCTCAGCCACCTTCATAACATCGTTTCCAAACAAAAAACACTCAACCCTTTCAAGATAAGAACCATGATATAAGAGCGCAAGAATGAGTGCATTAATAAAAGTTTTTGTTTTTGCATTTTTATTTAGTCTATAAATCTTNCATGATATAAGAGCGCAAGAATGAGTGCATTAATAAAAGTTTTTGTTTTTGCATTTTTATTTAGTCTATAAATCTTCATTTATCGGTAAATTTCAGGGCATTAAAATGTTTTTCAATAAATGTGACTTGTGTAAAGCCGGATAAAGTGTTTTTTTTATAGCGATATCTTGAAAGGTAGCTGAGACATGACAAATCATTTAACATTTATAGCTTATCCTTTCTCACGTCGTGGGGCCGCGGTGGTGTATAGGTTAGACTACTCGTCTCCCACCTAAGCGAACCGCGTTCGGTTCCCGGCGNTCGTCGTGGGGCCGCGGTGGTGTATAGGTTAGACTACTCGTCTCCCACCTAAGCGAACCGCGTTCGGTTCCCGGCGGGGTCGCTCCCGAATTTTTGCAAGTGAGAATCGTGCCGGACGATGCCGCTGGTCGGTGGGTTTTCTCGGGGATCTCCCGTTTACCCCACCCTTTCATTCTGGTGCTGCTCCTTACTCACCTCGCTCTCATTGGCTCTCAAGACCTCGATGTTAAGAGCCTCTCAAATTTCTTCACTCGTATTCACTTACTTTCCCTCCGTCCGTCGCGCACAAAGTAGCCGGTTTGCTCACAAGCACTTTGTCCCTGCACGGCATTATGATACATGGCGAGCAGGGACAAAGACATGGTAGGCGGACTTATGCACGGGCACGGGAGCTTTTATAAAGTGTTCAAGGTACAGAAGCAAGGGAGCGATACAGACGACACTAACACGCACGCCTAGTGCCTCACCGCCCTTACGCGCGAGGCGTGCAGTGTACTAAGTAAACTAGATCTGTAACCGTGGGACTTTACTGCACGCTATGACAGCGCACAGATTCAACTACGCCCGTATTTATGCACTCTTCTTCCACCTCTTAAGGAAATTACCCAGGAAAGCTCTAAAAAGGCCACTTTTTTTTATAATTTTCAAGACTTTTTCTTTTTGAATACATTTTCTGGGGAAAAAGTTTTTTTTTTTTTTTGTTATATCCGCAAACGTGAAAATAGCTAATAAAAGAAAAGCAATTTGAGGACTAATAACTCTTAAAAGAAAAAATTTTCCAAATTGCCACAGCTAAATCGCAGCTCAGTACACGAAGACTGCCAGCCGGATTGGTTCCGACCAACGAGCAGTGCATTTGATCCTAGTTTGTACCCCTTTTCGGCAATGAGGAGATGATGACTTGTCTGCTGAGCATCTCCTTCGTGCCAAGTTCTTTCAGTGGCTATTTAAGACTGTTCACGGTAAACTAAGCACTTCTGGAAGCACTGCTTAAGATCTACTTGTATGCATACTTAACATTGCAATGGGCCTGATCACTTTGTTCATACGAAATTAAAGATTAAATTGTTTTTCTTATTCTTATAATTTTATGGATTAAAAAAAATTAAAGCATAATAAATAATTTCCGTGGTTATAAATGTTGACCTAACTCTTTTAATTATCGCTCCAACATGGAACTACTTTCCCTCCGTCGTTACCAACTTAACTGAGAGCATGTAATTCATTGTGTCCGTTAAAACACATGCAGGAAGAGGCAGTGACATTTTTAAAAGTTGATTTCAAAAATGCGCAATTCACCAGGAATGCTCACCAGAAAAACCAAGATGTTTTCTGATTTCCATTTGATAGTAGTAAGAATAAAAATAGTTTACATTGAGTTTCATTGTGCGTCAACTACGCACGTCACAAACCATTTGCTTGGATTATTTAATTTATTGTGCGTAAACTACGCACGTCAGAAAAAACTGTCTTAGTAAATGTGGTTTCCTTTTAGACGATCTATCCAATGATACCTTATACGACCCACATTCCCATTTGCAATTTTAAAGCTCACCTCCCTTACTCATACCACCGGTATGTTTAGGGAATGCTTCATATAGGGTATATTTATCACACTTTTTTACGCGAACCCCCAAGGTTGTGATGTTTCCGAGAAAAAGGGGTGATACGGGTGTTGTGAATCATCCTGAATGTCAGGGCTCATGATACTATTAATAAAGTTCTTTGCACAAGTTGCAACATAACCTCCGAAAGTCGCCGTACGTATGTACATCTACCACATCCTCCTTATGGAAAGCTTTAATTGTGTGACGAGTTTCAAAATATCACCGGGCTACTAACTCCTGTGTAATAATTGATTCGTTATTTGTTTAAGGATCTAAATTCACCAATTTATATTTCTAAGTTTTCAGTGCGGTGTGGAATTTTCTTCTTTGTTTTGAAAATTATATTCAGTAATATGTATCGATTTTAAAGTGTTATTCAGTTACTTTAATATCCTACTTTAGTCATACAGATAATAAATAACTTCTTGACATCTAACAATATATAAATAAAGAGATTTCATAAGGAATACATTTTAGTGTGTTAGCAATTTTGCAATGTTTACTGAGGAGAAGAAAATTGTGTACACTATAAAAAATGCATGTCCCTGAATGAACTAATTGCAATTTATAAAAACAACTGAAGTGAAAAAAATGTACTTTTCTAAGTAGAATATCATAAATTGATATCATTACGTATAGCTCACCCAGGGTACACATTACAAAATTAAAATAATTGTAAAAATTGGCATTTTCTAAATGTATGATTCTGTAACTCGGTAACTTTCTACATATGACACAACCTTTTTGAGTCGTCGATTTTACTCTCTTTTAATAATATTTTGGCTTCAGATTATTAATTTATAATATTCAATAATGAACTATAAACCGGTTTAGAAAGAAATACTTTGTTTTATTTTATATATTTGGCGTACTTCAACACAGAAGTAATTTTAGAAGTGTAGCAGGGTACTCGTTTGCTTGGCTTCGTAACAAATTGAAGTCACTGCCATTTCTTCATGTTCAGTTACATCAGGTTGCTTCAGATAAACTACATGGTGAGGCCAAGTTATATACTTTCCATAATCGTCACACATTCAATCGAATCATAATAGATGTAATGTTACTCTGAAAGCTGACGTGTGACGTCTTTTGGGAATAGGAGCATCGCTGACACACTTTGCGAGCGTATCCCAGTTGACACGTGCCACTAGACAGGTGGCGGGCCGCAGTGACATGTGTCCCGTGGCTAGGCCTGCCCTATCACCCTCCCACCCCCGTACGCCTNGACAGGTGGCGGGCCGCAGTGACATGTGTCCCGTGGCTAGGCCTGCCCTATCACCCTCCCACCCCCGTACGCCTTTAGCGCGCTGTGAGATCTGTTGAGCGCGAAGGTTTCACGAGATATCGAAATGCAGTTCGCCTAAATTTAGGGAAACGCACCACGAAAAAATAGCTGACCAGCTGNCACAAGGCGACACGTGCCGACAATTAAGACTGGAGGCTGGCAAGCATAAAAACCCCTTTTCGAGAGTAGTGGGGAATCAGTTCATTAGTACCAGGCAGAGAGGTCAGTCAGTGAGTTATTACCGCCAGAGATGTTAGTTCGAGAGAGCAGNAATCAGTTCATTAGTACCAGGCAGAGAGGTCAGTCAGTGAGTTATTACCGCCAGAGATGTTAGTTCGAGAGAGCAGTAAGTCGAAGATCGCCGAGCAGAGAGTTAGGTCAGGGGTTCGGACCCCTGGCCACGTCAGTAGAACATCACCACAGTGAGATGGCAGCAACAGTGGGCCTTTGCCAAAGGCCGCCCATCGCCGGAGCTCACCCACCAAAGCTGACATCATTCCAGCAAGAGTTAAGTATACAATCACCGTCAAGAGAAGCCCCTCTCCATCACGAAGTCGTTAGAAGTCATTAGCAGTCAATCCGAGTAACCAAATTATTACAGTGCTAATGTATTTTATTTGTGTTACATTCGAGACAATATATTCGACCGTCAAATTGAAACAACCAAAGTCTACATTATTACAAACCCCTTAACCTTCAAGCACATTATAGTCGGTGCTTGGAGGCATTAACTCTGACCCTATAAGCCACCATGTCTTCCACAGTGGCGGTATAGCGTCAAAGCGTACAAGTTAAGAGTTATCAATTTCGAATTATTGCGCATCAACCGTTATATTTATGCATGCCAGTCCCCTTCTAGCTCGAAAAGGATGTGTACTTTTTGGTCAGAAGCTGGAAATCGGAGACTCCTGCACCTTAAATGCAAACCATTAAATTGTGGGGCTGTTTGTACCATTATACCTACAAGGATGGTTATTGGCATTCTTTAAACACGAACTGGCGGGTCTATGGTCATTACAAACATCAATTATTGAAGAAAAAGTGACTTTACCTTATTAATATATATATAGATTAATTTAAATTAAGTCTACTACCAGAAGGGTGGACAGATGTACTTTTTTTTGGCCTGGAACAACAAAGATTTTCTGTATAATATAATAAAAATTGAGCCAATTACAAAATTTCGTAATGATCGTAGTATAATTCGAAAAAAGATATCGTATTATTTTCAAAGCACGCTGTTTGCATTGTTATAATTAGATTGTATATTTATTTATTTTTCGCAATCCCAACAGAAATAAAATAAACATGAAATTAAAAATACAAAAATTTGTCATAAAACCAAATGGATAGACGGACAAAACAGAAATTCAGTTAATTTATTAAAACACGAGTTATTTTTGTTTTGCAATTATAATAAAACCTATAGTGATTTTTATTTTAAAAAAATAGACGCTTGCGGGAAAAATTATGCTACGGCACGTTCAAGCCATGAATTATTATTTTTCTTTTGGACTTTATTTAGTAGATATATTAGTTTATATGTCTGGTTAGTTAAATGCGTCTCTTATGGATATATAAGAAATTAATTACTTTACAGTGAGTCGAAGATGTAATGTCACCAACACATTTTTTTTTATTTACTTTCCCGGATATCTGGAAACCATGCCTGCTGGAGTCGCGAAACACATTACAGCAAACTATAATGCAATCAGGGCGAGTGGGAAGATGAAACACGATGCATAAAAGGCCGAGTTACGGTTGCGTACCTCGCGATTATTTTATACGTTTGCGCGCGTTGTGGACCACAGTCCAATAGACTTCAAACAAATTTAATGAATTTTGCATGTTACGACAGTGTAGTGTGTTATGTAACGTGCTCATCACTTATGCCACCAAATTATTCACAGTTCAATTATCAGCAATTAGCTACCTTAGTAATAAAGAGTTGAATTGGTTTTTCTTTTTACACGGCTACGGTGCTTTGTGGTTTATTATTGATCATTAGTATGCCCCAGTTTCGAATAAACCATTATATAGTAAGGGCCAAGGTGCCGAGGCACGTTCGTATGGACAAGATACCATAAAGGAAAATGTTTAAGGCCATCGTATGTATGACAAAAATACATTAGCTGATATTGTAATACAAGTTTGTGAAGCCTAGGGCGTTGTTCTTCATTGAATGCAAAACTTACCTACAAGCATTGTGCCTTAGAATTGTATAACTATATAATTTTGATATGTAAGTTATTTGTGGAAAGTTTTTTCCATTATATGGAAATAAAAAACTATAAATAAGATTTTACTTCCTTCACATTTTTTCATTTCTTTGAGCAGCAGCGGCCGGATATTCCCTACGCATCCACCCGAAATAACAGGAGAAAACCCTTACTTATTGCTGCATGCACAACCCAAGACCCCAACTCAGCAATCATACAAAAAACAGCGACAAGGTTATACACAATACACACTAGTCAATAGCACGATTACTAATGGGATGACTGAAAACAATGCAAGGGAAAATTCCTTTTGTTTCATTTCTATACACTCATTTGCAAAAAAAATATTATCATGAAGGAATAGTGCGAGTACAACGAAGGTCGCAGCACAGTATCGTCATAGCCCAACATGTGTCCCATTTGCATTTAATGCGGTTTGCGCGCGCGGATGTGCCACTAGGGACATGCACGTCCCTCCGTCATTCATAGTTGTAAAACACCTAATAAGGCCTAAGTGGCAGTGTGCGTCACAGAGCCAAGTTCAATAAGCACACGGCATGCCCCGGCGGTGCATTCAGCAAGCCTTTGCCAGCTAAATGAGTTTGAGAGAGACCGCATCGTTGGTCTCTGAGAGGCAGGTTGGACGTTTCGGCACCATGATCGCCATTTAAACCGTTGTGCCTATACTGTGAGTCGGTGTTGGATTCCGTGGTAATAGTGGGATACACACACTCATAGAGAATGCTTAGGTCTATCCCTGCGGACCACCAGCAGGGAGGATCATTTTATCATCCGACAGGCTGTAAGCACCCCACGGGCGTCGCTGCGAACCATCGAGAGACATTCATGACAACTGGGGGTACAGGTGTTTCCACCAGTACCATATCCAGGCTGCTAGCAGAGCGGGATCTGTCGTCGCGGCACGGCATTCGTCGAGCACGTATGACCTCCTGCTGGGAACATGCAGTATGGCAGCTTGCGGACTGGTGTCGAGTGGTATTCAGCTACGAATCACGGTTCTGTCTGGATATAGACGACCGCCGAATTCAAGTCTGGAGACGTCCTGACAAGAGGTGCCCTGGTGTGGGGTGCTTTTTTCTACGGTTCCCGCAGCCCACTGGTGATGACTGAAGGAACTGTGATGGCGTATTGGTATCTCCAGGAAACTTGGCGATCATGTGCGCTACCATTCCTGGTACAGCTTGTCAACCCCATTTTCCAACACCATAATACCCGGCTTCACACAACATGAGAATCTGTGGCCAGCCTTCGTGATGTCAACATGCTGCCTTGTCCAGCGAGGTCCCCAGACCTCTTGCCCATTGAGAACGTTTGGGACCAGATTAGACAGCACCTTCGGCAAGCGGAAATTAGGGCGGATTTGGAGGGCCAATTGTGCCAGCTGTGGCAGGATCTTCCTCAGAAGAATATCGGACACCTGTATGCCTTCATACCCGACCATATCGCCGCATGTCTTTGTTCTTAAATCTTGTTTACTTCAGTATTAAACACATTATGCGACATGAAAATCTAATGCTTACCGAAAGAGAAAAGGGGGCGCGAACTTACCTTACGCCCTTTACAGTGTCAGCTTAGCATACTCTCCTCTGAATATTCTTATGTTTATATTAACTAATTTAGAATATATTAGAGGTTAGTTATTAACAAGCACTAATATAAAATAAATTACACCAGTTATTCCATAGCCTTAATATTTACCATACGAACAAACAGTTTTTAAAAAGACGCAGATAAACAAACAATACTGTCTTTGAGAAAAAAATGTCCTACCTGAATCGCCATATTTACTCAAATACTTACCATTAATGTAATTTTTCGCAATATTTATGGTACCTGGATACTATTCATGTTTTGAAATACAATCGGCGTATGTAAATTTTTTAGTGATGTGAAACAACAAAAGCCCTTCAATGTTATATTTCTAAAGGTGGTTATATATTGTTTTTTAACTTATTTAATTATATGCAATCGTACATGTAAAACATTACATATGTCAAACTATTCAATACCAATCACATCTAATACTGTATTTACAGTATTTTGCCATAGATATTTCCATCACTATATATTTACAAATAATCTACTGATTGTATCATGTGATCCATTATTATATTATGCACACATATATATACAAATACATATACGTGTGTGTGTGTTTAGTTTGAAGAAGCTATCTGCGAAGAGTGGGCGCCATAAAAATTCCCATAATAACCCAAATTGCATCAGCAATGGTCCATCGATGTACCACTTCACAGTCATCAAATGGCCTACAGATGACTACCCATACTTTCACCAGTAATAAGTATTGGTGATGTACGGCCACTGCTGGAATGCAGTTGGTAAGCCATTTATGGGCCATTAGTACTTCACCTTCACTCAACCATCAGTTTAATTTTCATCAACATTCCATCAGTGTGCCATAAATGACAAGCCAAATGTCCTGGTACCAGCAGTTAACTATAGCAGGACCAGTTGTGTAGGCCAAAAGTTTTCTGGGCCAGCAGTAATGCAGCAATGCCATCAGTAAAACCACAGCCGGCCGGCCGATCATCTCTTGCTACGTGGGCACCCACCAAGCTGTGTTCCGGGACGACGTAACGAAGGTCAGGAAACTCAGTTAAAATACCCCCCCCCCCCNAAACGACAAATCATTCACACTAATTAAAACCCAGTGTGTCCATCGGTCTCATTGGAGACCCAGTGTATATATACCGTGTTGACGTTAACTTCAAACATTTCTGAAGCCGTGCTAAAGTTCTACATCCAGCGTATTCCTCCGCCTCATGCAAACAAAGCTTAACCAAGTATAGAACATTACACCAAAGGGACAACGCAACGTATTCATACGCACTCAGTATAATATTATTTTGCATAAGAACTATTTCTTACTAGGCGTTACCAACACTGTTTTTTTTTTAATAGCCTAGTCTTACTGCACACCCAAGATACAACACAACTATGCCACACAAATTACAAAAAACATTAAAAACCCAACTGCAAGGTTAGCGTTCTCCACGACTTACCGTTTTGCTGCCCCATCGCTCAGTAGCTGAACTGGTAAACTACATCAGCTCAGTAACATAATGTCGGCGTTGTCCACTGCTGGACGAAGGTGAAGGTGGCCAAGCCATCAGGTACTAGCGAGGATCTTGCGGCGTAAGTTTCGGCGGAATGTAGCAGACTTCGGACGGACGTAAAGAAGAGTAGAATAGCAATTAATTAAACTATCCTGGCCAATCAAAAATTGCTACGCAGGAAGGGGGCAGGGGAAAGCAAGAAAGGAAAACGGTGAGGAAAAGGGAGGTGATCCAAGCTGAGCAAAGAGTACACCACCGCGCAGAAGAAGGTGGCGGTAAAATTATTAATGCGACAGCGCCAGCGTCGCACAGGAAGGCAACACGCCGCTCGTGTAGTTAAAGGTTCCCGTCTACCTGGAGCTTTATTCCACGTTTGAGGCCGAGAAGTGCGAGACTATAAGGGTGACACTGCCACGCGCATCAAGTGCGCCATTACCGCTAAGCTCAAGGCATTAACTTGCGGGCATGGTTCTAGTCGCACTGCGTGTATCTATGGGACTTCCGGCCACGACCCTATTATTTTATTGATGGGAAGTTTCTAGGAAAGTACAATGCAGGGCCCTTGTGTAGTTTTGTATGGATCTGACTTTGAGATACAGAACTTTGAAATAGCCGGTTTTAGCCATTTTTGGAGTACTCTGAAATGGCGTTTCTAACGTGCGTGACATTTGGAAGAACTCAACAGCCCTCGTCTGAAGTGTGTGTTCTTTTCGTAGAAAATCACATTACGTGTAAAAAGTTGCATTTCACTCACTCTGCAATTCAGCTCAAGCACCAGGTAGACGGGAGCTTTAAGGGAGTTGGTCACTAAAAAATTTGTTGTTGTATATTTGTTCCTCATAATGTTCAACTTTTAGACATAATAAGTAAAACCTTTTTGAGCGCACAGTTATCGCATAAATACATTCCAAAAATCACAAGTTTACTGTTTTAGAAATGTACAAACAATGAAAAGTAACTTGCGTACGGAAACGAGATAATTCACACTGAAATAAGATGCCGAGAACTACTTCAAGGCGTCTATAAAATAGCACAAAAATGTTTTTACAATTAGAAATTTTTTTTAATAAAAGGAAATTCTTGCAAAATTTTAATTTGTAGCTGTCGTTGAATTTTTGTAACATAACGTTTGCTAATATTCCCTCAAGATGAATTAATACAGGACCTTTTAGTTGCCCTTGATAGAATTTTCTGCAAATAGTTTGGTTTATTTCATTTGTTCATTAAAAAAACAGTATAACTTTGACATTGATATGTGATTTTACAAAACAACCGCAGTCTCAAAACCTTTTATCTCGGGGAAAAAGTAGTCGCAGATAATGTCTTCAAGTTGAACAGTACTTGATACAAATATAAAATAAATGTTTTTTTCGTGCCCAACTTCTTTAAGGGAGGAGATGCCCCTTCGATTTCCGCAAAACGCCCACCAAACTTTGCACAAAACGACGTGACGGGAAACAAGGCGACGAGCCCCGTCACAATGATAGAGTCATTCTTCCCTCACATCCACGCATTTTTACGCTGGTGTGTATATAGTCACGAATGCAGCAGGCTGCTTCCCCTATCTTTAGCATTCGCTTGGCAATTTTCATAATTTATCACTCATTCCATAAATTTACTGTGGGGGAATTCTCGTGGGAGTTGCCTAGATACTAAGAACTTGTTATTACATCCTTTTAAATGTTAACTTATACTTGGGGGGAGGGGGAAGAATTAAACCCATAAAAGAAGGTAAGCAACTCAACTTCAATGTTAATTCCTAATTAATTGTTTAAGGCTTTCCTTTACACATTTACTCCAATTCTCACTTTAATAACTACCATACTATTTAACATCAAATAATTATCAGCAGGGAAAGGAAAATCTCCCTTTTTAAACAACCTGTATGCTTGACTGCAATAACGTATGTATTTTCCTGCCTCTTTTTTTCTATTCATTGGCTGCTCTCCCAGTGAGTAGTCAGTTTTACCTCAGATCAGGTGTCATGGGATTCGGTGTTTGTTTCCCCGCAAATATGCTACTGACTCAGAGTTCACCTGGGCGTCTCTCATAAACTGTGATCCAACTGTAAATAAACTGAAGAGCCAAAAAAATGGGTATAGGCGTGCGTATGCAAATAACAGAGGTATGGAACCAATCAGAGTAACGCGATGCGGTCGGCAGCTAGATCTGTTACTGCTACTACAATAGCAGGTTTTCAAGATTTAAGTGATTTTGAACGTGGTGTTATAGTCGGCGCACCAGAGATGGGACATAGCATCTTCAAGGTAGCGATAACATTTCTATATTCCCCTACGACCATTTCACGAGTGTACCGTGAATATCGGGAATCCGATAAAACATCACATCTTCGACATCGCTGTGGCCGGAAAAAGATCGTGAAAGAACGTGACAAACTACGACTGACGACAATCATTAAACGTGACAGACGTGCAACCCTTTCTCAAATTGGCGCAGATTGGATTTGTGGACTGCCCTGCAGAGGTCATGTTGTGAATTGCCTCCTGCATACCTTCAGACATTAGTCGAGTCCATGCCACGTCGTCTTGCGGCACTTCTG
>NQII01001126.1:239688-259127 GCA_002778355.1 Clitarchus hookeri | reverse complement strand
GGGGGGGGAGGGGCTACATGATATTAGGCAGGTGTATCAGTTTTTTTGGCTCTTCAGTGTATAACAGAAATATACACATGTTTGAAGTCTAGCTTATCCTGAAACGAATTCACGAAATTGTCCAGTCCCTACTTATCTATTTACTAAGCAAAATATTAATTGAATGGTTACGGTATCTCTAGTCTTGAGTGTTGTTGCCAGTGGGCCCTTATAAAATTAACTACACACCTTAAACCTAGGCTTAAACCTAAAGGAGACTTTCATTACTCTAAAAATTAACCAGTTACTATGTAACTCTATCTACATCCGCTGAAAATGACTGCCCCTCTCGTCCCTTGAGCAGGGTCCACTCAAATGGCTTGACCAATCACATATCTACAGCTCATTACACTTCGTCCCGGCCTTTTTCGCGCCCGCACTGGCACCTATAGTCCATTCACGATTACTTCCTACTTTTCTGAAGCCATGCTAAAGTTCTTCTTTCAGTTTATTCCTCCGCCTCATGCAAACTATGCCTAGAAAATTACACCAAAGGGACAATGCACCACATTTGTGCACACTCAGTCTGATAATGTTTTGGAAAGGAACTAATTCTTACTTGGCATTAAAACACACATTTTTCCTTTCTGTATAATTCATGTTATTTATGAATTAAATATTATAATATATGCTAACATATAAGTAAAAACTCAATTTAACAAAAATGTTGTATTTTTATTTTAACAGACGTAAAAAATGTTTGTGATACATAACATATTTATAAAACAACAAAGAACGTCATATATGGGGGGATTTTTTAAAGGTTTGATTTAGAAAGTGTGTATAAAGCGCGAATAGACTGTGCACATCACGCAGCGCACTCCTCGGTCTCGTACTTAATTCCCGCGCCCTAGGCTGGGCCGTAGCGGCCTGCCTGTGCTTAAACAATCGCCGGACTTACACCAACAGCCGAGCGTCCGCACTAGCTGGTGCCTGGTCAATGACTCTCCGTCATCTCCAACCAACGCCTGTTCCCGCGTCGCGCGAAGCACAGCTGCTGAGTGGCGAGACCGCGGCTGGTGAACTCGGGGTCCTGGCCAGTAAGTAGCCCCTGGAACACGCGTTCCACAATGGGCTGGGCCACCCTGCGCCTGAGAAACTGCAAGGTGAGCAATAAACTCCCGGGCAGCCAGAGCCCTGCACTTCGTCAGTCGTGGCAAAGAAAACACGAACACAGAGCTACGGCAAAACTAGAGCTTAAAAAATTTCAACCTGTCAATATTGTGCTAGCACTGTTTAACTTAGGTGTAATTTGTAACTTTGCTTACAAACGCTTTCTTTTTGTGCTGTAAGGCCTTGGAAAGTCGGCTTATGAGCTAAACTAGACCCATAACTAAACCCAAAAGTGGCACATATATTAAGCATCATCCGAAATTCGACTACACAACACTTCTTATCATTTACTGTCGTCCCAGACAATTTCGCTAAAGAGTTCAGCACTTTACGTCAACTGTGGATAACTTATGAGAACCAATACATTGGGTTCAATTAATCCAACTCTATTAAAGATGAGCACTTATGTCAACTACGCAGAACTTGTGAGAACCAATGCGTTGGGTTCTGTTAACAAAACTTAAGGAGCACATTGTGACATGCCTCTTTCTTGCGATATAATAAGATGATAGTAAATTATTACTAAGTACGGCAGTCAGTATTTGTTTTACATAAATGTGGCTGCAATTCCATAGTTGTCTGTCGACTTAGAGTCAAGTTTATTGGGGACCTTTTGAAATATTTGTAGGTATTGCATTGTGGTAGTTTTGCAAACATTTAAAGGTAAAATCATTAAACCTAGTGCAAGCAGTTAATCTAAAAACTGCTTGAACTACGTTGCAGAGTGTTTTAAACTCACGTTTTACCACGAAACTGTTAAACGTGCGTCCAATGTGCTGATCTACGAAAGGAACACACACTTCAGACGAGGGCTGTTGGGTACTTTCAAAATGTCACACACGTTAGAAACACCATTTCACAGCACTCCAAAACGGCTAAAAACTACTTTTCCAAAGCGCTGTACCTCAAAATATACGCATTAGATACATACAAAACTACTCACTGACCCTGCATGGAACTTTCCTACAGAGTTTCCACCTATAAAATAACAGGGTCACCGCTGAAAGTTTCATAGGTACACGCAGTGTGACAAAAACACTTCACGCCAGTTCAGAGCCTTGCTCGTAGCGACAATGGCGCACTTGTAGCGCGTGGCAGTGTAGCCCTTACAGCTCTTGCGCTTATCGGCCTCAAACGTGGAAAAAAGCTCCAAGCAGGCGGGTCTCTTAACAAGGAAATTGAAATCAAATAAAAGGAAGCCGCGGCCAAGGAAGGTGTGGTATATGCCAAGTATGAAAATCACGGGTTAAAATAATTCTATAATTACGTATAAGTCATAAAATAATTGTGAAGAAGGAGAACGATTTAGAAAAATTAATGGAAATGAAGTCGCTAAGGAGGGTGGAGTAAATTTCACACATGAAGTTTTAACTATATGAGGATTGAAGAAAAAAAAATTGGATGAAAGGTTAAAAAAACTCTCACAGAAAATAAATTCGTTAAGTACGGTGAGTACGCGCCAATTATGGGCCAATAGGTTAAACAATTAGAGAAATGCAGAGGGGTGGCAAAAGTGGTAAAAGGAGAGAAGAGGAGACATGAGTCGTCATGAAAATGCCATTTTTTCAAGTAGGGTGTCGTGCGTAATAAGTATGAATACCATAGACGTTTAACATCCAACTTTTCTGAAGCCCTGCTAAAGTTCTACAACCAGCATACTCCTCCGCCTCATGCAAACAAAGCTAACCAAGTATAGAAAATCACACCAAAGTGACAACGCACAGGATTCATGCGCACTCAATATAGTATTATTTTGCATTAGAACTCTTTCTTACTAGGCGTTACCAACACAGGTTTTTTTAATGCTTGCTTTTATTCATATTAGTTATAAATGAAATATTATAATTTAAAAATAAAATTTAAGTAAAAGTTCAATTTAAGTGAATCAAGGTACTTTTACTAACACATGTATAAAACGATTGTAATACGTGACTTATTTAGGAAACAAGTAAACACGTCATATATAAGATGATTTTTCATAGGTTTGATTAAAAAATTGTAAAGAAACCGCGAATATATTATGTACAGTGAGATTTAAAGCGGCTTTCCTAGAGAGCGCTGGTGCAACAAGAACATAATTTTGGGATTTTGCAAACACTTTCCACATATTCCCAGAAACCATAGATAACAATATTTGTTAAAATTATTAGTAATAGCATATCATGATGTTAAATTAAATAGTTAAATAAAACACAAGCATGTTTTTAAACAGTCAGAATCGATATGAAAACAGTTTGTAGACTTTTAACCTGCCTGTTAAAATTCCCATTTTTTTTTTTCGCACGTGCAATATGCGGAAACTTAAGTTATCAGTTAGTATCAAACAAATTTTACAACAAAAATCAACTTTTCCACAAACATTTTTAACTGCGCAATGGCACATTTCATGATTGTTGTACTGGCTGGCACTCAGAAACTCTGTGGAGTTGAGTGCAGAGATTTGAGCGNTAACCAAGTATAGAAAATCACACCAAAGTGACAACGCACAGGATTCATGCGCACTCAATATAGTATTATTTTGCATAAGAACTCTTTCTTACTAGGCGTTACCAACACAGGTTTTTTTAATGCTTGCTTTTATTTATATTAGTTATAAATAAAATATTATAATTTAAAAATAAAATTTAAGTAAAAGTTCAATTTAAGTGAATCAAGGTACTTTTACTAACACATGTATAAAACGATTGTAATACGTGACTTATTTAGGAAACAAGTAAACACGTCATATATAAGATGATTTTTCATAGGTTTGATTAAAAAAGTGTAAAGAAACCGCGAATATATTATGTACAGTGAGATTTAAAACGGCTTTCCTAGAGAGCACTGGTGCAACAAGAACATAATTTTGGGATTTTGCAAACACTTTCCACATATTCCCAGAAACCATAGATAACAATATTTGTTAAAATTATTAGTATTAGCATATCATGATGTTAAATTAAATAGTTAAATAAAACACAAGCATGTTTTTAAACAGTCAGAATCGATATGAAAACAGTTTGTAGACTTTTAACCTGCCTGTTAAAATTCCCATTTTTTTTTCGCACGTGCAATATGCGGAAACTTAAGTTATCAGTTAGTGTCAAACAAATTTTACAACAAAAATCTACTTTTACACAAACATTTTTAACTGCTCAATGGCACATTTCATGATTGTTGTACTGGCTGGCACTCAGAAACTCTGTGGAGTTGAGTGCAGAGATTTGAGCGGCCCTTCGCTGAGGTCTTGAGAACCGATAAGGATGAAACTAGGTGAGTATGGAGCAGCGCTGGAATTCAAGGGCGGGAAAAACGGGATATCACAGAGAAAACCCGCCGACCAGCGGCTTCGTCCGGCCCGAGTCCCCATGCCAGAATCTGGGAGCGACCTCGCCGGGATTCGAAGCCGGTTCACCCAGGTGCGAGGCTCGTAGTCTGGCCATTACATCACTGCGGCACCCCTGAAACTCTGCGACATGTACGAACAGTACAAATAGTATTATTTGAATAACTTGTTCATAGGTAATTTTGTTATGCCTGGACGTGATCGCGGGCTTGAAAGCAAGGGTACGCGTCTCGGATGTGTCTGCGGGTGGCCTGTACCTTGACTGAGGAGAGGTTTTAGGAGCGCGCTTCTCCATCTNGTACGCGTCTCGGATGTGTCTGCGGGTGGCCTGTACCTTGACTGAGGAGAGGTTTTAGGAGCGCGCTTCTCCATCTCTCTTAAGTGCACTTCACATAGCCGGTACTTGGCATTATGCGCTGTCTTGCAATTGGGGCATTTTTGTGCATTGGTGCAATTGAGAATCTTGTGCGCTCCTGAGCAGTGTGGGCATACAGTCGGGAACCGAAATTGCGCTGTCACATGACCGAATCTGTAACCGTTTGAGCACTGTAAGGGGGCCATTAGGGTGATTATACGACACTATTCGCACTGGAAGGTCAAGCACGTGCGTGCATTGGCTATCACTCCTTCACACAGTGCTTCCATCAGCTCGCCACACGAGACGAAGCCAGTGATTTTAGACGTACCATTTTTATGGTACTTGTACCATAATTAGACCTTGTGTACTATACACTTTCACAAGGGGTTTATGTTACGCAAATGTACCATAATCTCACTAAAATATTAAAATATGCAGCTAATGACTGAAAAGTATAATAAAATATAGTAAGTTTGTTGCCTACTTGGTTTATGCCGAAAGCCGAACTCCTATGAGTTATCTGCGAATTAGAGTTAAAACTTTTTCGANTTTGTTGCCTACTTGGTTTATGCCGAAAGCCGAACTCCTATGAGTTATCTGCGAATTAGAGTTAAAACTTTTTCGATGTTTCACGAACGAGATAACGATATCGAAATGTATCAATATTCTTCGGGTTTCTGGAGATGCTCTGTTGTTCCCTTNGGTTTCACGAACGAGATAACGATATCGAAATGTATCAATATTCTTCGGGTTTCTGGAGATGCTCTGTTGTTCCCTTTTAGTTTGTGAGTTTGTCGTTTATTGTTTTCAGCCAGGTTGTGTTGTTCTATATTATGTGAGTGTAATTTGGCCTATTTTAGTTAACATACACATTCCATTGCTGTGCAGGCGGAACGATTCATTTTGTGACTTATAAACCAGATAATGTTTAAATTTTTTGTTTTATTTCACTAATTTTATATGTATTTGGTATCAGTAGTGTAACGTTGAAACAACTGTTGTGTAATGAAAGTTAAACAAACCAAAAGTTTTGGTTTTACACATTTGGTTTAAACGCACCATAATTTTGGGGCTGTGTACCATTATTTTGAATGCCCAATACCATAGCAGAGTACTGACAAACTAACATCCCTGGACGAAGCAGGCGGCAGTCTCTCGTGCCGCCTGGATTGGCCGACGACGTCTGAAGCAACACGTGTCGCAGTAGCTGTTGCAGAAGTGTAGGAGTGTTGGCAGGGAGGGGGCGGTGAGGGGGTGTCGTAAGTCTGAAGTGGGCGGCTGCGCGCAGCTAGGTGTTCATGCCTCGTCACTTCAACCCCCTCGGAGAGTGGCTCGACGAGCAGATATACGTACATACATCCCGCCTCTCATTAAGCTGTCGACGGCAGAACAAAGCCCGCTGTTTGCAGCCTGCCAGCTGGGACCTTCAACCCTGCTCCTATTCCCTCGAGTGCCCGCGAGGTGGGGTGGGCCCATTGTCTCACGGGGTTGGCCGCCCCATTGTGCGCCCCCCACCCCTCCCCCGCGACACTCCACCTCTTGGAAAACTATCCCGCGTTGGCTCGGGAATGGTCCCTGCTTCCAAGAACCCTCCCGGCTAAACTCTCAGCCAGCCCCCTTCTCCCTCCCCGCCTTGGAGTCCAGCCACGACAGTTCCATGCATGGTTTGTTGGCTACGTGCTGCATGTGTGTATCACTCCTCAGCAGCCTGTGCATAAAGTATAGCTCAGTAAATGCTGTTCACAGTAAAGTGGACACTTTTGAAAGCCCTGCTAGGTTTCTAATTTCAGTCAACTGCTCGTGCATCTTTCCGCGTACATATCAAAATTAACACTGCCATGTGACTTTCAGCTGGTGTATGCACCAGCTGGCTCGTATGTACACTGCATACTTATTAAATAAATAACAGAAAGTTATATATATATATTTATATATATTCTAATCAACACTATAAACACGCACACAACGATTCCAGTAAGTAATATACAGTATGTTTGTTATTATTGATTGATGTTCACGATTCTACTTCTGTTGCAACATAAATTAATGTCCTTCACTGTGGTCAGCCCTTCCGAAGTCATGAGAAAATATGTTTGATGTAAGTTGTCAACAGAATACCAGAAGAGTTAGGCATCATTCTTTTTCCCGTTACAAAAACAACGTCAAGACCTTTCGAATGTAGGTAGACCTTTAAAAAGTGCGAATAGCTGATACGCTCGCCAGTTAAAGAAACGCACGTTTTTAATATATACAGTGTATTACTCCTTTGTACAGAAGACAACGTGTCTTAATAATCCTTAAATTAACAAAAAAAACTATGCTTAACAACATTTACGAATATAATTCCCTCAAATTTCAATATTTCGGTACAAAACTACGCATAAGCAAATGGCTGGCGTTGTTATTACATTACGAGCAACGAAAATGATTCTCGTGAAACTTAATGGTTAAAAATAATTGATCGAAATTTTTACAGCATACTTCCACAGTAATATTTGTCACTCTTTGCAGGTTTCGTGAAAATTCATCCAGTCACGCCGTTTTTAAAGCAAATAACATTAACGTTTGCTAAGGCATACAGCTTTGCTTACAAAAAAAATCACTTCGCTTAAAAAATTTAAATGCCTACACTGATATGAACGCAACTTCACNTCTGCAGGTGTCGCGAAAATTCATCCAGTCACGCCGTTTTTAAAGCAAATAACACAAACGTTTGCTAAGGCATACAGCTTTGCTTACAAAAAAAATCACTTCGCTTAAAAAATTTAAATGCCTACACTGATATGAACGCAACTTCACAATAACACTATCAACACACAGTGGTTGGCAATGTCTTTCATGAAACTGCGTCCACACATTTAATGCAGAATTTAATTTCCTCCAAATTACGACTATAAGGGACATCGTAATCTACATCGAAGGTTGGTAGCCTTTCAGTTTGATATATCGTGTGTACTTTGGGAGACACATCTTGTGCTTGTCTCTAACTGATAATGACTCAGGAAGATACATGCGATTAGGGTTCACTCATCTGGAATAATGGGACTGGCGTGCTCTGAATGATTTAACGTGATGTACAGTCATGTCTATAACAGGCAGTGGTGTCTTCGTATACCTCCTCTCATGTCCCGTGGGGAACAACCTGTTGACATCATAGTGTGTTGGAATTCTCCTAACCCTGCCTATTGTAACACCATGTTTTCTTAAAATAGCGAACATACAAACTGGGATGTCTGTCTTGCCATTCCTAACTTTGTATGAGGGGCATTGCCATCCTCACTTCCAGAGGAATGATCTTCATGTGTGTTACGTGGTCGCCGTCCATGCGGTGCTCGATAACAGATAAGTCTAGTTACATGCGAGTCCTGTTCATTTTTTGTTTCAAAGGAGTTGAACTGCACAAGTAAGTTACTTCTAAGTTCTTCATTCAGATGTTCAAACACTTCAGTCTATAACGCCTGTAAAAGTCTATTATACATGTTAATATACACCATCTACAATACTACTTTCATACTAAATATGTTGAGTGCTATCACAGAACTAATATATATATATATAGAGAGAGAGAGAGAGANAATACTACTTTCATACTAAATATGTTGAGTGCTATCACAGAACTAATATATATATATATAGAGAGAGAGAGAGAGAGAGAGAGAGAGAAAGAGAGAGTACAATGATTATGGCTGAATTTTAAAACTGTAACATTAGCTTGCAAAGTNGAGAGAGAGAGAGAGAGAAAGAGAGAGTACAATGATTATGGCTGAATTTTAAAACTGTAACATTAGCTTGCAAAGTAGCTTACCACATATCTATGATATATATTGTCCAACCTTACTCGTGTTATATTTGAGGTAACCTATGTTCTGAGGTTGATGTTTCAATATACAACGGAAAATGCACCAAGCTCATGAATACTTCTGAGTTATATATTTCACAAAGCTCTAACTTTTAAATGCCTTTAATATGTAGCCAGCACACATTACAACATAAGCAAGACTACCTACCATGTTTCATGGGGAACAAATGTTCAGTAGGAAACGTACGCCACATAGGACAACGTGCTTATCACTTCTGAGTGTATTTTATATCGTCGTACTAGTTTTCTTAATGTTACAACATATGACAATTTTNCAACGTGCTTATCACTTCTGAGTGTATTTTATATCGTCGTACTAGTTTTCTTAATGTTACAACATATGACAATTTTCTCTCTTTCAGACTACTAGTATTTCTATCTAGTTAACACGATACTAATCTGCAGTTAGGTCCAGTTTCCCTAGCTGGGATTTCCTTTCCTCTGGGATTAGTATGTCTCAAACCTTTCACTTTGTTATTTCTGATTGTATTTTATTTCTTACATTATTTTCCCACTCTTCCTTTTCCAGTTAGTTTCCCTGCACACATTGGGTAAGCTGCTACTGTCCGATGCCTTTATCGCCTGTGTTACCAACTAGTGAACTGATACAATCCCTTGAAAGTTACCAAATGTCGAATATTAAACAAAACAATTCGTACATCTTATAGTGGCTGAAACAAGAAGATGGGCACAAATATGTATCCACCAATAATTAACAAACTACTAAATAATACAAGTGCCTCGAACTTATTGAAGACATTGCCCTCTGTGCGATGTTGTCTGCTGAATTTTGTACAAAAAAAACCATTGTACAGGACAATGGTTGTTTTTGTGCAAAAAGGATTGGACAATGGTTGTTTTTGTGAAATATGCCAAACTTCACGAGTTGATAACTTTAAATTATGGCACATTTTGTGCGTGACAATTTGTAGGGATGTAGATACTATACTTAACAACCAACTAATGTAATAAAACCAAATCACATAATTTTGAACTATGGTTGTTCTTGTAAAAAAAAAACTCTCCAATTGCACGAAGCAGCACATTTTCCAGGTTGACATATCATGAGAAATTTTAAGAATTTCTTGGACTAGAAACTACGTTGAAATACAGCAGAAAACAATAGCAAACAACGCCTCTTCGCTGAGAACATGTATAAAAATGTTTTATATATTACATTAATGATTACTTTATTTCAGGAGATACAAACTGTCACTTAAAATCACGCTTGTCCTGAACTCTTGCATTGTTAACACTCGAGTTCAGACAGAATTTTTTTAAAATCAAAACTCTAACCTACTAACTTTAATGTTGCGTCAGGTATGTAATAATTTGAAAGAGTAAGAAATATAAATATGTTGAAATAACGCCAAAATTGTATTCTTATTTGCTTATAACAAAAAGAAATAAAGTTGCAGGCGACAAAATTTTTTAAAATTACTACTGATAAGATTTTAAAACATGCACCTACTAATCGGAGTTCGCTACCAACTTAACTGTGAGCATTGCGGTCATTGCTTACGTTAAAATATAAGAACTTACGGGCAGTGATTTTTTTTCAAAGGTTGATTTTCGGAGTTCTTACTTTATCGTGAACCATTTTTAAGGGGGTTTACGCAACGAAAAACTTAATTGTTAGGTGTTAGCAGTCCGGGAATATTTTCTGTACACTCGTTTGCGAGTTTACTCGTTTCTCAGCAAATAAATATCCTGGAATTGCGACTTTTTTGCCAGAAAAAATAAATACTTATTATCTAAGTCAGTAAGGTTTTGATTTTATCGTATTAAGTGTATTTACTGAAAAAATTATAAAAATTATAAAAAAAAATTGCATTTTTAGATTTTTCCTACTGGATATCATTAAGAGGTAGGAGAAAAGTAAAACCACGCTGTCTTAGTGTAATCTGGCAATGCTACAGAACTAATTTGCACAGGAAAGAGTGACGTCGGGAGCAATGCACGACTGTTCAGCGCCTAGTGCATATGAGCGATGGGTCGCTGGGCGCGCGTATTATTGTCGCCCGTATCGCCGTTACTCGTACTCAAAAAAAAAAAAATATCTCAGGGCATTTTAGCTTCACTGGCCAGCAATATGTTGTAACTCCGTCCGCCAATCCGCACCCGGTATCCTACTTTCCAACCGGCAGCCCAGCCAATAGGGAACCTTTGGCATAATACTGTAGCCAGACACAAGGCCCGTTCCCCGAGAACCTCGCGCAGCCTATTAGTGTGTGTGTTCGCCCACACAGAGGAACCACCACATCGTTTCTTCTCTGTATACTTATTTACCCTGTGGCCTTGGCTCAACTAGAATTATACACTATGATGTTGATACTTACTACTGCTTAAATTTGATGGAAGCAAAAACTGGAAATTAGACAAATCAATCGCCAAGTCATAAGTTTAGTCAAGTCACAGAAGAGCTTCAATTTAAATAAACAAATATTTGTATTTTGTTTTCTGATAATAAGCTCTCAAGATTTGTATATTGTTACAATATCTCAAAGTCAGTGGGCTCACCCAGGTTCTTTAAGGGTTAGAGGTCTCAATTTAAAAAAAAATTGTTAATAATTATTTCCTAATTTATTTACAACCACTAGAAAGAAAACACTCGACTTTAATATCTCACAATAAATAGCTAGCACTTGCTATTTAAATTAATTAATTAATTCAATTAATACAACTCGCAATCACCTCAAGGAAATTAATGCAATCAAATAACTCAAATCAGTCCTAATAAAAAGTGTTTCCAAAAGCATTAATTTATTTTACAAATTATATGTCTATGTTTGGCAGTTTGAGTATTTACAATAAAGTCCGTAGCACACATTCACACAGTCCCACCATAATTCAGTCCACATTCCACCAGCGCGGAATGTTTTAGAGTGCTCCTAGCGCTGCCATGTACTGTAACACTCAACTCATCGGTTACCACGCCCTCCTGTCCGTCCAGACCGCACAAACACTCGTCAACCGTCGTCCCGCATCCTCCGCCGTCGTACATCCTCTCCGCTGATGTCCCTCGCTGCACCAGACTTCGCCCGACTGTCGAACTTCCACCAGTTGGCTACGCCAAAGACTGACTGCTCTTTGGCTGCAGGATGTATCTATAGTGTCGTCGGCTCTGGCCAGAAACTTCTCCAAATGCTTGCGCCGAGGGCAATGATTACCAGAAAATTCTTGCTCATCCTCCGAAGTCGTCGACTCCTCTGGCAAGGGAAGGAGGGGCTGTGACGCCAGCAAGACTGGTTGTCAAGGTTGTCAATCATTCCTCCGGCCACCGGGTGACGGANGCGCTGCCATGTACTGTAACACTCAACTCATCGGTTACCACGCCCTCCTGTCCGTCCAGACCGCACAAACACTCGTAAACCGTCGTCCCGCATCCTCCACCGTCGTACATCCTCTCCGCTGATGTCCCTCGCTGCACCAGACTTCGCCCGACTATCGAACTTCCACCAGTTGGCTACTCCAAAGACTGACTGCTCTTTGGCTGCAGGATGTATCTATAGTGTCGTCGGCTCTGGCCAGAAACTTCTCCAAATGCTTGCGCCGAGGGCAATGATTACCAGAAAATATTTGCTCATCCTCCGAAGTCGTCGACTCCTCTGGCAAGGGAAGGAGGGGCTGTGACGCCAGCAAGACTGGTTGTCAATCATTCCTCCGGCCACCGGGTGACGGAGCAGTGAGCGGGTCTGCCGGGGGTGGGAGGGTTGAGGTGGGTCACTCTCCACAGTGCCAGACCGCGCATAACCAGGGAACACAGAACACGCGCGTAACCAAATTTAACCTATTTTTAAAAACAATTGTAGACTGCAAAAATACTATTACATAAAAGCCTCTGTTTAACATGATTTAGAATAACCCTGTAAAATGCTTTTTTACTGGTCGAACGTAGGCAGTAGGATCGTAATTTGACCAATTACTGGTCACTGCTTGCTTATATTTTTCATCGAGAAAATTCCTTTACAAATGCCAGATTTTGACAGACAGGACCACCAACTTTGTGATGGTGTCACGACAAACGACACCATTTGCAGTGCCTGCGGTCAGCAGTTTCGTAANGACAGGACCACCAACTTTGTGATGGTGTCACGACAAACGACACCATTTGCAGTGCCTGCGGTCAGCAGTTTCGTAAAAAAATAAGCAAATTTAAGACTCCTGTGAAATGTTAAAACAATAACGTGTTTCCAGCAACATAATAATGGTTTCAAAATATTGTGGCATTACTACTTTGTACTTGCAACAACTTCAACTTTCATGAGTTTTAATAAGGACATATCGCTCTGGGCCGCCTCCGATATGTAAGCGACGCCATGTTGGTTACTTCGTTTTCGCGAGCGACTGTATCCATTTCGTGTTTTATTACTTTAAAGGTTTTTAAACCCCGACTGGTGTAACCAATTATTATACTGTTCGTCGCGCAGTGTTTTCTCTGCGATATTATTATTTAATCGTAGTTTTGGCATAACGGTAGTCGGACTTACAGGCGACGTGTCGAAATATCTATCCCTGCGTGTGCAATTATATACATGTAATAAAAGTTCCCGTATAAACCACCCACAGAACGAACACATAAACACTCACACACTCAGATTAAAATAATATCCTTGTTGCTAAAGTGCGAGTTCTTTGAAGCACATAATGTTCACATTGTTGGCGTACTTTCAAACAATATCACATTTTAAATAGCATAAATCTTTGGGTTTTGTCTTTGAACAGTTCCAGGTAAGAAATGTTAACTTCATACATAGTTTATTTATTTTTTATTATTTTTATTTATAAAGTTTTATTTACATGAAGTCGAAGCAACACTGTTGGCTTGGCCACTTTTGTACGTAACTGCATCTGATGCAGTTTAACTGCTTAATTGTGTGCTGCACACTTGTTCGGAATTTTTTTTCCATAGAATTTATTTTGAGTACTGTTGTAAAGTATTATTGTAGCTTAAACAGGAAGGCATCCCAGGTNTCTTTGAAGCACATAATGTTCACATTGTTGGCGTACTTTCAAACAATATCACATTTTAAATAGCATAAATCTTTGGATTTTGTCTTTGAACAGTTCCAGGTAAGAAATGTTAACTTACTACATAGTTTATTTATTTATTTATTATTTTTATTTATAAAGTTCTATTTACATGAAGTCGAAGCAACACTGTTGGCTTGGCCACTTTTGTACGTAACTGCATCTGATGCAGTTTAACTGTTTAATTGTGTGCTGCACTCTTGTTCACATTTTTTTTTCCATAGAATTTATTTTGAGTACTGTTGTAAAGTATTATTGTAGCTTAAACAGGAAGGCATCCCAGGTNCATAGAATTTATTTTGAGTACTGTTGTAAAGTATTATTGTAGCTTAAACAGGAAGGCATCCCAGGTTTGCAATTTTAGTTAAACCTAGCTAAAATACGTAAACTAAAGTATGTGGAAACAAACCTACGTTTTTTTTATGTTATCCGATTACGTTTTGAATTTGATTATACTTATGAGTGAACAGTTCAGACAACGCATTTTTGGTCAAATTATATTTAAGTTTATTTTGAACTGCAGGTTCTAATTATATGAAATTATTGGTTACGGGAAGTGAGGTAGAAACCGTAATACGGTCATCGATATTGCTGTATCATTAAAGGAGAGACAAGCCCTTGACATTTGGGAATTAAAATTTGACCTATTTATTAGTAAAATTACGTGAGAAGAAACACCATGTTCGTGAATAGTATTCGCTTGATTTGATGTCTGCCATCTGTGAACATTTGCCGTTTGATAAAATCAGCCGTTATTGGGAAATTAGGGAGTTTGTTAGCGGTGGGTGTTTATCGATTGTTATGATGCAAGATTCACTGACAACTGTTGATATGCCAGGAACCTCCGAATAATTAAAAAGATAGAAATATGTCTCGCACAGCTTTCGTGTTGAACCTTGGCGTAAAAAAATATAAATATGTGAATAGGTAACAAGTTTGAATTGTATAGGAAGTCGCATGAGCGGATATTAAACTACAGCCGTGCTCTACCGTACGGAAAATATGCTGACAAAATAACCTAAATTTTGTACTGGTTACAAACATTGTGGCGAAAACACACACCCTCCCCCTCCTCCCTCTATACTCACCCCAGGAGAGTAGAANGTACTGGTTACAAACATTGTGGCGAAAACACACACCCTCCCCCTCCTCCCTCTATACTCACCCCAGGAGAGTAGAAAGCGTGTAGCGGATAAGCAGTGATTTATACCAAGCAATCCTAGGGAGTATGACATCACAACAATACAAAACAAACACATCAAAGAAATGCAACCCCCACCCCAACCTACCCGGCAAATGAAATGCACAAATTAACGAAAGATCAGCAAGAAAGAAGAAAATGCGCGAAAAAGAGAAGAAGTTCAACATGCCTACATAAAATACACGGGCCAAGTTACCAAATAATTTAAAATNAAAATGCGCGAAAAAGAGAAGAAGTTCAACATGCCTACATAAAATACACGGGCCAAGTTACCAAATAATTTAAAATTTTTTTTTTTTTTCCAATATCACAGATTTCTAAGTTTTGGTATTAAACATTCACTTTACTACTGTATGGCTCTAGACTCACTTAATATTGTAATGGTTACAAAAATATAAATTATTAATTAATGTTCAGTTGCTTTTCTTATAATTGGGTGAACGCAGTAAGGTAAATGTGATGGAAGGTAAATTTTACACACCAGTTCGAAAATAGTGTAATGTGTGATGGAGCTTTTTACCCGAACAAAACTATTCTTATGGATGTTGCTCATTTTTAATAGTTTCTGTAAAAATTATAAATATCATTGCCGGTGAGTTACAAAAAATCGTTCTAATTTAATAGGCTTTAAAGTTTGTCAAAGTAAAGCCTCTTGAGAATTTTGGGCTTATGTGATATCACCTTTTATTCTAGCCACAATTCTTTGGAATGTTTTGTTTGTTGTTACAGCTTTTATTGCCACTACCCTGGCAGTGTCATTTGGANTATATTTTTTTTTCCAATATCACAGATTTCTAAGTTTTGGTATTAAACATTCACTTTACTACTGTATGGCTCTAGACTCACTTAATATTGTAATGGTTACAAAAATAGAAATTATTAATTAATGTTCAGTTGCTTTTCTTATAATTGGGTGAACGCAGTAAGGTAAATGTGATGGAAGATAAATTTTACACACCAGTTCGAAAATAGTGTAATGTGTGATGGAGCTTTTTACCCGAACAAAACTATTCTTATGGATGTTGCTCATTTTTAATAGTTTCTGTAAAATTTATAAATATCATTGCCGGTGAGTTACAAAAAATCGTTCTAATTTAATAGGCTTTAAAGTTTGTCAAAGTAAAGCCTCTTGAGAATTTTGGGCTTATGTGATATCACCTTTTATTCTAGCCACAATTCTTTGGAATGTTTTGTTTGTTGTTACAACTTTTATTGCCACTACCCTGGCAGTGTCATTTGGAAGTACGAAATTTTTATTATGCTCTATAATCAACAACCAATATACATTTTCGCAATATTTAGGAAAAAAGGAATTTTTGTTTGAAAAGTGAAATATCCTCGTCATTTTGAACAAAGTTCCCGACCATCATTGTGTTGCCGCAGGTCCATTTCTTGGTCCCTTAGTTGTAAGCGTTCTATGTATGGCCCAGTATTGTTGTCATTCAAAGAGTTCTTACGGCAGAGGTGGACCAGTTTCGTCATAGCAGCGAAACAAATGGTTCTGGTTTCATTAAAAAAAAAAAAAAAAAAAAAAAACAACGTAAAACTCTTGGCTGGCCTGAATGTCATTATTTATTTTATATTTTATGTTTTCATACAAAAATCTAGGGATCGTCTGCATCAAAATTGATCGCTCTACCAGCTTTCCTTAGACATCATTCTCCCCCGCCCGCCTTCTCCAACATGTCGGAGAAGGCGGGAGACACGCGGCCTCCTCGTACTGTATCCGCGCCCTATAAAGCAGACAGGCAGTCGTAACGGAGCACGGGGCTGGAGCTCGCGAAACGCCCGCCAGGTTTTCATGTCGACACCGTCCGAACCCTCGGAGAGCCAGTTTTAGAGTCGCCCGCCTGTTTTACGACCCAGCACCGATGCTTATCGCTAGTTTTACGCTCGCTCCTGGGCCGCGGGAAGAGACGGCGGTCCTAATTGCCATCGTTAGCGAGTGCTCTTCCATCCCTCGTGCAGTCGCGACGGCGCAAGGACGTTCGTGTCGACGCTCCACACGCGCCGAATTATTACCCTTCGTCGTCTCCTGTAATTGTCGTCATCTGGGGTGCCTAGCTTATTGTCAAGATGGAAATTACTACGCTGCGTTTATAATATTCGACCTGCACGAACACCGTAAAAGCAAACAAATTTGTTTGTAGATGCAGTTATTATTTTATCTTCAGGCGTAATCGCTTCTTCCACTTTATCTTCGGTTTTGCTAAAACTGGTGATCTACTAACTCCTTGGATTTGCGTGCCGCCTTAAGTCTGTTCAACTTCCAAACGTTTTCTCCTTATAGTTTAAGAATACTTCATGGTTTCACGATATCGATTATAATTTAATAAAAATACTAAATAATTTAAAAACTCACATCTATCAAATTTTTTTTAGCTTTAATGAATATATTCTACAAATTTCGAAAAGTTATTTTAACACGAAGTCACTGCAATTTCTTTGAAAACATACTGTTGGCTCACGTGCGACAACGGTTTAACTTGTAGCTATTTTATCTCAGAATTCCAAACTGGAATACGGACGAAACGCGAAATGAATCTCCAGAAAAAATACTACATGGCATTCTAATAATATGAACCAATCTTTTAAGTTCTAGGGCCTAACATAACGTATTACATTTTACCATGATAACATTTTAATGAAAATAAGACAAATTGAATGTTCTTGTAACTTGTTTCCTCTTTGTTTAAGAACCATTTTCTATCATTATCATATTATTTTCAGACTCTTATTTCATTTGACTACGAAAAAGCATGTATATATTAAATATTTAGAACATTTTTACTTTTCGAACTCCGTAAGAAGAAGCTTCCCTAGTCGTCGTGTGGGTCTAATTGTAAGGACTTGTGACTATTCCAATTTTTTAAAGTTATGGAATGTTTGAATTTCAGGCCAGAAATATAAGTAGATTTTTTGTTGCCAATGTATAAATTTGGTTATTGAAACATAAATGTGGTCGCTGTAAAGTGTCAATTTCAGCAAAAACCTCTGTTTACGATTCTTACTCTTCTGTAAAGCAGTGTTTTAAACTATAGCGACAGTGCTGTATCTTTTCTGAAGAGATGTCTGTACTAAAACCCCAATAACCAACGCTTGAAAATCTAAGGAAACAGAACACACGCGAAGCTATGATATTTTCTATCGCCGTCGTAATAGTTCCTTACGGCTGGACGCAACGTTGAAGGCGTTTAAAATTTGCCACTAGGGAGGCTCCTTAAAGAGACTGCATTGCTATAATTTTAGTTACTGTCAGCTGCCAGCCGGTACTACATTCGATCAGTCGTTATACGAGCTGCTGGCTGCCACCCTATACGAGGCTACAAGTAAATACTGGATTTTCNTACGAGCTGCTGGCTGCCACCCTATACGAGGCTACAAGTAAATACTGGATTTTCTAGAATATTCAGTTATAGTCTAGTGCTAGTACAAAAAGGCATATGTGATTCAAGACACGTTTTCTCACAAATATTTACTCAAATTTAAAGGCACAAAGCAAATACGTTAATTCCGAGGACACTACTATTATATATTAAATATTACTTGTACAGATTCCGCGAAAAGTACATTAAAAAAAATTAAAATTCAGTTAGCGAAATTAAATTTACGAGTGAAAATCATATACAAACATATTTTGATTGATAATTTTATTTCGTATAAATTAGTTTCCTTTGGCAATTTAATTTGGTTCTTTTATTCCATTCATAAACGACGTAAGTTACACTATTTTTGCATTATTTGTTTGTCTTGCGGTGCGTTTTGTAATGCTTTTCCTTTGCAGATTTACATTAGTTTATTNACTATTTTTGCATTATTTGTTTGTCTTGCGGTGCGTTTTGTAATGCTTTTCCTTTGCAGATTTACATTAGTTTATTCTTTCTCTTTGTATATTATTTTTCCCTTGCTTTTACGTAATAATTATTTTAAAATGTCATTACTGCCCTTTATTTCATGGAAATTATCACAAGAAGAGTTTATATGAAACATGTAGCTGGAATTGTGANAATGTCATTACTGCCCTTTATTTCATGGAAATTATCACAAGAAGAGTTTATATGAAACATGTAGCTGGAATTGTGAAATGAAGTTCCTATGTGGTTTTTATTACTCGCTGTGTATTTGCAGGTTTATTCCCCACCTGCATGTATAGATCCTCATGTAATAAACCAAATTATAAGTCAAATAGCATATATACACTCATTGCCATAAAAATTTGCACATCCTGTAAAAATAACTCTGCTACTGCGAAAGACATCGAAGGTTGACTTACAGTTTCATACGTTGCTGCACGACGTAAATACCTACGTCGTTTCAGGGCACCGCCATCGTTTTCAACGGGGGATGTTTAAACATTCATGCCAATAGTACACGTAATGCCACACACAATACATGTCAGTCATGAATAATGAGCAATAAGTGTGCTGAGAAGACGTACGAAACAGGCAAAATATCAGTTAACGGAGATAGAGAGATTTACTTTATTTTGGCAGCTCGAGGTAGCATGTGTGTT
>NQII01001126.1:209722-239545 GCA_002778355.1 Clitarchus hookeri | reverse complement strand
GACATCCTTGTACATCATCCAGCGACATCCTTGTCCATCATCCAACGACATCCTTGTCCATCATCCAACGACATCCTTGTCCATCATCCAGCGACATCCTTGTCCATCATCCAGCGACATCCTTGTCCACCATGCAGTGACATATGACTGTCTCACCAGAGCATCATTTTTCCACCACAAGCATTTCCTGATGCCTATCACAGACAAACCTACGGTACCGATGGCCTTTATGTATTCTGTCATGTACACCTTAGAAAACAACGTGGGATGCTGCACACTGTATATTGTCTTCGGCAACGTACTATGCTTTCTTTTAGGAGCTGTTGTTAAAATGTTCCATATATTCATGGAAATAAATACTATGATATGAGTAATGAGTAGGCTATTTGCAAAAGTAGCTATATCCAAAAATAAAAATGAAATGAAATATTGTTATTCCTGGATTTCTTAGCTCCTTGGTTACGAACAAAACATTTCAAAAATGTGAAAAAGTAGTTAGATATCCTATAAAATAAAGAAAGAAAATTGGGTCCAGTAACAAAATAAGTTAAATCTACGCTCTTTCCAGTTGCAAAAAAAAAAAACAGTTACATATATCTATAATATATACCATCGCAAAAACAGTTAAATCCTAATGAAAATATTGATATGATAAATTTTAAGAAGCAAAAGAAACTTTATACTTTTAATTTTACCATCGGGTTTATTTTCAGTTAATTATGCTTTTATTACATTAAAACATTTACCGGTTTATAATTATTACATTTACTATGGAGTAAAAGAATAGTGTGTCTTTCAGTAATTTGAAAGTCTAAGAAAGTAATATGTTGGTGATACTGGAGAACATCTGGTATCTTATCAACAGCGTAATTCTTATTGTAGGTTTACAGTTGCTTCTCGGTTTTGGTTAAAGTATTTTCCACGTATATTAGGACAGGAAATTAATGAGATGAATGAGGATGAATGCATTGTTCAAACATCTTCCAACAATTCTAGGAAGAAGAGAACTCAATAATCTAGCTTAAAACTTAGCTGTTTTTGCATCTGCGCAAAAAAATTAACGTGGTGGATACTTCAGTTCCAAAACCAGCTTAATCCATTATCCAGTGGAAAAATCAGTTAGGTGCATTTTATTTTAACCATTAGAATGTTTTCATTATGCCAGTTTATACACATTTTCTTTACTAAAACAATTAATTTGTCTTAACTGAATTAACAATAAAGTATATAGATACCTCAATTAAGATATATTCTAGAAGTGTTCTCTCTAACACCGAAAAACTTTTCAAGTGGATATAGCTACTTTTACATTTGGGCTACTCAAGTGTACTCTTAACACACGGAAACACAATCTGTAATGACGATTTTTCAGTACAATTGGTTATAAGTATGTGCAATATTTTAGTAGGACGAGAAATCTTTCCCTAAACACGATGTTCTTATGTTGAAGCATCATGTTTAGTTTTCTTAACCAAAATTCCATGTATCGTGTGTATTTTGAGTTGGCTCCTTATCTTGCAATATCATAAGTCCAATACTTTTTATGAATTTGCCTTTCTTGAGCCACAAGTCGACATGCATTCTCTCGAAAATCACGACGTATTTTTAAATTTACGTTTCGCATTTGGTCAACTCCGAAGCTGACAAATTACCAAATACATAATACTGAATTACCGCTATGTTTATTTTGCCTTTTTAAAGTGTAAGATTACACATACTGGCGAAGTATGTGGTATAAATAAGAGAACTATACAATAATTATTGCACAATAGTTGCTAAAATAATATATAAATATGTATTTTCTGATGACATTTATTGTATAGTAGCAATTTAACTTTGTAATTGTTGTATTTTGTTGAGTATACATTTGAAACGGGCTTCTAACAACTTTAGGAAATAATTTCTGTTCATTTTAAGACTTTATTGGGTTTGTAATCACGATACAACAAAATAGGCAGTTGAATGCGCATTGTTCCAACTTAAGCCTTGCAAAATGATAAATACAAATCACGAAAAGCCAAACTCAATTGGAACATGGCTTCAATCTTCAAGAGCTTGCGAGGTAGATTGCAAGAGGAGCAAGAAGAGGTCAGCGTCAAGAGAGTGGCAAAACAAACAAGAGGCAGACGCGGCACTGCACAAGACGATGGCCCCCGGGGCACAGCGGGACCACGGTAAACCAGCCAGTGGTTTTCTCTTGGCGAGCAAGATGGAGACACCGTCGCCAAGATATCGTCGCCGGAAGAAAGGTTCATTATACTCCAGTTAGGGTGAGTGAAGAGTGAAGAGATTTGGACGGCTTTGAACAGCGAGGTTTTGAGAGCCGATGAGGGTGATTTGGGGTTAGTATGGAGCAGCGCCGGAATTAAAGGGCGGAGGAAACGGGAGATCCACGAGAAAACCCGTCTACCAGCGGAATCGTCCGGCGCGATTCCCAAATGTGAAAATCCGGGGGTGACGCAGCCGGGGATCGAACCCTGATCGCCGTGGTGGGAGACGAGCAGTCTAACAGCTCAGCCACCGCGGCCTCTTATTCAGGTTGGTAACAAAACGAGATTTATTATGAAAGAGTTTGGCGTAGGGAAAATTTCCGCTGCTAGGTGTGCAGTGTTCCAAAAAGTTACTTAATTAAAATGTTAAGCTACGAGAATAATAAAAGAGAAATATGTTTCGTATACTCTATTCACGGTTTCTTTACACTCTTTGAATCATACCTTTAGAAAGTCATCAAATGTGTGCCGTGTGTGTTCGTGTCCTAATTATTTCTTGTATCACAAGCATTTTTTACTTGTTTTAACATTAAAGTATCTAATTTTTTGTTAAGTTTAATTTGTAATTATATTTTATCTTTAAATTTTAATATCTAAATTATAAATTATATGTTAATAAAAACATAGAAAATATTTGTGTTTATAATGCCAAGTAAAAAATTGCTGTTGTGCAAAATAGCATTGCACCGAGTGTGCACGAATGCAGTGCGTTGTCCCTTTGGTGTAATTTTCTCGACTCGGTTAAGCTTTGTTTGCATGAGGTGGAGGAATATCCTGAAAATAGGACTTTGGCAGGGCTTCAGAAGAGTTGGAAATAAGCGTAATTTGTCTATAGTTACGAAGTTATTTAATATTTTGTTTATGAATATTGCATTTATCCTGTTTGTTTAGCGTACAAAATATAGAAAATGTGGTGCCTTTCCGACACTAGCGCTTAGCTAGTGGCGAAAATTTTCCCTTTGCCAAATTTTTAACATTGATCTTCCAAACCTATTGTAGAAGTAACCCTACTGGAAAACATTAAGGGGGAATCAGGCCTCGTTAGCTTGGATTTTTACATGTTTTCTATAAGTTAGTGTTGCACAAAGTGTAATGGCCCTCTTTCCTGTAGGTTGTTCACCGTTGATTAATCACTTTTGAAATCAACCTCTGAAAAATGTCACTGTCCTTACTTGCATGTATTTTAACGGGTATACGGAATGACATGCGTCCAGTGTAGTTGGTAACGACGGAGGGAAAGTATTCCCTTGTCAATGTTGAATTAAAAGTGTTAAGAAAATATATCTGTGAATGCTAAAATTATTTATTTTTATTTCTGTATATTTTTGTCCCATTATAGTGTATTAAAGTGTAATCATTAGATTTATAAAATATATACTTTTTCTGAAATGCCACAGTTTTACTTGGCCGACGCGCGAATAAAGTGATGAGGCCCATGGCAATGTTAATTGTACATATGGTGGAAGAATACACAGGTTTTTCAGTCCGAAGACCGGCACACCATCCATCCCGCACTGCAACTGTACTCGGATGAGTAAGACAGTCCACAGCACTTTCTCCTCTTCTCTTTTTGGGCCATTATCTATTCTTAGTGCCTTTACGCGGTAATCTATCGTTTCTCTCGATAAAACCTGTCCTCTTCCCCAATCAGAAGTATTCCGACTTCAAACCTTAAAGCCTTTACCCGAATATGCCCTCATGGGTCCTCGGAATTTTCCTCTCGCCATTGGTTGTATTAGTCTTATCTCTTCTCAATCGTTTTGCCAAATTCATTCCATATCTTGTGGGGAGCTCTTTATCTTTCATTGCCTTACCCAATTCCAAGTGAATACCCTTTATATACGTTATTACCTGTAGCCATTGATTTATGTCTTCAGTTTTACTGCAGTCTATAATCACATACTGCATTGTGTCGTCGACAAAGCAAACATCACAAATAACGATGATCGCACCAGCCGAAAACAGTGAAATTTCACCTTGAAGTTCCCGTGGCCTGTATTCAGTTGCGTGCTGTAATGAAGCATAATGATCCAGTCCCATTTCATTCTTTCCTTTACTTCTGTAATCAGCCCGTACATAACTCTTTCCTTTTCAGTAGTTCACTATGCATCTTGCCACTGCTGAAGAACTTCTTCCATGATATCTGACCTCCTCCTTCGACAGTCTTCCATTTCGCGCTCTCTCCGCCACAATGCCGCGGTATGTAATCATAATATCAGCATGCAGTAGTCCAGCCAAGACAGGGTGTGACTCATTGGATAATGCTCTGTAAGCTCTAGTAACGGTCAGCTGCGCCGCCCTCTGGACACTGATGAGTCTCCACGTACGCCACACCAACTCAGTTCTAGAATGCCATATTAATGCCCCATATGATATTATGGCTTCGAACATTACTAAATATATTATTCCTAGTGTTGTATAGCTGAGACCCCAGCTGGTATTTCCAATTCTTCTTATCTTTTGAAAGACTACTACAGCCTTTCGTGACACATACTCAACATGCTTGAAAAGGCTCATCTTTTCATCCACAATGACTCCCAAGTACTTAAACTCATGTACATTTTTAACCGGGTCCTTACCGAAGTACACATTAGGTGGTCTCTGCAGTTTTCCTTTCAGCAGTATCGTCTTGATTTTTGTTATGGAAAATCTCAATTTCACTTGCAGTGACCAATCCCACATCTTCTCCATTATTTCTGCGGCCTTTTCTTCTAATTGCCTTGTTACATCTCCCTTAATCAGGATCAGTGCATATCCGAAGGCTACGCTCCCAGGTGGAAGACCCAGTTCCAAAAACCCATCAAAAATGATGTTCCATAGGATAGGTCCAAAGACCGACCCCTGGGGCACCCCTTTGTCAGCACCTTTTTCACTTGTTTTGTTTTGGCTGTATATGTGCTCTACCTGTCTGCAAAGAAGTCCATGATCAATTTGTAGATGTTTGCCGTACATAATTTCCTCTCTAGTTAATGCATTTATTCCGGCCACCAGGCATTATCGAACGCCCCTTTAATATTCTGTAATACACGAAGTACATATTTTGCAGTGGAAATCATGATATACTGCATGACATCATATAAGGCGAAGTCTGTTCCCATGACTTTTCTAAATCCGTATTTTTTTCGTGAAGCATTCCTTTATCTTTTAAGGCCACGATAAGTCGCCTATTGATTATTTTCCCGTAGACTTTGCCCAGTACCAGAAACAATGTTAGAGGCCTCTATGATACTGGATCTGCTGGATCTTTGCTATCTCCTTTATACAAGATCCGCAGTTTTCCTTGTTTCCAAGGGACAGGAAACACACCAGATCTGAGACTATGATTACACAGCTTTAGCAGATCTACCTATATCCTAGAAGTTGCTTCTCTTTATCATTTCTGCTCCCAGATCATTATAGCCCGGTGACTTCCCAATCTTCAGCTGGTACACCATTGCAGTCATTCTTCCTGATCGAAATCATGTGAATTTGCCACATCCGGGATTATTACCATGTCTAGTCTCTTCCTGGTGTACTCCTCCCACTCTCCTTCTCGGGATTCATCTGGCACGAGCATGTGGAGCAGAAATTCCACTTACATGCAGAGGTCAGTGCACGTCTTCCCATCTATCTTGATGCTAGGTAGAGGTAGTTCCTTCTTCATATTAATTAAGGACAATTTGTATACCTCACAAAACGGGTCCACATTGCCAACTTGGGTAACAAAGTCTGCCCATGACTTCATTTTCTTGACTGAACCCTGTTGAAGTAAGCCTGTTTTTTTCCTTCTTTATTCTTGTGGGGATTGCGCCCTCCCTTCACCTCTGAGACTGTGAAGTTTCTGCCTTTCTCTTCGTATTTATTTTCTTTCATTTTCAAGTTTCAAATCCCACTATGACTGATTTGGCAATCCATAACTATTTTTACGAAGAGTTTCTTCACAGGTTTACTGTATTACTTAAGTGATTGATTGCAGACTCTTTCCTCTATTCCCAGTGTTAATACAATTGGATCTTAAGCAGGGCTTTCAAAAGTGCTCAGTTTACCGTGAGCATTATGTATCAGAATACTTTAAACTCTCCCTCGCTCGGCTAGAGACGCTCATGTACTATTCGACCAACTGATCTGTGCATCCGGGGAGAGGTGGCACACGGGCGCTAGCGTATCTTGTTGATAGGGAGCGATCAGCTCCGAGTAGGGGAAATATATGACGGTATGCCGTCTATGTGAGCGCATGTACATCTGCCGACACAGATATGTCAAGCACAACCCGGGTATCAGATCTCAAATTACATGGGAAGGTTAACACTGTGTCCCGAATTTATGGTCTAAGCTACACTGGCCACCTTCAGCCGAGCACTTTCATCCCTTAACAAAGGGGCAAGGGAGGGTGAAATAGAGGAGGGAGGGGGATTGGATGGTCTTACGAACTTCTTGTATTTCATGGATGCACAGTTATCTTGGTCAAACAGTAATTCGGCTCCTGATGAGCGACAAACGAATAAGAAAGCGTTCATAGAGTCAAGTTGTTTCTTGTTTTTTAAACTCAGGTGTCCGTATTCAGAAGAATTTACATAAACCATTTCTAAATAAATATTTATACTGGCCTAACAATTCCAATGTCTAAACTCACGATTTAGAGTTAACTAACATTTATATTCAGAGAAAATACTTAGGCCATGTTTTGCTGTAACTAGTCACTGGTTTGATTACAGAAAAGGTGTGACATCACCGCAAAATTGTATGTTGCTGTGGTAGTTAGTAAGTTTTCGTTTCCTTTCCCCACTTGGTTTTCAATTCGCATTTGTGGAGATCACAGTTTGAGGTTATGTTTTACGTAATTGGTTAAACTGGTGAGCGTGAATAGTGAGTGAAATAATGGGAAATAAACGCATGGACTGGTGGATAAAACACAAGAAATCATATTTGATACATTTATCACATGACACATTAAATATATACTAATAATGACCACATAAATATTTTGCACATTTTTAACTTAAGCGAATGTATTTTTTAAAAGAAATAATATATGTAATAAAGAGATATGAATATATAACATAAAGAACGTTGCTGATTGAAAATATTCAAGGTTAAACAATTTCGTAATGTGAAATTACAACTGTTTCACGTGTTTTAGGAACTACTCTATAAATTATCCCCATATTTAGTCAAAATAGCTATCATGCTGAAAGAAGTTTTTAAAAAACACAGTTGCTTTTGAGAATTTCATCTAACTTACTTGAAAAAGCCTATGCAAGTTCAGAAGAAATAAACTCGTTTGCTGTATTGATAAAAACAATATATATCAAGTTTTATGCTACAAAGAGGTCTTAATAATATGAAGAAATTCCTCGTAAAATCTTTTGCAAAGCTTTTTTAAAATTAAACTAAGACTGACAGATTTCAGATTCAGCACGTGAAGTTCCGTGCTGCGCAGATGGATGCTTCAGCTCGTATTTCCATTATCAAACCATACACGTCCCGTTTTTTTTTTTTTTTTGTTAATATCAGGAGTTGGTTATACAGCTTTGTTACTTGTTTTGGGACCTCGGTGCATCGCTGGAAAGTAATACAGTTTTCAAAGGGCGTGCCTTGCCTCTTTCTTCTATTTCCCACCGGCGAGAGAGAAAGAATTCCCTCTCACGTTTTCCTTTGTTTTTTTATTTCATTCCCATTATATTATTTTTCTCTTTTTCTCCCCGCCGTACTGTTCTCTCCGCCGCGCCGCCTACACAGACGCCTGTTTGTTTCGCTGCCCGCAGAGCACTGAGCGCGTGGCCCACTTACAGCATCCGACGTGAGTCATTCTTGCGCGCGCCCCGGGCTCTGGTGGCGTGTAAGTCTGTTGGCGGCTTTTTATTGGGTCTGGTTTGCGCCCGGTGTTCGTAAAAACCGATTAGTCGCCGGCCCGAATCTGCGCACCCCCTTTTTTTCACCCCCTCCGCCTTCCATAAACCGCACCACCCTAACCTAACACAAAATTGGCCGCTGCTAAAGATGAGCTTAAACGATATTTTCAAGTATCTGCGACAACTGTTACTGTGGCACACAAATATCTTATTTGTATTCGTGATTTTGTCACAGTAACAAAAAAAAATATTTTTTAAAAAGCACGAATGGAACAGCGGTGAAGATTGCATTACCAGTGTTGATTTGAAAACTGCTGTATTTAAGTGAAATTTATATTTCAGATTTGTCTCTAAGGTTTTGTCATATTACAGGGCAATTTTCGCGTCACTGAAATAATTTACCTTAATCTACAAGATGTTCGATGATTATAATAAAAATACAATAAAACATTTTACTTTGTAAAAAATTATCACGACACTTGACAAAATTAAAATAACGTTTCATATAAAATAAATTATATGTATTGTATTTTATTAGCATCCAATGATTTGTAGACTAACTGTATAAAATACAGTAGGTCGGAGCAAATACAATAAAAATGAAACTAAACATTCATGCGAAGAGCTTTATTGCCGTTGTAAACAGAAGCTTTGGTTACTCACTGAATAGTTTGTTTAAAAGCAGTCAGCCGCCATCTCTTGGTAAACATGCAAGGCTAGATGTGACGCTGTGACATGTCACGGGTAGATGAAATAAACTGTGATGAAGAAGCTGCTTCGCTTGTCACAGTTTGTTTCACACGCTGTGGAGTGTCATTAGGCGATATCTCAGTCACAGATAGTGCAATGACTTTGTAACTTATATATCTGTGACAAGAAGACATCTGCACCAAAGTAGCAGCCTGCGCTGCGATTCATCGGCCGTCTCTGGACACTGCCCAGCAGAGTCTGAAACTGTATAAACACGGCGCATTTTTTTCGACGTGAATACGTCTTTAAAATCAGACCGACATAAGTGGTACCACCAGAACGGAAGCGGCGATGTAACTCTTGCCAAGGGATCCATTCTGACACTATTACTACGTTTAGAGTAAAACTTTGGAATGGACTGAACTCAAACTGGAGTAAAAACGGAACGAACATGAACCAAAATTCGTGTTTAAGGTAAAGTTTTCGATCCGGATTGACAAGTAAACCAGAGCGAAGATGATGTGAATACGGACTGAAAGCTGTGTAGTGACATTTTTCAGCAACTGCGTGAACTTAAGAACAAATAATACTCTTAAAATAATTACACGATAGTTAATTTTTTTCGTTCCGAAGTTATTTTGAAGCCAGTATTTTCCTTTTATATTATTACCAAATCAAAAAATTTCTCACATCATATAATTTTTACCACAGTAAAATTTTAATAGTTGTTCCTCCAACATTACGCTTTAAAAAACTGTACGCCCGTTTCGGGAAAATATGGGAACACAACACTTCAGTAAACTTTCAATTCGGATTCTACTCTCCAACCAACCTTGCGAATGAAGTGTCTTACTCATTCCAAACCCACTTCAATAAAGTCTCGGTGTGTTTGCGGTTAAGTTTCAACTGGGGTTCTTCAGTCCGCTCTAAGTTCAATCCGGATTGAAGTTTTATAGTCTGTTCGCAGTTTCTTCGCACTTTCTGAATCAAACCTTCGAAAAATCACCTCATGCACGACGATCTAGGTTGTTTACTAAATATGTAATGTATCACAAGCGTTTTATATTTGGGTTACCATAAAAGCACCTTATTTTTTGTAAAAAAAAAAAATTTTTTTGTCTATGAATTATAAAATTTCCTTTATAATTTATATGAATAAAAACAGTGAGAAAATTAGTGCCTAGTAATAAATGGTTCCTACGTAAAATATTATTAAAGTTAGTCCGTACGTATGCGGTACGTTGTCCCTCTGGTGTTATTTTCAAGACTCAGATAAACTATGTTTGCACGAGGCGGAGGAATATCCTGGAAGTATAACTTTAACAGGGCTTCAGAAAAGTATGAAGTAACAGTGAATTGACTATACTAGAAACGTACCACATAACTTATAAATGTGGTCTCACTCGATAAAGTAATACGACTACGATGTGAGCATGACCTTGAGTTGACGTCGAGCATGCGCGTGGTGCGGTTGGCGGCCATTTTGGGCGTGGGCGAAAATTTCCTGGCAGTACATCTCGCGACTAAGGTGTGCTAGTGCGCCTGATTTGGCTGCCACGCGAAATATCTCGTCTGCATCTGTCGACTTAAGACTAGAGACCTGGAAAATTCGCGAGTTCAATGACCTGCACGCTAGACTCTAGTCTTATGTACTAATATGCCTATATCAACTGCGTACTAGTTGTCTGCTGTCACAATGAAAGGCGACGATTGTGCCAGCGTTCTCCAGGAGGTGTCAAACACCGTGCGTGGACAAATGGCTGAAGTTATATAAACACACATGTTTTTTATTCTTGTTTTTCCCAAAAAAGAATCCGCGAATTCTTTAGGTCTCTACTTAAGGCATACAAATTGAGCTTAGTAAATTATTTGTGGGTGACAAATCAAACATAAGTAACAAGTGAATTTAAAACTTATGCTGTCGGCCCATAATCCCGGAAAAGCGCAGAGTGAGAAAGTGAGTGAGTGAGTGAAGAGATTTGGGTGGCTCTTAACACCGATGTCTTGAGAGCCGATGAGGGTGAAGCTAAATGAGTATGGAGCACCTCCGGAATGCCAGGGTGGTGGAAACGGGAGATCCCCTTGAAAACCCACCACCCAGCGGCATCGTCCGGCACGACACCCACATGCGAAAATCCGGGGGTGACCACGCCTGGAATCGAACCTGGTACGCCTTGGTGGGAGGCGAGTTGTCCGACCACTACACCACCGCGGCTCCTTCGATCAGAAGGTAACGCCTTGTTCCTGGCAGAACGTGTGAAGTGGCTGCGAGAACAAAGGTAAAGGCCATTTCACACAATAAAATATTTATTGAATTCAACTACTTGAATTAAATTTATTGAAATTAAAATTTGCTTCATTTGCTTTTCAATTAATTGCATTCAATAAACTTTCAAGTCTTCCATTAAAAATTTATTACTAACGTTTAAATGAATCATGTTTAAAAAATCCGAAAATAATATGACTCATGCACGACACAAAAATAATTGGTTAAACCCAAACCAATTTTCATAGTTTTAATGTAAATTTTCTTTTTTAATAATATGCATCCTTATTTTACAATTATATTACTATGAGATAAACTCCATAAGTACTGTCAGAGAAACAATGATAAGCTATTAAATATTTGGATTGAAGAACATATAAAACATGTTCTAAACGAAAAACCTTGAAGGAAAACGAAATATTCAAGAAATTGAAAGAGAAAATGGTCGCGTATGTGACGTTTTAATGACGTCGTACAGCATTCAGTGAATTGAATTCAATAAAAATTGAAGGTAATTTGAAAAAAAATAAAAAATTGACGGTGTGAAAGGGCCTTAAGTCGACGTGGCGCGCGCTGATAACTCAGCCGTGTTCACGTAAAACCTTAAGCTCTGTCCCCAAAACAACCACTCCACAATTTGNCACATAACTTATAAATGTGGTCTCACTCGATAAAGTAATACGACTACGATGTGAGCATGACCTTGAGTTGACGTCGAGCATGCGCGTGGTGCGGTTGGCGGCCATTTTGGGCGTGGGCGAAAATTTCCTGGCAGTACATCTCGCGACTAAGGTGTGCTAGTGCGCCTGATTTGGCTGCCACGCGAAATATCTCGTCTGCATCTGTCGACTTAAGACTAGAGACCTGGAAAATTCGCGAGTTCAATGACCTGCACGCTAGACTCTAGTCTTATGTACTAATATGCCTATATCAACTGCGTACTAGTTGTCTGCTGTCACAATGAAAGGCGACGATTGTGCCAGCGTTCTCCAGGAGGTGTCAAACACCGTGCGTGGACAAATGGCTGAAGTTATATAAACACACATGTTTTTTATTCTTGTTTTTCCCAAAAAAGAATCCGCGAATTCTTTAGGTCTCTACTTAAGGCATACAAATTGAGCTTAGTAAATTATTTGTGGGTGACAAATCAAACATAAGTAACAAGTGAATTTAAAACTTATGCTGTCGGCCCATAATCCCGGAAAAGCGCAGAGTGAGAAAGTGAGTGAGTGAGTGAAGAGATTTGGGTGGCTCTTAACACCGATGTCTTGAGAGCCGATGAGGGTGAAGCTAAATGAGTATGGAGCACCTCCGGAATGCCAGGGTGGTGGAAACGGGAGATCCCCTTGAAAACCCACCACCCAGCGGCATCGTCCGGCACGACACCCACATGCGAAAATCCGGGGGTGACCACGCCTGGAATCGAACCTGGTACGCCTTGGTGGGAGGCGAGTTGTCCGACCACTACACCACCGCGGCTCCTTCGATCAGAAGGTAACGCCTTGTTCCTGGCAGAACGTGTGAAGTGGCTGCGAGAACAAAGGTAAAGGCCATTTCACACAATAAAATATTTATTGAATTCAACTACTTGAATTAAATTTATTGAAATTAAAATTTGCTTCATTTGCTTTTCAATTAATTGCATTCAATAAACTTTCAAGTCTTCCATTAAAAATTTATTACTAACGTTTAAATGAATCATGTTTAAAAAATCCGAAAATAATATGACTCATGCACGACACAAAAATAATTGGTTAAACCCAAACCAATTTTCATAGTTTTAATGTAAATTTTCTTTTTTAATAATATGCATCCTTATTTTACAATTATATTACTATGAGATAAACTCCATAAGTACTGTCAGAGAAACAATGATAAGCTATTAAATATTTGGATTGAAGAACATATAAAACATGTTCTAAACGAAAAACCTTGAAGGAAAACGAAATATTCAAGAAATTGAAAGAGAAAATGGTCGCGTATGTGACGTTTTAATGACGTCGTACAGCATTCAGTGAATTGAATTCAATAAAAATTGAAGGTAATTTGAAAAAAAATAAAAAATTGACGGTGTGAAAGGGCCTTAAGTCGACGTGGCGCGCGCTGATAACTCAGCCGTGTTCACGTAAAACCTTAAGCTCTGTCCCCAAAACAACCACTCCACAATTTGTTTTTGTCCCTGTTTCGTGTCACGGCAGTCCAGGACTTTCTATAACACTGCTGTCTTCTAAGGCGGATCAGGCCCCGTCATTTCGGAATTTTTTTAATTTCGGCAAGTACCCGCAAACGTGAATTTTGTATGGAATTTTTCGGACGACAAGACATCAGGTATAACTTGATGCGTTTTCCAGAATCTTTTATGTTCGACTGCCGTAGCTATTGCAACCTATGAAGTTGCTCACACGAAATAATCAAGTACATTACATCGGCTTTTACAAGTTATAAAATATCAAGTGCGGAGAAACTGTAACAATTCACGAACATCAAGGAAGATATCATTCATTCTTTGTCGTGCCAAAAATTGCAGTGCACCTCCTGAAATCGGATTTGATGCGGCAAATCTATAATAATAATTCGACGGGGACTGACCCTCCTTAAATGGTTTAGGTAGTGACGCACGTGAGGGTATCTCGACATAGCGTGTGGAGGTTGTAAATGAAGAACCCATTTCCCAGCTCTTCCTTCTTCGGAGAGATTTACTGATGCCACCCACACTTACCTCCGCGAACACAACACTTGCTCTCCCTTCCGGTCTTTTCCTCTTAATTACGGTATTTTCACTACCAACATAACACCTCCACACTCGAGGAGACGTTTACTGCTCACCGTCAATCATTTCACTGAAGGGTCGGGCAGGGAGTCTTCCATTTACAGCGCCGTGAGCTATCGGTCTCCAGTAAAATTTTACGTGTAAATAGACGACACGGATGGATAAAGGTGTTATGTTACAATTTCTGAAACAAACCAATTTTTAACAACAAGCGAAGGCATTATGCAAGCATTTTTCACATGGCATCGTCGGGAATATCAGAAATTCAACGAGTCCTTTTTACTCGTCAAGACTAATCCTGAGAAAAACTATTCTTAAGAATCGCTGACGTCAGTTTACTGAAAACTTTGATTTTGTAACTATTACACCTTCATCCACTTGCGTCTTAAGTTAATACAGTGGATTTTATTGTTTCGTACTGAGCGTGTCTAGCTCACCACAGAAAAGTTTGACTAAGGTTAATACCAACAAAACAATTTGTAGCGGCAAAGATATATATAAATATTATATATACATACATAAATAGAGAGAGATAAGTGCAATGAAAAACAGCTTACGTCCACATTATAGGCAAATGCAGGCCAAGTTCGTTAATCTTTAAGGATCCTGAGTTGTTGAATATTATCGAATGGGCAGACATATTGGTGAACTTTAAGTAATTAAATCAATCAGCTCATTAATTTGACGTACAAGAAGTATTAACAATTCTCGAAAAGTGATTTAGTTAGAAAACATATATATAATGATTTACTAAAATTGGAAATATTTCCTTTTATTTAATCCTTTCGACTACTTGTTTAGTTCTGTTCGCGATATCACACACTTATACGCACGGAACTACCGCATGGTTCGGTTTACATGTAGTAAAGTGCTAGTTTTAAATAAGACTGTCTTGTTTGTTGAATTAATTACATGATAAATTACTACACCATAGAGCTTACAGAAAAATGAAGAAGGATTTTTAAAATATGGTTTGTGGAGTAAACTTTTTTTAATATGTTGACTGCTCGGTCGGAATGCGGCCTTGCCAAAATTCTGCGTGCAAACGTATAGTTTAGTGTAATAGCGNTTACATGTAGTAAAGTGCTAGTTTTAAATAAGACTGTCTTGTTTGTTGAATTAATTACATGATAAATTACTACATCATAGAGCTTACAGAAAAATGAAGAAGGATTTTTAAAATATGGCTTGTGGAGTAAACTTTTTTTGAATATGTTGACTGCTCGGTCGGAATGCGGCCTTGCCAAAATTCTGCGTGCAAACGTATAGTTTAGTGTAATAGCGNTAATATGTTGACTGCTCGGTCGGAATGCGGCCTTGCCAAAATTCTGCGTGCAAACGTATAGTTTAGTGTAATAGCGAGGGTGTCGCATTTTATGGCACTCCTGTGCAAATGTCTACCTTGAAAACTTTGAACTGTTTAATTTAACGCGATGTAATTATGCAGAGAGAGATTTTATAAATCNGCAAATGTCTCCCTTGAAAACTTTGAACTGTTTAATTTAACGCGATGTAATTATGCAGAGAGAGATTTTATAAATCAATAATATCGATGGATTTGTACTATTGGCAAACGTGCTGTGAGAGTGCACGACCCTAGGAGTGGTCCAGCTGGAGANAATAATATCGATGGATTTGTACTATTGGCAAACGTGCTGTGAGAGTGCACGACCCTAGGAGTGGTCCAGCTGGAGATAGCCCGTTGTCTGGGCCGAGCGGTCCATTGTATCTACCTGGGCAGCGAAGTCTCCGACGGTTTGCTCGCCAAGCTCAAAGGTATTTTATTACGTTTGCATTCCAGAGCTAGGATTCCAACTGCGTGTCCGCTCGGGCATTCCACGACCGTTATGACATACCTTCGTCCCCAACCCCCTCCTTTCCCCTAGGCTCCTGCTGCGCAATTTTCCAATAACTTGCCGCCCATTCCTTTCCCCGCACAATAGAAGTTTTTTGACTTGCTCGTCTTTCGAAAATTTGTACCAGTTAAGGGGATGCCGGCGCTTGGACGAGGTGCAAGTACCTTGTTGCTCGCCGGTGTCTCATTGTGCAAGTCCGAAAAATATTATCAGTTTTTATATTATTCTTTATTGATATTTTTCCTATTCTATATTATTCAATACTCTTCTATATAATTTTCATTCTATATTATATTATTATATCGTAAATAAGACTAAGTAAGTTAGTGGAAATCTACGAAAAATGAAATTTTTTGTATTTCTGTTATGGCACTACGTAACAGTGATTCAAAACTAGAAAACTGAAACACTTCTGCTATTNTGAAATTTTTTGTATTTCTGTTATGGCACTACGTAACAGTGATTCAAAACTAGAAAACTGAAACACTTCTGCTATTGTGAATAGCTCTTATGAGTTTGAACTTGCTTAGAGGTAGGAAAACTTGCATTAAATGAACCGTTCCTTCAGCAGAGACTATTTTCAATAATATCTTATTAAACAGGTTTTTTTATTATGTTTTCATTTGTAATTTTATTTTAGCGAGATTCAAACCTTAGCGCTATCAGAAATGATTATTTTACTGTTTACATACCAGGTTTTGTAACTGCGGTAGATTAATGAATTCGGGTAAATAGATTCCCCATTCTCGTAAAAAAAAACTTCGCCAATTGCTATGAGCCTTGAAATGTCATTCATTTTATTCTGCTTTTGGAGAATTGTATCTATGTTTTTAATATGCTCTGCAATGAAAAATGGTACCATTCGTGATGTGTTACTTTTTTGATCTCTTTTAAGCTTAGACTGACGAGAAACTCTCATTGTCATTAATGAAAAACAGTGATGAAGGCATGGACAACACAGCCAGTTGACGTACATATTTTATCACCATTTGCATTTTGAAGCATGCATATTTATTTATAGTTTTCTCTTTAATAATCATTTCGAGCAATCAGCGGTGATAATTGTTGGCCTGAGTTGCTCGGCTACAGATCTTATCATATGTGGACTACACGNCATTTCGAGCAATCAGCGGTGATAATTGTTGGCCTGAGTTGCTCGGCTACAGATCTTATCATATGTGGACTACACGACAACAATTTCAAATACTCATGAATCCCGTCTGCTGATATATTTGGTAAATTTTATATCCAGAGTAGCTTCACTTGCTTACTAACAGCACTGCGAATTTCTAATCTTGATTACACTTTTTCGCAGAATCTCCTTTTACGTGTGATTTCGCAGCCAAGTCGCACTTGGGAAGTCTTGGCTTCATTCCAGACCCGCTACATTCGGAAAAACATTCCTTCTGTGATTTAGGTACATAAAGTGAGCNGGAAGTCTTGGCTTCATTCCAGACCCGCTACATTCGGAAAAACATTCCTTCTGTGATTTAGGTACATAAAGTGAGCACAACTCAATACTTTCCACTATATAAAATGCTTTTCAGCTTAAACGTATATGTTGCGGGATTTCCACACTGGTAGAAATACAGAAAAGTTAATTTTAGTTTAGAATCCTGCTATACTGTATGTGCTGCCCAGATAGTACGTAAACAGTCTACCACCCACCAAAAATTAATAAGATTTAAAAATTTATAACTTTGAAGCGAACCTGAGGCATTTTGTTAGGTGTTATTTCATCAGATTCCAGCAAAGTTACGCGNTGAAATTTTTTGTATTTCTGTTATGGCACTACGTAACAGTGATTCAAAACTAGAAAACTGAAACACTTCTGCTATTTTGAATAGCTCTTATGAATTTGAACTTGCTTAGAGGTAGGAAAACTTGCATTAAATGAACTGTTCCTTCAGCAGAGACTATTTTCAATAATATCTTATTAAACCGGTTTTTTTATTATGTTTTCATTTGTAATTTTATTTTAGCGAGATTCAAACCTTAGCGCTATCAGAAATGATTATTTTACTGTTTACATACCAGGTTTTGTAACTGCGGTAGATTAATGAATTCGGGTAAATAGATTCCCCATTCTCGTAAAAAAAAAACTTCGCCAATTGCTATGAGCCTTGAAATGTCATTCATTTTATTCTGCTTTTGGAGAATTGTATCTATGTTTTTAATATACTCTGCAATGAAAAATTGTACCATTCGTGATGTGTTACTTTTTTGATCTCTTTTAAGCTTAGACTGACGAGAAACTCTCATTGTCATTAATGAAAAACAGTGATGAAGACATGGACAACACAGCCAGTTGATGTACATATTTGATCACCATTTGCATTTTGAAGCATTAGTATTTATTTATAGTTTTCTCTTTAATAATCATTTCGAGCAATCAGCGGTGATAATTGTTGGCCTGAGTTGCTCGGCTACAGATCTTATCATATGTGGACTACACGACAACAATTTCAAATACTCATGAATCCCGTCTGCTGATATATTTGGTAAATTTTATATCCAGAGTAGCTTCACTTGCTTACTAACAGCACTGCGAATTTCTAATCTTGATTACACTTTTTCGCAGAATCTCCTTTTACGTGTGATTTCGCAGCCAAGTCGCACTTGGGAAGTCTTGGCTTCATTCCAGACCCGCTACATTCGGAAAAACATTCCTTCTGTGATTTAGGTACATAAAGTGAGCACAACTCAATACTTTCCACTATATAAAATGCTTTTCAGCTTAAACGTATATGTTGCGGGATTTCCACACTGGTAGAAATACAGAAAAGTTAATTTTAGTTTAGAATCCTGCTATACTGTATGTGCTGCCCAGATAGTACGTAAACAGTCTACCACCCACCAAAAATTAATAAGATTTAAAAATTTATAACTTTGAAGCGAACCTGAGGCATTTTGTTAGGTGTTATTTCATCAGATTCCAGCAAAGTTACGCGATAAGAAAATAACTTACTTGTTTGCAGAAACTGTGGTGGTATGCTAACGAACAACAATCACGTTGTGTGTCGAGTGTTTTTCGAGTATCCAGTTGGATGCTGTACCGACATGTCTTTGGCAGTAAGCTCTTTGGGAACGTTATTGTGGTGTTGATATAAGAACAGCTTCTTTGATACCACGACGAAGCACCTGAGAAACTCGCGCCTCACTCTAATCAAGCATGTAGCGCCACCTGTTTATTTCCGTCGTAGGAAGAAAAGTCCGTTGTTCGCGGCGAAGATTGCGGGAGACGATGAGCTCTCAAAATGCGCATACGTTGGTCCCGGAGGCAGCGTGCACACGTCCCCGAGAAGGCGGGAACGCCGCTGCGACAGGCGCTGTGAGATTAACACCCAGCGTCGCTACAGGGTAGATCTGGCATTGGGCCTACCCCAGTACTCCGTGTCGCGTATTTCCGTGCGACATTTCCTGCCTGCGGGATCTGGATCAAACCTGGCCTTCCATACAAGATAGTGGCGTGTAAAGTGTTGCAAGGTAGGCTGGTGTTTGCTCAGCGCTGTACACACTCGGCGCACACAGCACCATTCTGCTGTGTGGCAGAGCCAGGAGAAACTTGCGGCCTCTCGTGTGAGAGCGGCAAGGCACCCATCCAACAGTTTGCACAAAATCTGGAAAATCGAAATGTTATTTGAGACAGTGTGAAAGAAAGAGTGAGGGTGTGGGAAAATGAAAATGGCGTGGAGGGGGGGGGGCATAATAACTAGTCAATTTGCAAGATCTTCAGTTGGAAGTATACCCCTATCCGATGGATTAGTTATTGAATATTTTACCTTGTTCGTTTCTGAAACGAAACTTTTAAAAATGCCACTGCCTATACCTGCATACATTTTAACGGGCACGCTGTTTGGCGTGCACCCAGTAAAGTTGGCAAAGACGAAGATAAATAAGTTACATTTCTTAATATTGAATAAAAAGTGTTAGATTAATGTTTGTGAATACTGACATTAATTCTTTTTTATTTTTTATTTTTATTTTTAATGGTTATAAGTGTAAGAATTAGGAAGTTTGTAAAATATTTACTTTTCTATTTATTTTACGGTTTCACTGAACTGACGCACGAATAAAGTGGGCACGCCCTTCCATCACCTTGCTAATTTAACGTATGACGGAATCAGTTGCGTACAACGCATTTTAATTTGGGAGGGGCTGAACCTTGATTTCTGAAGTGAGCACTTTGCATAATAAGAAAAGCACCTTATCATACTTTAAAATACATTTTAATTTCAAGTGCACACTCAAGAGAAACCTATCGCAATTGTTTATTTTAATTTTCAGTTAATTTTCCAAATTTGTTAAAATTTTTTTATAGTATTTGGTTTTCCTGTAAAGGGCTACAGTCTCTTCAACTCCTCCCTTGCGTACTCCCCTGGGTGNAAATTTTTATAGTATTTGGTTTTCCTGTAAAGGGCTACAGTCTCTTCAACTCCTCCCTTGCGTACTCCCCTGGGTGAAAAAATACACACTGTCCATAAAAGTAGATCTTAAGGAGCCCGCTTATCTGGAGCTGTTTTCCACGTTTGTGGCCGNGAAAAATACACACTGTCCATAAAAGTAGATCTTAAGGAGCCCGCTTATCTGGAGCTGTTTTCCACGTTTGTGGCCGAGCGAGAAGGACGACACTGCCACGCGCATCAAGTGCACCATCGCCACTAAGCGTATGGCTATGAACTGGCTTGCAGTGTTCTCGTCGTGCTGCGTGTACCTATGGAACATTAAACGATAGCCTTAAAGCCGTACTTCACGAAAAAAAAAATTTATTTCATTATTTGAAAGGGATTTATAAAAAAGAGCCGATAAATGTAAATATTTGTAGTCAAAAGATCATAATTTTCAGAATATAGCACCGAAATGTGCTCCTATTTAACTTTGCCAACTAAATCACATGTAATGTGATCTATATACACACCATATTAATTAAGTATCAAGGATATTTAACAATTGGTACTCAGTACTGGCGTTGTGAATCTATTTCAAAATAGTTATTGATGGTTTTGCTAATACATTTTTATTCGTCCAAAAAAAAGTAATATTAATATTTGTTAGTTTCTCTTGGACGAATAAAAATGTTTTGCCANCACATTTTTATTCGTCCAAAAAAAAGTAATATTAATATTTGTTAGTTTCTCTTGGACGAATAAAAATGTTTTGCCAATAACATCAATACCAATTTAAAAATAGATTCAACATGGTAGTGCCCGAGTACTGGTTGTTAAATATCCTTGATACTTAATTAACATGCTATGTTTATGATATACATAATATGACAAGTAATTTATATGGCAAAGTTGATCAGAAGCATATAAACTTGGGCTTCCATATTCAGAAATTTTAGATTTTTCGGTGCTATATTTTGAAAACTATAATCATTTGACTACAAATATTAACATTTACGTGGTCCTTATATACTGTGGATCTCTTTCAGATAGTGAAATAAATTATTATCTTGAAATGTGGCCTTAGGCAAGACTTTGGAAAGTGCTCCGTTTACCGTGAACAACCTTTACGTCTATTTTTCTTAACTGAGTATAACTTCTGTTAGCACGAACAACCAAAATGTACGCTTGTTCTCGTTCTTGGAGCCGGCAACTTGGTCGTTTAGGACTTGAAGAACTTGGAGCAGAGCGAGTAAGTTCGGCGACAATTGGCTGTCCGGTGCGTCGTCGTCTCGACATCAAGCGGCTAACCTGCCGAGTGTCCGCCCTCTTCATTATTCACAAGACCGGCGCGGCAACGCTCTTTAAAAAAAAAAACTCTCAATTATTCACCGGGATCAGCCGCTCGGATTTATTTACAAAGCGTTCAATCAATTTATTATGAAGCGGGCGTTCAACTGGGTTTTTCGCGACGCGTGAAATATTCAGGAAGGCAGAGTGTGTATGTAGCCTCCCTCTGACCGTCCGATTCCTCTTGTCGGCCTCCGTGACGCGCGTGGAGGCCTGGTGCGTCTCCTCTCCGCGAGAACGAAGAGAATAGGTGTGTTTGCGCCTAGTTGCGGATGTTTACAATCGCTCTTCATACGTTTGCGAGCGAGCTGCTGGCGGGAAGGTCAGAGTAGCACTGAATGCGGGGGAAATTTCAGCGAGAAGATGTTACTTTGCGACACCTAAAAAGGAACTAGGCTTGGCAACGGGTTACTATTATGCAAAAAAGAAAAATATATTTTCTCTAATTTTTCAACTTTTGTTTTCTTTATTTGGGGTTAGGCTGCTATCGTTGGGCCTCCTCAGTAACTCCACGGTGGCGCTCTCCGTTGATTGCAATGTGAACTACTTGAAAGCAAAGAAGCGCCATCGTTCCCACGAGTTGTTACCAGCATTTGCACGGCGCGTATAAGCGAAGGTAAGATTTGCGCTTATTACTTATAATTTATTAATGTTACTGAAACATGATTATAAGTGAAATATTTAATTATTTTTCATTGTTCACTAACATTCACTGAAAGCATGACGCATACCCGTTATTTTACTTTACCGTATTGGCGTTTAAAATTTACGTTTCACAAGTAGAGAAAGGGCCGTGTTAATCAAGACAGTGCGAGTTGCCGTCAATGAGACATATCGAGTCGCCATCAATGGGCCACTGNAGAAAGGGCCGTGTTAATCAAGACAGTGCGAGTTGCCGTCAATGAGACATATCGAGTCGCCATCAATGGGCCACTGGCCCAATGAAGGAAACTCTGTGTGCTTACGGTTGTAACGATTATTTTAGGCTGGATAACACATAATTGCGTTCGCAAATTTAATACTAGAGTAAACGAAGCGTTGGTAGGGAGATATTCACGAAAACCAGGAATACGTTTTCTGTTGCAGATGGCTGCAGGAGTGTAATACGGTCGGTGGGAGGAGGATGATATGGGTCGCGCGTTAGCTGAAGTGCGGCATGGTGATACGAGCGTCAATGAGGCTGCCAAAATGCACAGTATACCACGGGCAACATTACATAGACATTTGGCGAGTAAGAATAGTTTTACTGTCGAAGAGAAACAATTATAGACATTGCAACTGATCTACCAGCGGAAGTAGAACACGAACTAGTTTCACGNACGCACAGTATACCACGGGCAACATTACATAGACATTTGGCGAGTAAGAATAGTTTTACTGTCGAAGAGAAACAATTATAGACATTGCAACTGATCTACCAGCGGAAGTAGAACACGAACTAGTTTCACGTGTACTAAAACCAGAGGAAACCACGTTTGGCATAACATCTGCAGATCTACGTATATTGGTGTTTGAAATTGCTGTGAGAAACNAGAAAGGGCCGTGTTAATCAAGACAGTGCGAGTTGCCGTCAATGAGACATATCGAGTCGCCATCAATGGGCCACTGCCCCAATGAAGGAAACTCTGTGTGCTTACGGTTGTAACGATTATTTTAGGCTGGATAAGACATAATTGCGTTCGCAAATTCAATACTAGAGTAAACAAAGCGTTGGTAGGGAGATATTCACGAAAACCAGGAATACGTTTTCTGTTGCAGATGGCTGCAGGAGTGTAATACGGTCGGTGGGAGGAGGATGATATGGGTCGCGCGTTAGCTGAAGTGCGGCATGGTGATACGAGCGTCAATGAGGCTGCCAAAATGCACAGTATACCACGGGCAACATTACATAGACATTTGGCGAGTAAGAATAGTTTTACTGTCGAAGAGAAACAATTATAGACATTGCAACTGATCTACCAGCGGAAGTAGAACACGAACTAGTTTCACGTGTACTGAAACCNATGCACAGTATACCACGGGCAACATTACATAGACATTTGGCGAGTAAGAATAGTTTTACTGTCGAAGAGAAACAATTATAGACATTGCAACTGATCTACCAGCGGAAGTAGAACACGAACTAGTTTCACGTGTACTGAAACCAGAGGAAACCACGTTTGGCATAACATCTGCAGATCTACGTATATTGGTGTTTGAAATTGCTGTGAGAAACNGAAACCAGAGGAAACCACGTTTGGCATAACATCTGCAGATCTACGTATATTGGTGTTTGAAATTGCTGTGAGAAACGAAATTCCACGAAGGTTTAACACAGAAAAAAAAACTGCAGGGAAAAAATGGTACTACGCATTCATGAAGAGACATCCCGAACTCAGTTTGCGAAAGCCAGAGTCATCTTCTTTTGCTCGAGCGAGAGGTTTTACTAAGGAGAATGTGCAGAATTTTTATAATGTGCTAGAGAGAACCGTTGATGAAAACCAGCTCGATGCAACGCGAGTGTTTAACGTTGATGAGGCTGGTTTGTCTACAGCGCAAAAGAAACCGAGGAAAGTGCTAGCTGGAAAAGGTAAAATGGTGGTGGTTCAATAGCCAGTGGAGAAAGGGGATCCACTACCACTGCAGTTTGCTGCACAAGTGCTGCTGGCCAGGATGCCCCGTCATTAAGAATATATAAGCGTTCCCGCACTGCTAACGGGCTGGAAGAAGACGCTTCTCCAGGAGCAATATTTCCATACAACCCAGAAAATGGATACATAAACAAAGACATTTTTGTGATTTAGATGCAACATTTCATTGATACTGTCCACCCCACAAAGAAAAGGAAATTTTTTCTCCTAGATGACCATTGTACCCACACTAACAACCTCCGTGCATTAGAGATTGCTCAAGAAAACTGAATAATAATGCTGTCACTTCCAGGCCACACAGCACACAGCCTCCAGTCCCTGGTTGTGACCTATTTTAAGCCACTAAGTAGCTATTGCGAAAATNTCCAGGCCACACAGCACACAGCCTCCAGTCCCTGGTTGTGACCTATTTTAAGCCACTAAGTAGCTATTGCGAAAATGAAATGGAAAATTTTTCTTCTCCAAGAGCGCAGTTAGGGCATACCTGAAGTTGTGGCTCAGTTTCATATAGCTCGATTATTTGGCAAAGCATATGTGCAAGCTGCGACAGTAGGAACTGCAATGAATGGGCTTGCAAAAACAGGAGTTTGGCGAGTCAAAGGGACGTGTTTCAGGATTGTCATTTTGTGGCAGCAATGCAATTTGAAACGGCTGACATCCCCGTTATGGAAGCACAAGAAACAGTCGTATCAGTCAGTAGGCACATTTATCCCACTCTTGTGAAAGATGTTTCAGATATAGAAGCTGTGCCCTCTTCCAGTGCCGATGATCAAGAATCACCTCCATTAGTTAAAACACTACCATCATAAGTGCATGCTTCCTCTGGTGCAATCTCTCTGTTCCCAGATAAATAATTATCCTGGACGAGGTTCGAATAAAAAGGTACAGAAAGCGATAGTCATTCCAAGCCGTCATTATAAGCAGACACTAGAAGACTTAAATCAAGAAAAAAAGGCCCAACAAAAAACAGACAACCAAGAAAAGACGTCTCCAAACTCCTACTTCAGGGAAGTCAGCAAGAGCTAAACTCTCTTTTCCTTCAAATGTGTCAGCAAAGCCTCATTCCAATGAAGAGTCGTGGTTTTGTGTCATCTGTTCCCATGGTATTAAAAGAAGATATGATTCAGTGTTTGTCGTTCAACGAGTGGGTGCATGAAATGTGTGCTGGTGTTAAGAAGGGGGCCAAAGTGTTCTTCTGTCAAAACTGTGACTAATTTGTAAAACAATATTGCCTAATAAATAACAGTTTACATTTGGGTGCTTATTTATATATACTGTGTCTAAAAGTTCAAATTAGTCTTAACTATTTGAGTATGGTTTTAATGGNTTATTTATATATACTGTGTCTAAAAGTTCAAATTAGTCTTAACTATTTGAGTATGGTTTTAATGGTAATAAACCGGGTTTTTTTAAAATAAGATTTCCAATATATTTCTCCGCAATTTACAGAATTTGCAGAACTGTGTATAGGTTTCATGCGCTAATTACAAAAATAATTACGTTTAATTTTCAAAAAGTTTGTTGATGCATTTTCAAAATTATTTTAGAGGTAAAAATGGCCTTGGACGGGGTCAAATCAATAAACAGAGGTCCCAGATGTGACTATGAATATTGACGATAGAATATATTGATAGTAATTAACATACGTGTTGTGTTAAACAGTTGTAATTATACAGCAGCTCATTCATGGCAACTGCCTGACCCTATGATGGAGACTGGTTTCCTTCATTAAGCCGTTCACGCTAATTTTAGTTTTTTAAATATTTCTTTGACTTTAAATCCTTTTGGCTTGTCATTTTTATAAAGTGTCTATCAATAAGCAGTGTTCACATCTAGCTATAAAAACTGGAAAGTTTATTAAATTTAACGATGTTATGAAGTGTTTTGTTTAAGTGGCCCATTGATAGCATTCTTCCCCTAATAGCTTAAAGTTTTATACAGTGCCGATACATTGTACAGTTAAATGGAGCAGGCAGCTGTAGATATTTAACATTACCATATTACGATAGCAGGTTAACTACTTGAACTAGAATCCTGCAAGAAAACAATTCTAAGTTAATCTAGTTTTATTTTATTGATGTGAAAAGGCATTGTTACATTTGAAAAATTGTAGCCTTGTTCACGAAATACACATTNTTTAGGGCCGGCCCTCTAGAAATGAAGTGGCTTCAGATCACTGTGCTGTTTTGATAAAAAAAAAAATTTATTTTTTTATTTATAAAATATTTTTGGGATCCTGCCTTTTAATTTTTTTAGTCTTAGTTATAATTAAAATGTTTTATTTTCCTGGGAAATGTTTTTAATTTCTTTGTTGATCACCACCAATTTAATTGTGTCACTATCTAGTGTCACATAAGGCAATCAGCTTTATGACTATACGCAGAAATATTTTTCTTCTGAGTAACTGAAAGGTCCAACCCTTTAAGGGAGGGGGGTTGCAATATTTGATAGCGCACTAACTTCAGTTGGGACACAAATATCAACACATCGAGTCTAAAACTTCACTTTTTTTTTACATTAGAAGCAGCTGTTTTAGCAAAACCGCTAGGAAGCATTGTAAAATGTGCACTACTGAATATTTAAACCATCACAAACCTGCCGTTTGACTTCAGTTTCAGTTTGCAATATTTTCATTAGTGTTCTGAAACATAAATTGACAATTCCTTGTGTATACTATGTAAAAACGTATGTGCACGTTGCCTTACGAAACAATAATACTGTGTATATGATGACTTTTTCATACCGCCGCGTCCGAGCTATAAAATATTAATAGCATATAACAGAGAATTGCCCATTTATAGTTTGTAATACAAAAGCGTAATATTTTATGGATTCTCAGTTTATCTCGGGAAAACTTGTATTTACATAAACGTTTTATGGGAAAATTTATTTTTTCCTGTCGCTGGTATGTCAAATTAAACATTATATTAAGAAAAGTTGTAATTTTTTGATGAAGTTCGATATGTAAGAATGTAAAGTGTGTCTTCCTATTGTGATTACAGTATAAAAGCGCTTGGCTTAGGTATCAGTGAAATATTTTGAAATTTTTTAGATCCGTTATACATACATAGTGATTACATCTACTACTTAAAGGATATAATGAGTTCCGGGAGTCATATTTTATTGTACAATTTACAGGTCCGTGATTGATTTTATTTTTGAAAGAAAGCTGTATTCCAATATTCATAATTGTTTCATGACATGAAATATAACGCCCCTTTGTTGAAGACCCTCAACAACTCTCGGAATTTCTGGACTAAATAGATTTTAACTATTTAAATCTTAGTACTTGTTGCTATTTATATGGTTTCGGAACATGTCTTGTTCGTAATATTTTCTTCTTGCAGGAATTCAATATTCAAGAAGCTGTCGATAATATTCATTACGTAAATTTTATGTATTTCTGTAATTAGACAGGAGCATAAAATTGCTCACGAATTTATATTCTGCAAAGTTAAATGTGTCGTAATGAAACATAAAAATGTGATTCTTATAATTGAGTATCAGGGTAGTTCGAGTGCCTGAAGGTGCTAGAACGTTTATCAGAAATATTCTGAGATAAAGGCTACAACAATGACGTGGGATATTTGAAGCAGGTGTCTTGCGTGGAAGTCATAATGGGCGGGGACGCGAGAACCATACAATTCAAATTCGTTTGGTGTTAAAGCATTTAGCAATCTTATTTTCCAAAAAATTTCTTTGGTATCAGTAGCATAATAAACCTTATATAATAATAGTATCATTAGCATCCCCAATTGGGAAAATTAATGGCATTTCTATAAAGTAAAAAATATTTTGGAAATATCGATTACGTTTTACTCTATAGAGATTTCATACACAGTGAACAACGTAGGCTAAGAATGCTTGCCGGAGTTTGTAGGCACACATTTGGTAAGTAATATAGCTACATGCAGGGTTATACTGAACTCCACGTACACATATTGCGAGAACGACTCATTACGGAAAAAGGGTTAGAAAACGTAATATGGCAATTACCTAAGTTGGCGTGATTACTAAGGGAGAAAGGCATCTTTGAAAATTGGAAATTAAAATAATTTCTTTGCAAAATCTCTGAAACAATCTGAGACGAAGCAACAAATCCGTCAATAGTGTCACTCTAGTTTGATATCTGCCATCTGTAAACATTTGGCTGGCGATAACACTCGATTCCCACGGGTGACACATCTTTGTTGGTCAACAACATCGCAGAAGGCACCGCCTAATGTCCTAATGAGTGATGGTATCACCCACCAAATATTCACAGATATCAGATATGAAATCAGGCTAACATTTTTCACGAATTCATTGTTTCAGCTAACAATCGAGTTACTGGCATTTCGCAAATTGGACTAAATAGTTTAAATTCGCAATTTTCAAGGATGTGTATCATTCATACTAATCACGCTAGGCGATATGTNAAATTGGACTAAATAGTTTAAATTCGCAATTTTCAAGGATGTGTATCATTCATACTAATCACGCTAGGCGATATGTAGGGTTACCGAACGTCCGAAAATAAAGCATTCCCACCCTTTTAAGCATTTTTTCCCATCGTGCAGGATTTTTCATGGTGGCCAAAACTGTCCGGATTTTTTGGCCTGATAAATAATAGTATATGTAATCGAGTGGGGGAATCGGGAGATACACGAGAAAACCCGCCGACCATCGGCATCGTCCCGCATGATACCCCACATGCGAAAATATGGGAGCGACCTTGCCGGGAATCAAACCCTGTTCGCCTAAGTGGGAGGCGAGTANCGATACCCCACATGCGAAAATATGGGAGCGACCTTGCCGGGAATCAAACCCTGTTCGCCTAAGTGGGAGGCGAGTAGTCTGACCACTACACCACCACGTCTCCGTTAATACTATCTGTCTACTAATAATTGTTATATTATTCTATTCCCTGCAGCAAAACTTATAACAACGGTCTCGTCAACATCGTTTCTTAATATTATAAAAACATTTGTTGTTTACCGTTGTAATAAAATGTCCTATGCCAGAGTTAATTTACTCCTTTTTTATCCCAAGGGATGCGATCGTACATGGAGGAGGCGGGAGCATCCCAAATGGACCTGGACATCTTCGGGAGAATGTAGCCGTATTGCGTATTACATTTTCTACTTCATTTCTTATAAAGAACCATTTCACAATGTATGTACCTGTAACTCAGAATTCTTCGTTTCCTTATTCCTTCGGGACCACGGTTTTGTAGTTGCTAGACTACTCGCCTCCCACCTAGCCGAACGGGGTTCGGTTCCCGGCCAGGTCGCTCCCATATTTTCGCATGTGGGGTATCGTGCCGGACGATGCCGCTGGTCGGTGGGTTTTCACGGAGATCTCCAGTTTCCCCCGCCCCTTCATTCCAGCGTTGCTCCATACTCGCCTCGTTTCACCCTGATCGGCTCTCCAGAATCGCTTCAACCACTCACTCACTCACTTACCCTATTCGTTCGCCGACGACAGAGTGAGAAGTTTTGGCGCTGGCAACGTCGAGGACCGAAGACACCTCAGAGCTCGCTTCTACCATGCAGTCTCGTCTGCCTGTCGTAGAGGGCGGGGAACACACTCAACTAACGGCCGTCACAGGTAGCGGCGTGTCGTCCAATTTTCCGTCCGAAGGGGGGACGGCACGATTGGGAGGAAGGAGGAGAAAGGGGTATAATTTATGTGCGCAATCAATCCCGTGGTGCCAGGGCGCGGTTGTAATGAGGGCAAAGAGTAACAGCGATGGTGTATGGTAGTGGAGGGGGGAGGGGGGAGGCTCGATGAACG
>NQII01001126.1:177498-209288 GCA_002778355.1 Clitarchus hookeri | reverse complement strand
TGAGCCATACTGCCTCTATAGACGTCCATAATTACGAAAGTGTTGCCGGTGTAGGAGTTTGTGCACGAACCGACTTCTCGATTATGTCCCATAAATGTTCGATGGGATTCATGTCGGGCGATCTTGGTGGCCAAATAATTCGCTGGAATTGTCCAGAATGTTGTGGACCGGTGGCATGGCGCGTTGTCATCCATAACAATTCCATCGTTGTTTGGGTACATTAAGTCCATGAATGGCTGCAAGTGGTCTCCAAATAGCTGAACATAACCCTTTCTAGTCAATGATCGGTTCAGTTGGACCAGAGGACCCAGTACTTACCATGTAGAAATAGCCCACACCATTATGGAACCACCCCCAGCTTGCACAGTTCCTTGTTGACAACTTTGGTCCATGGATTCGTGGGGTCTGCGCCACACTCGAACCCTACCATCAGCTCTTGCCAACTGAAATCGGGACTCATCTGACCAAGCCACGGTTTTCCAGTCGTCTAGGGTCCAACCGATATGGCCACGAGCCCAGGTGAGGTGCTGCAGGCGATGTCGTGCTCTTAGTAAAGGCACTCGAGTCGGTCTTCTGCTGGCATAGCCCAGTACAACCAAAGTTCGCCGCACTGTCCTAACGGACACGTCCGTCGTACGTCCCACATTGATTCCTGCGGTTATTTCACGCAGTGTTGCTCGTCTGTTAACACTGACAGATCTGCGCACACGCCGTTGGTCTCGGTCATTAAGTGCAGGTGGTCGGCCACTGCGTTCTCCATGGTGGGAGGTTATGCCTGAAATTAGGTATTCTCGACACACTCTTGAATTCCCTAACCATTTCCGAAATTGAATGTCTCATGCGTCTAGCTCCAACTACCATTCCGCGTTCAAAGTCTTTTAATTCCCGTCGTGCGGCCATAATCACATCGGAAACCTTTTCACATGAATCACTTGACTACAAATGAAAGCCCAACCAATGCACTGCCCATTTATACATTTTGTACGCGATACTGCTGCCATCTGTACATTTGCATATTCCTGTCCAATGACTTTTGTCACCTCAGTGCATGTTACAGTGAACTAAAGAATGGATAAGAAAAAGAGCAGGACGAAAGATTTTATTTGCGCGAAAATTTATATAAATTATTGTCTTCTGTTTTTTTAAACCGAAAACACTGAACTGCGCAGTTGCCTAATCTTAACTACGAAAATGCATTTTAACTTAACCTCACATCTTTGATTAAATTATAAAATTTGTATAATTAAAATTTAAAATTATATCAGTTTTTCACGGGAACAGGAGATGCAACACACTGGCGAATGTTCAATTGATTCTAAATATATCTGATCTGATAGTTCGGCAGTGTACTCGTTTACAGTATGGTACCTATTACAAGTGGGTATCGGATACAAAGTAATACGTTGATACTCTATGACCTATATCGACACAGTGCATTACAGACACGTCCTGCCACCTCAATATTCACCCTAAGACTCTATACAAAATAAGACCGCGTTCATTTTGTCATTGAGAGAAACTGTGATTATATACGAGTGTTATTTTATTTACTGATCCTGCTTACGAGTCACTGACAAGAGTCGTTTTGAGTCTGGTTTGGAGGCTACTTTTCCTTCTGAGACCACTAATGTGCAGGATAAACGGTCTCTGCAGCAGCAAACGACTGGAAATGTCGGTGGCAAACGATAATTCCAATGATGCGAAAAGAGTAATGATGGGTTAGTTAGTATTCTATTATTTCCACCTGAATTAACTGTCTATACTATAAATTTTACAAATTAATCTTTTCCTCGGAAAACACACCCGTTTACATGACATGACAAAAAAATTTTTGGCACAGTGGAACCCATTTATTTCTGCCGCTGAAACTTTCGACGAGTGTTTCGCCATCGATACCATTGATTGGCTGTTGGCGTTCCTTGATGGTTTCTTACTGACCAGTAACCTCAGCGCTGTTAGTAGCAAAATAAATTTTACCTGTGTTAAACGCCCGCCATTTTTGGTCAAGCATGCGTTCTCTTCAGGACTTAACTAAAAAGCGTCTCACTCTTAGCTTGCAGTGGGGAGCAAATGATAAACAAATGTGTGTTTATACACTACTCTACATGATGCGCACAAAGTCCGTATAACACTACAAACCCGTATAATGTAATGAGTCCCTATGTAAGGAAGTATTANAAACCCGTATAATGTAATGAGTCCCTATGTAAGGAAGTATTACGAAAGGCAGGCCTTACCCCTTGGGTAAGAAAAACATCCCTTTGTGTCCCTCGGATTTCTCTGCATAGCTGAATGCGCAGCCAATTTTTCATGTTATGTGACATTCTTGCGGTAACTTTCTCGAAGGCTGTATGCACTGCATTTCTGAGCTGAACGTTGGTTAAATATCGGCGCTTCCACACATTTTCCTTGGTGAAACCCAAGAGTGCGTTATCTGGTGTCGTCTTGGAGGCCAAGGAGGTGGAACTGGACAATTGTCCAATCCCCGTCTGATCCAACGATTCCTTAAGACTGCCTTCAGACGTTGTCGATCAGCCGATGCGAAGTTTGCCTGCGCCCCACCGTGTTGAAACTAAACACTGTACAAAATTCCCACTTCCCGCAGCTGTGGGATGAGCCAGTCGTCGAATATTTGAAGATAACTGACTTGATTAACAGAGCCATTTTCTGTTCGACATCGTGGTTTTTAAGCAGTTACGTGTGTCTGCTTGACCCTTTCTGTATTAGATGTTTATATAATGTCAAGCGTTGCAATAAATTATTTTTTTGTTAGTAACAGTACTAGTATGATTATGATTCTCTATCAAATATCANAATGTCAAGCGTTGCAATAAATTATTTTTTTGTTAGTAACAGTACTAGTATGATTATGATTCTCTATCAAATATCACACACATCAAAATAAAAATGTATTTACGCTAGATGTTATTGGCAGGAGCCGTTTGTAAGACAACAAATAATATCTGTAACATATGCGAGGGTTCATTTATTGGATGTTGTTACTGCCNACAGGAGCCGTTTGTAAGACAACAAATAATATCTGTAACATATGCGAGGGTTCATTTATTGGATGTTGTTACTGCCGTGCACAGTCACATGATCAAATCCAGTGTATGCGCAACGTCCCGTATATTGGACACCATGACTGAAACACTTCAAAGCTGAAAGTCCTAGCCTAGTCTGGACATATTTTCTGTACAGTCGTTGTTAGCGCGTCGACGTGCGTCTCAGCAGATGAATGTCCTGGGATTACGAATTTTAGGCAAAAAAAATCTAATAATCAGTTATCTAAATCCCTAAGGGTTTCTATCATATTTGATGTATTAAAAAAAAAAAAGAAATTGTGAAAACGGTAAAAAAAAACGTATTTTCAGGACTTGCCTGGGCAGTTTCGTTAAGAAGAAGGAAAAAATAAAATCGTGAAGTCGTAGTTACATCTGTAGACTTTTCAGGCATGTAATAACGTCCAACTGTTACAGATGTAATTTGCACAGGAGAGCGAGACGACAGAAGCACTGAATGCCGGTTCAGCGCCTTGCGCGTAGGGGCGACTAGGCGCTGGGCGCGCGTGTTATTGTCGCCCGTATCTAAGCANAAGAAATTGTCAAAACGGTAATAAAAAAAAAAAATCGTATTTTCAGGACTTGCCTGGGCAGTTTCGTTAAGAGGAAGGAAAAAATAAAATCGTGAAGTCGTAGTTACATCTGTAGGCTTTTCAGGCATGTAATAATGTCCAACTGTTACAGATGTAATTTGCACAAGAGAGCGAGACGACAGAAGCACTGAATGCCGGTTCAGCGCCTTGCGCGTAGGGGCGACTAGGCGCTGGGCGCGCGTGTTATTGTCGCCCGTATCTAAGCAGTTTAACGCAGCAGACAACTGTAGGTATTTAAAATTGTTATTTTACGATAACACGTAAACTACTTGCACTACAATTATGCAAAAAACGCCATTAAAATACTGATTTGCTCTAGTTTCATATTCTTTGTGTAAATAACTATTGTTGCATTTAGAAAAAAAATGTAACTTCGTTCAAGAAATATACATTCTAATGATTATTAAAATGTTTGTATGGTCTGTAATTATAGACCTTTGTCTAAAATTCACTTCTGTGAAACCAGGACATTAACAACTCCTTCCATTGCATAAATCAATGTTGTGCAAATTTAAGGCGATCCACCCGGTAAGAATATGAATACAGCTGGAATTTAATTGTCTTATTCTATGAAGGCATAACACATGACCACAGAAAATTTAGGACCGTAAATACAGGAGATCAGCCTCAAAATGACACAAATTCGTTGCNGGCATAACACATGACCACAGAAAATTTAGGACCGTAAATACAGGAGATCAGCCTCAAAATGACACAAATTCGTTGCCCTGTCTTTATACTACATTCAAAGGTAAAACGCTGTAATGATGCAGGTAAATGGTTGTTTATTTGAGGTTCTTTCTGAAAAATAGAAGAAAAAAAAAAGGGGGGGGGGGGGATAAAATATTCAAAACACGTTGCTCTAGTTACATCGTTGACATCTCACACAACTTTTTAACAAATATATTTATGCTAGATTCAGTATGATGGCGAGAATAATCAAAGGTTTTATTCACACAGGAAATATTTATTAGGATGAATCTTTTCCTTGCCTTCTACCNTGATGGCGAGAATAATCAAAGGTTTTATTCACACAGGAAATATTTATTAGGATGAATCTTTTCCTTGCCTTCTACCACATTTCTGTTCCCTAAAAATTTTTTTTTAAACAAACCAAATTCTTTTTATGTAAACAACGGAATTTCTATGCACCATTCACAATTACTAAGTGGTCGGTGAGAATGCAAGACTCTGCGCTGATGGCTGGTTTTGNTGATGGCGAGAATAATCAAAGGTTTTATTCACACAGGAAATATTTATTAGGATGAATCTTTTCCTTGCCTTCTACCGCATTTCTGTTCCCTAAAATTTTTTTTTTAAACAAACCAAATTCTTTTTATGTAAAAAAAGGAATTTCTATGCACCATTCACAATTACTAAGTGGTCGGTGAGAATGCAAGACTCTGCGCTGATGGCTGGTTTTGTNGGAATTTCTATGCACCATTCACAATTACTAAGTGGTCGGTGAGAATGCAAGACTCTGCGCTGATGGCTGGTTTTGTTTCATTTGAAAACCTAGACAGTAAGAACTGCTTTATAAATGGGATGGCTTATTCATTTTCATATTCAATCAAGAATATATAGGCTACGTTGTTTTGACAGACTCCTCGACACTCTTTAAGGGAAGAGAAAGAAATCAATTGTGGCGTTGCCAGTTTTTGAGTCATTAAATGTATTCAGAGTTTAAAATTTATTTTTTGGCAAGACAAAGTACACCTTTTAGATGATCGAATTACTGCAATATCAGTTGAATACGTTAATTTTTTTACCATGTGGAATAAACGCGAATTGATTAGGCTTTTTTATTGCCTTCGTATTGGTTTCTGTTCATAATCACTACCGCGCTTTGTGATTGCATAGCGTAGGTGTGTTTCCGAAACTGTTATTACGGTCAGTGATACGACAGCAATTTCAATTTCAAATATTCAACTGGCAGGTATGGCAGCAGGTAAAGCGGCAGGTATAGCAGCTGGTAAAGCGACAGGTGTAGCGGCTGGTATAGCAGCAGGTATAGTGGCAAGTATAGCGGAAGGTATAACGATAGGTATAGAGGCTGGTATAGCGGCAGGCATAGCAGCAGGNCAGGTATAGTGGTAGGTATAGCGGCATGTATAGTGGCCGGTATAGTAGCAGGTATAACAAGCAAGCGAAAATTTACTAAGCCATCAAAATTAAACAGTTGCTGCTCTTTCTGACTTTGTTCTCTAAATTTAAGCGACTTTGTAGAACCAAAAGTTTGTTACATGTTTCTTAGAGCCTTTTGCTCTTAATTTTGTTCAAAATTTTATAAGAACTTATGGTGGCCAATATGGAATAACAGCCTGTGATTTTAATTTATTTTCAGTCGCCTAGTCACGAGGTGTTTAAGGGGAAGGGATTGTTGTTTTTGTGGTTTTACCAGTTTTTGAGTCATTTAATGCACCTATCCAGAGTTCNGTGTTTAAGGGGAAGGGATTGTTGTTTTTGTGGTTTTACCAGTTTTTGAGTCATTTAATGCACCTATCCAGAGTTCATTATTTAAATTTGTGCTTTGGCAAGGGGTAGTGTAAACGAGAATTGATTATGCCTATTTATTGCCTTCTGAGATTAACTATTGAAGCAATAGTACTGTAGGATGTTCACGGTAAAATGAGCACTTTTGAGTGCTTACTTTTGCTTTTTCTTTTACTTTGAATTAAGATTTTATTATNGTGTTTAAGGGGAAGGGATTGTTGTTTTTGTGGTTTTACCAGTTTTTGAGTCATTTAATGCACCTATCCAGAGTTCCTTATTTAAATTTGTGCTTTGGCAAGGGGTAGTGTAAACGAGAATTGATTATGCCTATTTATTGCCTTCTGAGATTAACTATTGAAGCAATAGTACTGTAGAATGTTCACGGTAAAATGAGCACTTTTGAGTGCTTACTTTTGCTTTTTCTTTTACTTTGAATTAAGATTTTATTATCATCTCCTTTTTTTTCTATTTAGTAAATTTTATGTCTTCACTAATTTTTGTTTGTGGGGTCATAACAAGACAATAGCGGTATGTCGCCGCGAAACGCACCAAAATTGTATGATTACGCAAAAATCATGATCTTTTACTTTACTTGGTTTCGTAAAATCCACGTAACAAATTGTAACGTATTTGAATATCAATGTATGATTTTATGTTGTAATGCAAATCAAAGTATTTTTTGAACAACGGCGATATTCTTATTTCATCGCCAAAACTCAAACACACCGATATGTCGTAAGTATATATGTAATGTGAAGATGTAACACTCGAAAAGAAAGCAGTCGTGCTTTATCACTGAGCGGACAAAGGTGAAACCTCTTGCTTGATGAACGTATCGAATCTGCGGAAGACATTGTGTGCGGTGAGTTTCCAGCATGAATGTAGTCATCTTAGGATATTCTCGGTTTTCATTGTCTACAACAAACGTCGCGTTATTTATTTTTCTTTCGGCTAGGACAGTAGACTTAAGTGGAGGTAGACCGCTTCTTCGTCTTCTGCGCACGTACCCAACATTGAGCGTCCCCAATAATACACAACTGTCAACGTCACATGGTCAACAGTGATGAAAAGTGTCTGTTAAAATCTTAATTTTTAAATGACAANTAATACACAACTGTCAACGTCACATGGTCAACAGTGATGAAAAGTGTCTGTTAAAATCTTAATTTTTAAATGACAAACACTTATATGAATAAAACACTTTTACAAATTTGAAATTAATCAAACTGCATTACAAACTGGTTAGAAGATGCATACGTATATATCTCAAAGCATTTGTATACAAATCAGATTTCTTAACTTAAAATCCAAACCATGCCGTTTTCGCTCAATGTGTTGGCAGAGAAGCAGTTCATTGTTGGGACACGGAGATTGGTTGTGCGCAGCCAGCGAGATAAGTCTACCTGATCTTTAGTCTACGCTGTAAAGTTTGTGCAGGTATTATACGGTGGCTGTTATTACGAGAGTAAACACTGTAGACCCACGTCAAATTATATAATTCAAAAATTCACACCTAACCGTGCCCGCAGAACTAATGCCAAACGATCAGGTGGGAAGAAGTGAAATAAGATTTGTATTCACAAGTGACCAATTATCGCATGTCATACTGGCAGAAACGTGCAGCTACAGGAGGTTTGATAAATCGAAATTAGATTGCTCCATCGTCTTTAAATTGGGAACCACATCTTTGAACTGATACAACGAATGTTCACTGAAAAGTTCGTATTTTTACGAAGTCAGATTTTGAAAGGTTGCACTGTGACGTCCGTTATTGGCGTCATATTCCTACAGCATATTATTGTAACTTGATTCTGCGGTCCAATAGTTATTACGGGAGGGGACGTACATATCACAGATGGCAGCATGATTCATCAGCATATATTTCCAAAGGAAAGGAAACTAAGAATAGGAAACTATACAAACTAACCACCAGAAAAGTAACATAAAAATGCTACAAACTGAAGGGCGACTTTTCCCAATTATTTAACTTCGTGATAATTTGGAGTCGTATTTTCGTATAAAAAAGCAGAAAATATGTTACATACCTTCTTCCGCTTGGAAGAATGCGAAACATATGTTGCTTTGGAGTAGCCCATTGTCCTCTGTATTTCAAATTGATAATACAACCCTGATGTTATAATACCTTANCATATGTTGCTTTGGAGTAGCCCATTGTCCTCTGTATTTCAAATTGATAATACAACCCTGATGTTATAATACCTTAGATAATGCAAGCCAGCTATGTCACAATAACTTGGTTCTCTGATATGGAATAAACAAAATTATGTTTTGTAAACTAAAAAATAATTACCAGTTGTTAACGCGCACTTTATTAAACTGTTGGGTTTTAAATAGGTTTATTTTATCTTTCTCTATTTAACTACAGTCCCACTTAACAAATAATGAATTTCTGAATGAAGTATTCCTAAACGAATAACGACGAGCACTGTGATATTACCTTTTGAGCACTTTATACCACTGAACAATCAGCACTCTATCTCGTGCTGGTTACCAAATACACACTAGAAAACAACCATGCACTTATTGTTTTACCCATAACTAAGTATTATCTTAAAACTTTGTAAAAGTAATATACGAATTTTAGTTAGTTTCAGTGATACGAAACTGACAAGAAACTTTTAATAATTAAACAATACAAAATACAGCACATTGTGAAACTACATATAAATCTTTCAGAAGTGATAAATGGTGTTATATTTTGCTCGTTTCTAGGGGTGAAATCTCCAGTGCTCGTAATTCATACACTTATTGGAACGGCTAAAAAATGTCCTGGCAGTGTAGCGAAGGAAATTTTAATATAAAGTTTACTGTATAAATTAGGGAAAAAATGTACATTACTTCTAGTGCATGTCTAACTGCATTTCAAAACGTGCTGTATCTGAAACAGCGCTGTGTTATAATACATAAACTGTATTCACTTCCCGTATGTCGCATTATCCAACTGGGCCAAATATCTCATTTGGTGTAATTTTTTATGTCCACGTAGGAGCAAAACAAGTAATTTTTAAAAATAATGAGAATAAAATTTTTAAATAAAAATACAAAACTGTCGCAGGGGTGTANGAGCAAAACAAGTAATTTTTAAAAATAATGAGAATAAAATTTTTAAATAAAAATACAAAACTGTCGCAGGGGTGTATAACTCTCTGGATATGTTACAGGTTTATGAATTAATATGATTTACACATACGTGTACATCAGATTTTAAGCCAGACAAATTTTTTTCTTATACCTTCAGGAAGTCTGAAAACCACTCAATTACACCATATATCACAACGCCGCCATCTAGCAAATACATACAGAGAGCAAAGATGTACGAAATACAAATACTTGTCATGGGATAGGGAAACGGATCACTATAAAATTATCCCCTAATTCGTGAGTTACGATACTATAAATATCAAGTATTATTCAGAATAAAAAATTTTTACGGCTGGCAATTAGAGCATTGTCTTCGATATGTTAAGTAGTTAAATAACATATATTTTTTTCTCATAAAACAAAATTTTTTACTATTATACTCTTTCTATATTCCACATACACACACGATCAATAATCATTACTGAAATAAATAATGTTGCTAAGTTGCCCTTGAAACAGCTATCAGCTCACTGGTGGCAGTATTTGTGAGTTAGCGGCAATCGCATTTGAAGCAGAGTGAGTAGTATTGGCCCCACACAACGTCCAGTAAGAGCCAGTTCATTCATAGTGTGTATTTACACGACGCACTGATATATGGTAACACCCATATTATTACAATAACTAAAACATTCACAGCAATACATTTTCTGCCAATTGTTACACTATTTAGTTTCCTTCGTTTTAATACCTGCAATTATCCCGATTGTGTGTGTGTGTGTGTGTGTGGAGGTTAGCAACCCGAATTTCGGTCGGAACCAAGGACACACCGCGGAAATGAAGGACGTGTTGCGACCAAGGACACTTGGCAGGATGAAACAGCGATGGTTTACCATTATCTTCTGCGGGATGGAGGAGATGAAGCGAGATGATAACGGGGTAGCGCACGAATGCAAGAGTAGGGGGAACGGGAGAACCCCGAGAAAACCTGCCGACCAGCGGCATCGCCCGGCACGAGTCCCTTATGAAAAAATCCAGGTGGGACCCGGCCGAGGATTGAAGCCGGTTCGCCATGGTGGGAGGCGAGCCGACTAACCTCTCTTTTTAAGTTTGCTTTATTGACATATTGACCGATACATTTGTCGTTGGACATGGCGTGAGTGACGATTTGACAGTGTGTGTTCGTGACGTTTGACGAGCTCAAGTTATACCGACTTGATGACAAATCCACAGATCACTTGTGCGCGACATGCGAACTGAATATCTGCCGCGGAGGAACCCTGGGCGCGAACTCCCGACCCTCCATACAATTCGGCCACTCTGCCCCCGAGATATGAGGGCAGAGCACCTCCCAGCCACCGTGGCCCCACAGTAACTATATACCCAAGTGCAAAAATATTGTATCGGCCATTGTCATCAAGCCAAGTGATGTACAGGACGTAAATAAAACTTTATGGTGTGAAACACATTTACGTATGCATTACTTCCACAACCAGGCGTTGCTGTTTTTTATTATATTTGTGCAATATTCCGAGTTGAAACCCATTAAAATATGAAAAATGTTTGTAACGTTGAGGTGTATATATGCAGTAAAAGCAATAAGCATCATTTAACTTGCTATGACCTCAATATATATGCGGATTGCTGCTTTATTTTCCTCTTTTATTAAAGTCGGGGAAATGCGATAACGTTGGATTACCGTATAGCTTAAAACGAATTACAGAAAACAAACGCCAAATACTGTTTGGCGTTGAGTGGCAATAAAAGCTAACATTTCACCGCTAACGTTGTATCGTATAACGTACGTCTTTTTCTTCTTATTGGGGTGGTATTTTATCCATTACGCAGAAAGGAAAGCTCTGATTTCAACCAGTTATTTGCCAGTGCTTTTTAATGAAGTTCAATCACTATGCTGTTACTGACAGGCCAACAAGATAATGCACAGCAAATCAGTGCATCGAATCAGCGACATTCACAGGAAGCTACCGCCATCTTGCATTTACACTTTTTCCGCCACAACCTCGGAGTGCAAAGAGCTGTGGGTAATTTCATAGCGCAGCTTCTGAAGTCGTTACTGAAGAGTGAAGTGAAGAGGTGCGGGGGAAACGGGAGAACCCCGATAAAACTCGCCGACCAGCGGCATCGTCCGGCACGATTCCCACATGCGAAAATCCGGGAGCGGCACAGCCGGGAACAGAAACCGGTTCGCCTAGGTGGGGGCGAGTAGTCTAACCACTACACCACCGCGGCCTCTTGAGGTCGTTACTGTTTGACTACCGATACTGTCAGCGTGTATCAATAAGAAATACTCCCGGCGTGATAGTTCCTTGCATGTGGTGAAAGAATTTGCATATACTTAGGTTTAGTGAGCTGGAATATTTAAGCGAGAAGTATTTTTAGCACGCGTGTTAATAGTGTAATCATCCCCTAAGGTTTTCAGCCGAGCACGTAAGTATTCTGGCGTTGTAATATACGAGGATAGTATTTTGTACGCTAGTGTGAGACTGTGGAGCCGACGTCGTTCGCCCAGGCGTAACCAATTAAGTTTATCAAAGTAAGGAGACAAGTGATCACAAGATTTTAGGTTGAACAAAAAACTAACACAAAAATTTTGCATTCGTTGAAGTTAAGTTGCCTAATTTTGCGTGATGTATCCATAAACCATGTCGCGATAATAAAAAATAGTGAATATCAGCTACTGTACCAATGTTAATTTGGCTTTAACCAGTAGACAATTCTTAAGCTATAAAGGGTATATAGTACAGCGTATGACCTCCGGCAAACAGTGCTTATGTGACCCGACCACGAGAGTATCTCTTTGAAAACAACGCCTAGCGTTTTAACCTCTCTTTAAACAGAGTAATAATCCCACCGGCTAGCACAATATCAAGGAAAGTCAATCCTAAACATTCATTTAAATTTCTACGAGAACCGATTAATAAGCACTGTCTCTTCGCAGGGTTCAATTTTAACTCATTTCTGCTGCACCAAAGGTGTACCAATTCAGGGTAATTATTTATGTCCTTAATTAGATAGCTGATTAGTTTCGGAGAAGCAGATGGATTCAACTGGAGATCATCCGCGTTTTAATGATGACTTTTTTTTAGCACTGATGATATGTTATTAATTAATAAGGGGAAAAAAGTAGCCCAAGTACACTACCCTGAGAAACACCTAAGTTCATAGGTTGCCAGATGGACTTTTTATCATCAATGACTACACATCGATGACGACCTTAGAGATACAAAGTCATTCACTGTACTACATTCACTGTACTACATGCAGACAGTGACGCATCGTGAGCGAAAACACAGAATGACGTGTCACATGCCACATGCAGTGAGGGTGCTTGATTTGACTGTACGTTCCTCGCAATCAATGGTGTAACGGGGCCGTTGGCTTGATGCACGTCGCTCAGCCCGTCCCTCCTTGACCCACTGATCTCACATCCGCTTCACTGTGGTTGCATTTCTTCCAACGCGAAAATCCATTTAGCGGTAGGAGAATACACAATTCCGATAGGCCACAATTTCCCTCCGTGGTCAAAAGCAGAAACATTTTCGTGTAATTGTCATGTTCTTCGACGCGGCATGCTCACTCCATTTCTGCTCACGAACAGTGTAGAAAAACAATGCCACTACCTCTTACAACCTTTCTGATCTTTGCTTATACAGCACTCATCATAGTCGCCACGAACTCCAATGCTGCGTCATTCGGCTGAACAACTTCTAATCATGTCGTTGTCCCCAATTCGAGGGCGGATCACTAAATTAGGTTCCTTGCCGTATTGCTGGTTAAACGTACTTCTAAATGACATTTGCAGTTTTGGATGGTATGCTATGATGCTGCCTCAGTGCGTTTCTACATTGATATGTAAAATCCGCAAACAATCTCCTAGAAAGTAGATTTTTGTAAGCGATAGCCCTATAGAATAAGCAAAACATGTCATTGTTAGGTGGGCAATGCATTTTTGTAGAGATATTTATAATGCCTCTAATATGTACTTACATTACGATTATAGGAGTTGCGTACTCTTGCGTGATGCCGAAGCTTAATTGGTTTCCCAAAAACGGATTATTAATCAGCACGTAAAAACTACTGAATAAGTTCGCCTTGCGCTATCACCCTAAACCAGGGGTCAGCAACCTTTCTACCTTAAAGGGCCACATCAGATTTGTGTTACGTCTTGGGGGCCGCATGGTTTATCATACCCATAAACATACGAACAAGGTGTGATATAAGCAGAAAAACACATATTGAATTTAAATTTGTTTATTTCACACAAAACATTTCGTTTATAAGGTACACGATTATAAATTTAGTTTTTTTGTAAATTCAAATACAGTTTGAGTATAAATGAAGTTCGAAATTGCATTAAAAATACAATAGTTTTCGAGAGAATTTAATGGGAAGTTTGGTATTGCATCCTCTTCACAAGCTTGTCAATATCTGGTCTGATTTTCGAAGTTGATACTTTGATTGAATTTTCCAGATGAACGTTAGTCAATCTACTTCTGGTTTTATTCTTGACAAAATTCATTTTTGAAAACAACTGTTCGCAAACATATGTGCTGGCAAAGAGAGACATCATTTTAAGGGCGTTTAACCTGATATTGGGAAAGTTGTCTTTGTCAATATACTTAGAATAGAATTCAGTTAGTCCCAAGTTGAACTTTTCCTTTAAGTCTGAGTTGCACTGTAAGTCTGTCAGTTCCATTTGAAGGTTTCCTGGCACATCACTGACCTTTACACTAAAAGGCCGGGAAAACAAGTCAATTAACTTTTCACTTTTCCTAAAGTCCAAGAACCTGGAGTTAAATTCATCTTTTAGTTCCACTAAAGCTGTGACATACTTGCTCATGTCAAAACCATCACATTCTGACAATTTCTCAAAATGAGTGAAATTGTAGTCCATGAGTTGATCTTGCCACAGATCAAGCTTGCACTCAAATGATTTGATACAGTCAAAGAGGTTGTGAATGAAGTTGTCAGGATGTTGCAATTTTTTGTTTAATATATTCAAATGCATTGTGATGTCTGCGCAAAATGCCAAATCACTTACCCATGAAGGGTTGTTGAATTCATTGACTGACTTTTCTTTGTCGTGCATAAAGGCCTTTATAGCATCTCTCAGTTCAAATACCCTCTTTAACATTTCTCCTCGAGAAAGCCAACGAACGTCACAAAAGTAAGGTATGTCTCCGTAATCTGCATCCATTTCAGCCAGAAAGGATTGAAATTGCCGATGTTTGAGCCCGTGAGATCTAATGAAATTTACTGTTCTAACAACGATGTCCATCACATTTTCGAAGCCTACCTTCTTGGCACACAAGCTTTGTTGGTGTATAATACAGTGATAGTTCATCAAAACATCGTCCCCTTTTCTTTCCTGAACCAAAGTAACTACTCCTTTGTTTTTGCCTACCATTGATGGACAACCATCAGTGGCAATTCCTACCAGATTTTTTAGATTAAGGTTAAACTTATCAAGCACATTCATTAAACTTTGAAACAAATCAGTTCCTTTAGTGGTGCCTTGCATCGGATGTAGGCTTAACAACTCTTCAGTAATATTGAAATTATCATTGATTCCCCGAACAAAAACAGCCAGTTGTGCAGTGTCGGTGATGTCAGTACTCTCATCAATAGCAATTGAATAAAATACAAATGCAGACGCTTCATCCTTAATAGAATCATTGATATCATCTGCCATATCATCAATACGTCTCAAAATAGTTGTTGCAGAAAGGCTTACTTTAGAAAACAAATTTCTCTGTGATGGACACAGAATTTCAGCGGCAGACCCCAGGCACTCTTTGACAAATTCTCCGTCTGAAAAAGGTTTTGACTTTTTTGCAATCTTTTCAGCTACTATGAAGCTTACCTTAACACAAGCTTCAGTCTCAACAGTAGGCTTTTTGAATGAAAACTGCTGGTTCTTGAGATTTTGCTTTAAATTAGAAACTTTATCACTCCGAACTTGTCCTTGAAAAGAGTTGAATTTTGTAGCATGTTTGGTTTCATAGTGTCGTTTCAAGTTGAACTCTTTCATTACACCGATTGACTCATCGCACACTAAACACACCGGTTTCTGCCGAACTTCAACGAACAAATAAGCATCCGTCCAACGTTCTTGGAAAACGCGACACTCGTCACCTACTTTACGCTTTTTACTAGAACTAGCCATAGTTGCAACAAACAACAGCTTGTAATGGTGACTACTGACACAACGAACACGAACCCTTCCACAGTGTTGTAAAAAATTGACCTGCCACGCCACGGCGCGGCAACATGTGAACTACCCTCGCGAACCGTTGAGAGGGAAATTCAAACTTTCGTCAGAACGAACGCCTTCACTCTCGATCACTCGGGGAGGCGACGCACTCCGACAATGACCGAGACAGTCCGAATGCACTCGACAGACACTGACGTAGTATTCGCATACACCAGAAACCTTTTTGTGTTATCAATTAATAGTTCACAACTCAACTCAAATTTTTTACAACTTATTAGTATTTGTAATAATAATTCTTTAATTAAATTAAACCTTTTTGTCGCGGGCCGCATAAAACCGGCCGGCGGGCCGCATGCGGCCCGAGGGCCTCACGTTGCCGATCCCTGCCCTAAACACTACCGTTTTAGAGGAATTTGTGGAATCACTTAATGGTTTAGATTTTTATGCGTGAACTCCACGAAAACGACGTGGTTTAAGATGATGACACAAGACGGCCTTTCCAATAAATTTTATGTGCAGATTAATAATTCGTCATTGGGTATCCAATTAAGCTTCGACATCACATAAGAGTTGAAACACAGGGTTTCAACCAGTATTATTTCTATGGCAGTATTTGATGGCAGCACAGGATTTACTGTGGTTGCAGATATTCTTTCAACCACACACTGCCCTGAAGGTCATTGTTACATTTTAAATACTTTCGTAATATTTACAACGAAAGAGTGTTTTAGCTCCAACTTAAAGCTTGCGTACTGCCCTTAGGAAGCAATTTTGACCACAGGTGGAAAACAAGTTTTCTAATTATTTCTTCGTAAAGAGCATGAAGGCGGAGTTCGTCGGTGTTTTTACGGCTCGTCTTGTATATTCACTAGTATTGTAAACTACCAGAGGCAGGGGGTTTTAGTGTTTTCCGCTTTAAAATGACTGCTTAACTGACCAGTGGCGTTGTCAGAAATTTCTCAAGGGGGGCTCAAGGGGATGGACGTGAAGTGGTGCTTAAATAAACATATACTTGGAGGAAATTACCTCACTTCATATTAAAATGCATTACAGTGAACAGCCATTGAACATTTTATCACAATTAAAGTAGTATTAATAATTATAACACAAACTCTTGACAACTTAATGGACACAGGCCGGTTACATCACAACCCTCCGCTCCCTCGTCCCACTCCTGTTACTGACACCAAGCTGCTATTTGACATTTGGAATGCAGGAAGATACATTTTTCTTCTCAGATGTTTTCTAACAGTTTTGGACCTTAAAGAAGTACGTATAGAAAGAGAAAAGAGAAGCCTTTCTATGCAACAGAAATCTGTTGCGCTTAAAGCTCATTATGAAATGGTGGTAACCATTATCTGTATTGAATTGCAAGGGTTTCAAGACCCGTATGTGTGCCAACGACCAAGTCGCGGAGCACAGGCACTAACTTTTCGGACGAAATTCGAAACCAAACATGAATGAATGTACAGGTCTGTAGATTTAAATCGTAAACTGTGAAAATTTTAAGTCTACAAATTTAATTATATAAGTCTGTATTATCATATACCAAGAAATCAATAAATACTCTCTTTAAGATAATTAGAGTTTACAAAGACAACATATAATTCTTTACAGTTACCCTTCATCTAAACAGTTTTTAGATATTAATTGTTTTTACACAGGTCACTTTGATCTTAACACAGTGGTTCTTTTTCAGTTTAAATGTTGAAGGACTTAATTTTTTGTTTACTACTTAACGCTCGTCGAAAGCGGTGTTATTAGAGACGGCTTATACTAAAAGGTCCATAATTCAAGAGAGAGCAAGGAAATCGTTTTAAACAGAAAATGTAGAGACGAGAGATAAATAAAACTATGGGCATCAAGTTGAGTTGTTAAAAGCCGGGATGTTTTTTAAGTGTACTTAAATGCAAATAGTTTTAATTCTGTGACTCGTATTATCATCTTTCAAAAACAGTATTTTTTTTCTCGAAAAAAGTAAGTCGTATTTGTTTCTGCATCATGCTCCAGACTAATCCCGACAAGATGCTCTCGAAATTTTCGNGCTCCAGACTAATCCCGACAAGATGCTCTCGAAATTTTCGAAGTGTGTTGCGCAGTAGTACTATGGCATTAATTTCAGAATCTCAGATCATAGCAAGTAACTCACAAGCAATGCGATTAATGAAGATTCATAGTAAGTACTATGGAAATTGAAGTCATGGTGGAGTTTTATGAAACAAAAAAAACCTTTTAAAATTATTATCTTGTTTTGTCCACTGTCAAGTGCGTCTTAGTCATGTTTTTCTTTATTTCCTGCTATTTTTCTCGATTCTGAAACATAGCAAATTCTATATACAAAATTCTGTGAACACGAACTATTTGATAAAACAATTCTAAATTAACTATTTCAAATTGATTCTACTTTTACTCCTTGCAACAACATTCACATTAATCATCGTAGCACCTACCTTAGCATGTTGATGTCCATGTCATGGTACCCTTGTGGTTGAGAACATGTTCCGTGATTGAATTCGGGATCTGCCGTGGATGCGTACATTTTTCAAAAAGAAATTTCAGTTATTTTAACTTGCAACCTGTCATTACCACTGGACATCCGGAAGTGTTACAAGCGACGGACTATAATAAGGACATCTCAATTTCTTCAAACAGTTTAAATAAAAAGTCCCTGAAAGCTTCATTATCTACAACCGTGAAGTCCAAGTACGTTATGAAGGAATTTACAGCTTTCAATGTGTTTAATTTTGTGTCCAACAAGAAAGCATTCGGTGTACGGGAATTCGCAATAATTTCAGTGTCATCTTCTTATTTGAGTAGATAGTCGAATAACCCTGAAGGGGTAATTTTAGTTCGCGAGGTGTAAATATCTTCAGTAGTAGAAGAAAAATGTGAAATAATGATTTACATCTTTAAAAAAAGTATACTTTATTCCTTATGTTTACTGCATTCACATAAAAACCCTCCGTTCACTTGTACACTTAAAATACAAAATCATATAAAAATTAATTGAGAGAAATAATTGACGAGAAATAAAATAAACAAATCAAAAGCAACAGTTTTAATTAAATTAAAGATGCGCTCAGCAAACAATATTTTACGCAGATTCAGGAAGAGCAAATAATCGAACATGTGCAGGGATTTTGTATAGTCGACAATTAAAAACTACAAAACATTTCCTCGTATAAATTCATAGACAGTTTAATACTGTTTAATGCAAATAAGTTTATTTCTGCAGTTGATTCCACTTTTTAAAATGTGTGTCACTCAGTATATTACTATATGCACAACATGAAGAGCACGCATTAAAAACATAAAATTTTGATTTTTTTGTTTCTAGTGACCTTATAACAAATCACTTGCTTCAGTTTCACAGGAATTGTATGCGATATGTTTAATAAAATCATAATTTTTTTTCATGAAATTTATACTTGCCACCTCAATGTGCACACATGGGCCATACATTTCATAAATAGGGTATTAATTAAGCTTGGCATTATAAATATGAGCCAATGAATTCAATTAGTGAAATTCTATTCATTTAAAAATAAATTGCTAAGCTAGTAATGACTAAAAATACAGTAGAATTATGTGTGAATCAGTTCCTCGGGACATATATAATATAAAGTAGTAACACACCGTTAGGCGTGCTCTTATTTGTTAACGGGGCGCTCTTAGCCGTGAGGCCCTGCCGCACCCCGGCCTCCCAGTAGGCGGGGAAGAGGGATCACGCCCTCTCATCGCAGACATGACCAGCGCTTTCTGAATTGACCAAACCCGTTTGCCCCGACCTGTACCCAGGCCGCACCAGGCAGAGCCCCGATCTGATATTGCAGATCGCACAGAGCATGTCCTACCACAAGGCCTGAGATTCTAGCACTCAGTTTGTTTACCAAGCGTGTGGTGTAGCCGGAGCACTACCCACGCCCCTGACGTGATCTCGGGCACGCCCCCGGAACAATCCTGTTCAACGTCCGGCTCTTTTAGCAAGAGGGGGAATCTCTCCGAGCCTTCTCCAGCATGCGGAGTCAACCACTGCCAGCACGAGTCCAACCTCGTCTGATCCAAATTCCAGGGAGTACCCCTGGATGGGCCAAGCGGATCATCCCGTGCTCCCTCTTAATTTCCATGGCACGTATGGGTTTTCCTGTGTCCGACTGCGTCGCCTAACCTCCATGCGGGAGTGTGCGGAGTCCCTCAGAACAGGTGGGTACCGCCATGACCGTCCGGTTTTACTCCCTTTGCTGTCTTCACCAGGAGCCGAGCTCACACGAAGCCGCACACCAGGCCGACTCGCAACATCAGACACGCGTCCTTTACCATCCTAGAATTTCTTCACAGGGAAATTCCTGTTTTGGGCCCCAGTGGCCTGAGTGCCAAGAGGTCCAACACCCCACCAAGTGGTCGGGCCTTGGTACTATCTATCGGCCCAAGCCATCACGGCAGATACCCCTGAACAGCCGCTAGAAAACTGTTTCCCATAGGGCACGGGCGGCAGAGCCCAGTCTGTTTAATCAGGGGTGGCACGAGAAGCCCTGGGTTGCCATGGATGTTGAGAGGCTATAAGAGACGCATCACCCATCCTTTCCGGAAACCGGTAAGTAAGTTCGTCTCGGCTACCATAGCCTAGTACTGCCACGCCACCTCGAATGACCAACCTACACTCCCCCCACCGGGGTGACCGTACGATCCTCCCCCCAGTTCCTCGGGACAGGGTAATACACAGACAATGAAAGTAGTTAGAAATAGTTGGTTTCGGGGCACCTGGCGTACTGGCGGGGCGACGGACGAGCGGCGGCCATCTTGAATGAAATCATTTTTTCCTTTTATTCACAACGGCTGCCATTTTGGCAGCTAGTACCTGTAAAAATTGCCACATTTGCCAGAAAATTTATCGAATTTCCCTCAAAAAAACATGTATTACACAATCCGGCTGACATTTTTCAAGTTAGCACAATCCAGATGACTCCGGCTGAAATTTGTGCAATGCCAGCCGGAATGTGCAATGAAGTACGCGAGGCTCTCGAAAGGGTCACATCACCGATTGGCTATGCGAGGCTCTCGAAAGGGTCACCCCTCTGGGTTTCAGCAAACCTGGTGCCATAGCAGGGACTGGCGGTAGCCATCTTGAATGATGTCACGAGTCAAACTCCTACTCTGTCTTTCCTTCCCGATGGCGGCCATTTTGTCAGCCAGTAACGACCATCCTGCTCAGTCATTACTGACCAGTAGAGACCATCGTGTTTCCTACTTCATGCTATTTCATGACAAGCAAGAGGTTTTCTCCGGGTACTCCNGCTATTTCATGACAAGCAAGAGGTTTTCTCCGGGTACTCCTGAATTCGATTATTATCTCATTCCCTCCTACTAGATCTTGTTCCCTTATTCACGCTCTTGCATTCTAAGTGAGGGTTTTTTCTCAGAGTCTTCCCAAAGTCGACAAATCTGGCAGTTTTACCAGTACTGGCTGCCAAAATAGCCACCGTTTGGGGAAGGGGGAAATGACGTCATCCAATATGGCCGTGACTCGTACTCATCAGGACGCCAGGTGGCCCTAAATCATATATTTCTTACTACTAATGTATAATGAAACAGTCACGTTCGTTTACGAAACCGGTCAGTATAATCTCAGTGAAGAAAGATTCAATAACTTTCAGTCGGATTTCTCTGGAATAAAGAAAGTTTTGCTCTTTCATAATTTGTGTATACAGCTCCTCCGCATTTCTTATATAAATGGAGTGAAGAAGTTTTGGCAGTTCTTAATATCTAAGTCTTGGAGCTAATGAGGGTGAAGAGAAGTAAGTATAGAGTGGCGCCGGAACGCAAGGGTGGGGTTAACAGGATATCCCCGAGAAAACCCGCCTAACAGTGGCATCGTCCGACGCGATTCCTACGTGCTTAAAAATCCCGGAAGGACCCCACCGGGAATCGAACACGGTTTACCTTGCTGAGATGCCATCGCTCTAGCTGCAGCTCTCTTATGTGAGAACGGCTACATATGACACATGNCGGGAATCGAACACGGTTTACCTTGCTGAGATGCCATCGCTCTAGCTGCAGCTCTCTTATGTGAGAACGGCTACATATGGCACATGTTTTTCAAATAGTACATTTTGTATATTCGACGGCATATGAAACTGTTAACTCACTAACTACAAGTTGCCTCCCATAGATGTAAGTTGTAGCGTATGTGAGACACTGCTACTCTTAAATAATGATTGTTAATCCTTTCCTAAAAGGAATATGAGTACGCAAAACTTTATTTCACACATATGAGAATGAACTATGCAATATTTTTTTAAAGCTTCAACTCTCCGATAACCTTGGTACGAGTATGTACACACGATAAACAATAAAGGGGTTTGTTGATATTATGNAAAGCTTCAACTCTCCGATAACCTTGGTACGAGTATGTACACACGATAAACAATAAAGGGGTTTGTTGATATTATGAGGGATAGAGGGGAGGTGATAGTTCGTCTAGCCTGGTCTAGCGCATAGACTAAAGATGAGGTAGACCGATTCTTTGTCTTCTGCGCATGTACTCAACATTGACCTACCCCAAACCAACACAACTGTCAAAGTCGCATAGTCAACAGCGATGCACGTTTTTGTGCATATCTTAATTTTCACAAGACAAGCACCGTTATATGAATAAAATACTTTTACAAATTTAAATTTAATCGATCTGCATTACAAATCGGTAAGAGGATGTATACAAACATCTCAAAGCACTTTATAGAAAAAAGTGTTCTTACNATCGATCTGCATTACAAATCGGTAAGAGGATGTATACAAACATCTCAAAGCACTTTATAGAAAAAAGTGTTCTTACCTCAAATCCTATTCACGTCGTTTATGATAGTTGTGTTTGCAGAAAAGCAGTTCCATGTTGGGACATGGAGACTGATTCTGCGCAGCCAGCGAGGTCGCTCTACCCTATATTCACTATACGGTCTAGCCCATAACATCTTACCGAGAGAAAGAAGGGAGAATGCCATAGCGAAAATTCGTAGCTATAGAAGTTATAGCTAAAGGAATGGAGGAANGTACCGAGAGAAAGAAGGGAGAATGCCATAGCGAAAATTCGTAGCTATAGAAGTTATAGCTAAAGGAATGGAGGAAGAGTCTTCCATTAATTATAATAATTTTTAAACTCAATTTGCGAAACCTATGTTGATTATAACGTAAGATTTAAGAAGCAACACAGCAACTTACTGAAGTCAAGAAGTAACCCTTATAAACAGATGAATATATAATCACAGGCGTCGTTGTCACGAACAAATTTTAGCTTGGAACTGTGGAAACCAATAAAGATGTCTATGTGTATGACATTATTATTTGTTTCTGTTTATGAGAATGCGGAATGTAGTGAGGAGAATGGACTGTGTTCTATATGTTATCTTTGGTTTCTAGAAGTTATGTTATGGATGTGTTTTCGGTTATCCTACTAATATTGTAAATGCCAAAGTCTGTGTGTATGTTTGGTACCACTCAGCTCCATAACGGCTGAACAGATTTTGATTAAATTTGGTATGTAGGTACTTTAGGTCCTGGAATAGGNCCACTCAGCTCCATAACGGCTGAACAGATTTTGATTAAATTTGGTATGTAGGTACTTTAGGTCCTGGAATAGGACAAAGAAACTTTTTATCCCGGTAAATTGAACGGGTTCTGTGGAATAACAACAAAACGTAATTCTGCAACAGCTGGGAACGTGACCGAACTTAGCTCCATAACGGCTAAACGGATTTTGATGATATTTGGTATGTAGGTACTTTAGGTCCTTGAATGTGACATATGATACTTTTTATCCCAGTAAATTGATTGGGTCTTGTGGAATAACAACAAAATCTCATTCCGCAACGGCTGGGAACGTGACCGAAATATTTTTTTCCTCTGCTGTTAGAGTTTATCAGGCCACCCAAGGACCTCTGAAATGGCTTAACGGCTGCTATAAATCGATAACAACTGGGACAAAATATTAAATGTGCCCTCTGAAGCCCGAAAGTGCTCAAATGTTATGAACTAAACAATCACCCATCCAAATGTGTGCCGCTGGGAACGTTGCTTAACTTTGGTGATCGATTAAGATCACTCAGCCAATCGCAAAAAGTAGTACCTAGGCACACTTATTTCTAAAGCTACAACTTGATGAAACTCAAGTTTTGATTTTCATACATCGACGCTGGAAAGCGGAAATGTGGTAACTACGCGATAGTTCCACAGATACACTCCAAAAATAATACCGTACTTTTTGGCTATCGGGTAAAAAATATTTCCTTTCTTTTGGGTTGCCGTAATCAGTTAAAAANAAAAATAATACCGTACTTTTTGGCTATCGGGTAAAAAATATTTCCTTTCTTTTGGGTTGCCGTAATCAGTTAAAAATCTATGTCAGCATAGTTTAATTTTATAATTCTGTTTTCACATAAATGAATTGTCTTTTCCCAATTTATTTATTGGTGTATCACTGTAAAACTCAATTGTACCTGGGCGAATCCGGGCCGAACCTGCCCGGCTAGTTGTAAATAAAGGGCTCACTTGAGATTTCGAGTTATTGAAGATAATATTTATTCCTGTTTGATTTCTCATTCTTCACGAAGAGCAGTAAGTTTGTCAATAAGTATCTATAATTTTATCCAATCCTTTAAAAATTTTTTTGTTTTAAGAACTTATTACATTACTGAGATAGTGTCGGGCCCATTTTAAATGTAAGAGGCATCCTATATAAATATATATAAGAGTATATATTGAACGGTAAATTAAATTTTTACTTCCATTTACAGAATAATGATTAAAAAATAATTAAATTGAAGTGAAAATTTTTTTATTCTACTGCATAGAAGGGTGGTGATAGTTTTTTGTTTCATATTCGTATCATCACAATAGTTTCAACAACAAATAATATTATCCCACTACGTTAGTGANCCATTTTAAATGTAAGAGGCATCCTATATAAATATATATAAGAGTATATATTGAACTGTTAATTAAATTTTTACTTCCATTTACAGAATAATGATTAAAAAATAATTAAATTGAAGTGAACATTTTTTTATTCTACTGCATAGAAGGGTGGTGATAGTTTTTTGTTTCATATTCGTATCATCACAATAGTTTTAACAACAAATAATATTATCCCACTACGTTAGTGATTTTCCTGTATATTGATAAATGTAGATTGGTGAATTCACTTCCTGTGGCAAGGTCCCATATATAAAACACTGTGAACGANGGGGGGGGGGGGCATCCCTCCTCCTTCCCCCCTCATCAAGAATCTCTGAAAGGGAGTAAAACATTATACAAGAGGCGAAAAAGTGAGAGATAATTGTAGGAAAATTAAATGTAGGGGAGGAGGAATTTGCAAGTGGCAAGCAAGCGTTCCCGTTCTTTTAGAAATGCATTATTTTCATTTGTATAAATACATATACACATACATACCGTACATATATGTATAATGACTTCGCATGTGATAGAACCAGCAACTTTCAGGCTTGATGTCTTCCGCACTTTACGAATAGGTCTACCAAAATTCATAGAAGTTCATAAGAATATTCAGTTAGAAACTTAAGATGGTAGTGAGAAAAATCGCTGCAATGGTCTTCTGATTCAACTTTCAAAATTTTAGTTCATTCCTCCGCTTGAAATGTGGGAAACGAGTACTTGCAGAAGGCAGATTGCGTCGTGTTGACGACGGGTATTCTCCAGGCAACAACCCAGGATAAAATAAATTTTGCTTCAGAATATTATGTTTATATTAGAAAAAATTTCATTAAAGTAAATTTTTCCTTTGGCGGAGGGGGGAAATTTTAAAGTGGCTGTTAAATTTTAAAAACTGCTTCAGTGCATTCCTAAGTCATTGGACATCCTTTCAGCGAATATTAAAATTGACGTTTTCCTTTCCCTAAGAAAGTGCAGTGCGTAGACTAAAATAACGTACAAAATTACAACAAATTACATACATCATAACTTATTGCAATTAAGTTTCTTTTGCACTGCGCTTTGTTAATTTTGCTAATGGAATATGTACTTAATCGGACATGTAATATTTTTTGCTTTCATATACTTCCGGTAAATACGTCTATTAACATTTAANTTTTGCTTTCATATACTTCCGGTAAATACGTCTATTAACATTTAATTTTATTGTCTTGATATAATGTACAACGTTAACTAATTCGGTATGTATTGTATGTTAAAATTGCATGATTCAGTGTAAGAAAGGGCGATAACAGCTTAATTGCGTCATTAATGAAGATCTATTGTTATGAATAACTGTTATAATTTAAAATATATCTTTGTTATACCAGATCCTATTCTTATCTGTATAAAACAAAACGAAACAAATTACAGTACCCAACCGAATAAAATATNATTGTTATACCAGATCCTATTCTTATCTGTATAAAACAAAACGAAACAAATTACAGTACCCAACCGAATAAAATATCAAAATTCCTGTGAAACTATTCATTTTTATATGTGATGTTATTTCAGTGCCGCTAAACAGCGACAAGGCCATAGTATAGGAGAATACCAGTGATCGAGGAATAGGAAAAGGAATCGACCCAGGTTTGTATTAAGGAGCCAGCCCAACATTCGTAGAGAGTGATTTCGGAAAACTGTGGAAAACCAAAGTCAGGATGGCCGGACGTAGAATCTAAATCGGGTCCTCCAGAATGCAAGTCGGTGTTTCAACGACTGCACCTCTTCGCAGTAAAGAAATACTTTTCACATTTATCTGCCAACATTATTATAAGTATCCCAACCAGATTTATGTTTATAAAAAAAATGTTTGGAATTACAGGCAGGAAGATTTGCAAAAGTTATTTTATAATTCGTTGTATTAACAGGGTACGAGGTATAACTGTGATCTAGTAAACATTATAGACTTAACACCTGAGGACGTACACAATCTGCACAACAGGGTTTTTTATAGTCCATTCATGTTTACTTCCAACTTATCTGAAGCCCTGCAAAAACTCCACTTTCAGGATATTCCTCCGCCTCATGTAAACTAAGGCTAACCAAGTCGAGAAAAGTAGACCAAAAGGACAACGTACAGCATTTGTGAGCTCTCACTTTAATACTATTTTGCATGAAAACTATTTCTTATTAGGCATTATCAACTTTTTTTCTCAGTTTTTTTGCATTGATTATAAACGAAACTTTATAATTTATACATAAATAATAAGTAAAAGTTCTATTTAACAACAAATAAGATAAGTCTATGTTAAAAGAAGTACAAAACACTNTATACATAAATAATAAGTAAAAGTTCTATTTAACAACAAATAAGATAAGTCTATGTTAAAAGAAGTACAAAACACTAAGGAAACAACCAAACAACGTCATACGTCATCATTTTTCTGTCAAGGAATGTAATTTCCCTTTCCTGAAAAGTTATAATGCAAAATAATAAATTAAATAATGGGTTTTCTTGATTTTTTTTGTCGTGGATACCTCTGTGCAGTTATCATTGCTGGATTACCTTGACGCTATTCCCCACCTGTGTGATANTATACATAAATAATAAGTAAAAGTTCTATTTAACAACAAATAAGATAAGTCTATGTTAAAAGAAGTACAAAACACTTGTGATAACTGACAAATTAAGGAAACAACCAAACTACGTCATACGTCATCATTTTTCTGTCAAGGAATGTCATTTCCCCTTCCTGAAAAGTTATAATGCAAAATAATAAATTAAATAATGGGTTTTCTTGATTTTTTTTTTGTCGTGGATACCTCTGTGCAGTTATCATTGCTGGATTACCTTGACGCTATTCCCCACCTGTGTGATACAGGATGGTTCACAGGATCTCAGGTAATGTTACCAGGCACAGACTATAGAGTGCCTTGAAGGTTGGGGGTAGCAGGGTAACATTAAGGTAGTCCTTCGGTGTTTCAGTTTACTGGTTGGTTATATTGTCACGAGATTAAACTTTACAGAAACAATTCCGAGGTGGTGCCCTAATTAACGTACTCGTGCTAACTGTAATCGGCGTCTTGGGGGTGGCGCTAGGTGTCGGAGGGGTTTCTTTGGACGACGACTTGATACTTATCTAGTCTTGTAGTTCTGGCCTGTTGGATTTATATTGGTTTCAATTTCTTAAATATAATATTATATCTCCAGAATTATTACTTTAGGTGTCATACACAAGAAATTAAAATCTTTACAAATTATGTGCATGTTATTTTAGCTTTCCATCATTTGTCATGACATAGTGTTCATACCAAATCTCCAAAACTCCAAAAATCTCGAGTTCACAGGAAAAATTAATCACCCCACCCCCTCACGTCCTAGCAAAAATGTTTGATTCACATCTTGAATACTTGGGGTGATTTTCAAATTAATGATTTAGAATGTACGAATGTACCGCGAACAACTATACAGCATGTTCCAGTAAAAGCGTTCAAAAATGAAACTGGGAATAGGGGTAGCATCACGGAATATTTTTAGATTGGGAACGTGTGATCCAGGAGGATATCTGGGCGTAAACGCGTGGGCGACCCATGTAGCGTGTGAGGTTCACCTACCGTCNATCATCCGCAAGGTGGCTCTGTCGCCGCTACAGTAACACAGTGCATGCGTGTGTCAACGACATACGGAATATTTGAACGGGTGCGGCAGAATTTCGCACGCCGTTGTCATGCTTGCTAGATGACGGTGGCCGTCGCTTTGAGCAACTCCTGTGAGCCACTAAGTGATACGTGAACACAGGTCCGTCAGTGGAGTGGCCCTGTGCAGTANTTGAGCAACTCCTGTGAGCCACTAAGTGATACGTGAACACAGGTCCGTCAGTGGAGTGGCCCTGTGCAGTACTACCTGCCAACAGTGCGCACACGCAATGTCTATAATACACGTAACCAATACGGACGCCTGCATTCGTGTTAGACATGTTTGCGCCCATATCTCCTTCTGCTGGCTCCACGGACCACACGTGTTCCAACCTCATAACGTTCCGCGGCGCGGCCCCTGTCCCCAGTTTCATTTTTGCACGCTTTTACTGAAACAGCCTGGAGAAGCCTCTCGTTGTGGACGGGGTCACGAACGGGAAGCGGAAGCGACACAACGGAAGAACAGGTTTGCTATGGGAAGGAAGGCGCTCCACAACATGTATTATCTGCTCACGTCGGGAGTGACGTAAGNTTTTTTTTTTTTTTTTTTTTTTTTTTTTGCTGCTTTACGTTTTGTATGAAACAATGCCGATGTCTAGCCACATTAATGCTGTCTTTGTTGTATTTGGTTTCGTTCATTGTCAAACTAGATAGTTATAATTTTTTTATTCCTTTATATGTCTTATTTATTTTGACTTACTNTTATTCCTTTATATGTCTTATTTATTTTGACTTACTATAGTGTGTGTCTCGCTTATGGTTTTGCTGCTTTCGTTTTTTCATAGTTGCGCTATCCTGGTTTCTGTGTCGCTCATTATCTAACTGGATAGCTGTTTCTTGTTACATAAATATATTTATTTTTAGTATCACATTTTTATTGCATTTGTGTTTCACATCCATATATTGTGTTCTTAGTTTTTTGGTAATATTTTTCGTGGTTATGTAGGCAATGGAGATCCACTCAAAATAATAATTCAGTAACACAACGATATGCAAACTAAAACTCACTAACACAAGCGAAAATAGTGAATAAAACGAAAAATCAGATATATCGACACATTCAGCTAATATAAGTATAATTATTAAAATTGGCATTATTTTGTGACGAATAAGTAACAAGTCCTTCACTACCCAGCACGAAGTCACAGCTAATACAGTATTTATGGTATCTGGAAAAAAAATTTGAACCCTTATATGTAAATATAGCCATATAAAATACCCATTTAATTATGTGCTTTAGTGTACTTCATATAGTTTTAATATTTAGCACCCATTTGTGTGACAGGGCGCCATAGCGACTGCCATAACTCTATTACCAAGAAACTAAATATTGAACTAATTTAAGTGACAGTCAGAAAATGTATGTAAATATATGTTATACTAAACATTAGTAAGATATTAATGTAAATATAAATATAATTTATAGATAGGAACACAAAACAGATAAGTACAGTTTACAAATATTTAATGTACATGTAATATACAGAAATTCATAATCTTATTCGATATTACCTTCTCATCTGTTAAATACATGAAATATAGACTTTCTGACATTTTTGAAATCAACATGAAGGCATTTCCTTTGCATTTAGGCCTACATATATTAATACTGTGTGTTATGTGGTTTTGTACATTAATAAACATATTCTTTTATAATTTTCTATACATATACTACACAAAGTAATTGTCTCGAAAACTTTAATGGGCTGTAATAAATAATATGTTGGCCAGCTTACCGAAAAGACGCTGTATCAGAATCGGAACAGAATATTATTTGAGGTATTGGTGACAGGTTGGCTGTGAGATATCATGCCGACATAATTTCGATGATATCCATCTGTTATCCTAAATAATACACCAGGCCTTTGTCTTTACTGTGATGGCTAGTAATCGGTCTCAAATAAGACATCGTGCCGTTGTCATATGGCTATATTGTGGCAAATAAACGACAGTTGCCGATAGGGCCGGTATCGGGCTGACACTTTGCCGACAGGTTGTGTTTACTGGGTACTCTTTCTCTCTCTCTCTCTCTCTCTCTCTCTCTCTCGGCATAAAAAAAATTATATCGCATGTTTTTTGCATGATGTCATGTCGAAATCACAATTTAAGTGTTTTTGGAATGTACAAATAAAATAAAGAGTTATACTTACATAAAATGTAACAACGATGGCTGAAAGATCATATTTTCATTTATTTTAAGGTATAATTAGCACAATGATTTTACAAAACCACAAATAGTTACAAATTAAAAATGTACAAATGTTTCCATATTTTGAGCGACATTTAAATAATTACGAAAACATTTAATACCGTAATTTAAAATATTTCCTGAAGAAACTGGCAGTGTAATATCTCATATCGTTAGTGAGTTGGTTTTTATGACCTGTACATCCCAAAGGCAAATGATGCTGTCTAAATTTTTTTAGGCGAGTTAGTACATATGATTAACGTCCACAAATCGAAAATTATTTCTTACAAATACGAAATAATTAGTTAAGGGCGTTCGAAAGGCTGAAATTATATTCTGACATTTTTAGATGAAAAACGCCATTGCGGTCTTGTGCTGAGCAGCCGCGATAAGAAAATAATGTATTCCTAATTTGTGCGAATCTCACAGAACATTGACAGTGGGACGTCGATCATCAACGAGTAGTTTACCTTGGTCTAGTGACGTCAAGATGACGTCGGGAACACAAAGTACTTGCCGCGGAGAAGCGAAATACGACGTCGAGTTCCTGCAGTTTTCTTCCGGATACGGTCATCGGTGTAGCGGGCGAGCGGTGTAACTACGAGAACGAGTGGGATGCTGGCTCGGTCTGTGGAGGGTCCCGGAATGGCGCGAGAGGCGGTGGACAATTAGGACCAGGCGTTGGGGAATATTTCCCCCGTGTTTATTGGCGGCACTGCTACGTGTCCTCCTCACCCACCCTCTCTCGCTCTCATAAGCCCCTTGACACAAACAACCCACTCCCGGAACGAGAGTCAGCCAGGGAGCAGGTGTGCAAGCAAGCACGGGCCGAGGGAGGACTCCCAGGCCAACGGAATGAATGCGCGAGAACGGAAAACAACTTCTAGAGAGGCATTTTGACCCTTCTCCTCGCCACCACTCCTTATCCGCCCAATTGTTTTTTTATTTTTTATTCTTGGGTATTCCACCAGCTAGCGAAAATACGGGACGTTATGTTTGCAAAAGCAGGGGACACGCTTAAACATGCACGAGTTTCTGAAGTTCCAGTTTCGATTCAGAGATTACGACATAGAAGCAACAGTTTTAATACTACGTGGACATATTTTAAAAACTCTGGAGCCGCAAAAATGGTACTACTGCGTTTGAAACATACATATAATATATTTTATATATATATATATATATATATATTTGGAGTCTCATGCAAAACAAATCTGTAATTACTCGTAGCGAGGAACTCAAGCTCTAAGACTAACAAAAGTTATAATGGCAATTTTTTAGTCTAGCGCTAGAGAAGAAAAAAAAACAAAGAAACCTACTGTAACAGGTGGCAAAGGGCGTGTCCAAGTTAGTGATGGAAGGATGTATTTATAAAAATAAATAAATATATATATATATATATATATATTTCTTTATTAAATCTGCTATAAAACGCAAGCAAATATGATTTACGAAATACAACTGCCGATCGCTTCTATTAACACTTATTATTCCTAGCC
>NQII01001126.1:163525-176236 GCA_002778355.1 Clitarchus hookeri | reverse complement strand
TAGATTTTATAGCTTTTTTATGTTTTATAAAAGAAAATTCTGAAATCAGGGCTACCCCAATATCCAACCAACCATAGTCTCAGTATCTTCACATTTCTTGAATTAAACATTTGAATAATCATCCCATGTATGACGTGATTGGTTTTTTCTTAAATGTCATGTATCACAATTATTTTATTCTCGTGTCAACGTAAGCATAAGTTATTTTCATTTAATTACACTTTTACCCATATTTTAACTATAAATTATAATTTTTTATTTGTAATTAATATTAATACGGGGAGAAAATATGCGTGTTGATAATGCCTAGTAAAAAATAAAGTTATTATGCAAAAAAAATTTTAACTGAGCGCGCACGATAGCAGTGCACTGTCCCTTTGGTGTAATTTTCTATACTCTGTTAAGCTTTGTTTGCAAGAGGCAAAGGAATAGCCTGAAAGTAGAACTTTAGCAGGGCTTCAGAAAAGATGGAAGTTAATATAAATTGACTATATCAGTAACACAGGACGTGAACATGCTTCTTACTCATGCCACTTCATTTGAAATACAGTTCTTTTCCAACAACATATCATATTAGAATGTGAAGACGTGTTAATTATTAGTCTTGACTATTCTTTTGACCCTTAATAATTGCTGCACTGTACTGAACTATAAAAAGGGAAGCATCCAAAAGAAACTGTATTAGTAGGATGCGTAGGGAAAGACCAAAAGTGAAAACTTGTTACATTATTTTGTTAACCACGCGAGTAAGAACAATGCAGCAAAGTAAGTTTATGTCATAAAATTAACAAAAAACATGAAAATACTTTTAATAAAATCAAGAAAATGTTAAACAAAAAAATAGGAAAAAATATGTATAATTACAACTTATCTTAGTATTGTATAGAGTGGATTACGGTGGATTGTCACAATCCTCAATCCCGTTTACAAATCTGTCCATCCCCTCTCCCGGTTTTTAAATGCATATTTCGCTAAATCCAATTTTTATGGATCACAGTCAAATTTCTCTCGTTCCTCATTAAATTGATTTATTCCCGATACGTGGTTTTGTAACCATTAAAACGAAAAAAAATTTACATTTACAGAGTGAACGATATAATTCGGTGGTGGCTGCCACTTTCCCAAACAGGCTAGTCTTAGCCAATTGTGAACAAGGAATGAAATACGATTTGCATGAAAATTTGCGTGATCAATATAAACGTAAAAACTTATTATAATTAAACATTCTTTTTAAAGTTGAAAATAGCACACAAATGCATCCTTTAAACCAAGGAAGCGCCACTTTCAGAACGTTTGAAAGAGGAATCAATTTGGCAACAGTGTGCCCCTTTTGTTATAGTCAGTTCATGGTTACTGGCAACTTTTCTGAAGCCTTGTTGAAGATCTATTTTCAGAATATCTCTCCGCCTCACGCAAACAAAGCTTGACTAAGTCTAGAAAATCACACCGAAGGGACAAAGCACTGTGTTCGTACGCACTCAGTTTTAAAATATTATTTTTATAATGGGAACTATTTCTTACTAGGCATTACCATCTGTTTTTATACATACATATCAATTCTTAATTAATTTTTATAATAATTAATTGTTTTAATATAGATAAAATATAATTTAAGTTGAACAGAAATAATATTTTTTGATGAGAGCAGAAGATGCTTGCGATATGTGACATATTTGGGAAACAAGCAAACATGCCCTACATGGGGTGATTTTCAAAGGTTTGAATCCGAAATTGTGAAGGAGCCGTGAATATAGTGTAACTATCATTCGTTAGTTAAAACTATGAAAATACTCATTCAACTAGTATTATAAAATAAACAAGAAGATACCGATATAACTTATGAGCTTAATTTCCTCTACATGGACGCAATTAGTTTTGATGAAGTTCTTAAAAGGCGTAGATTGTAGGTGGGTCGTGGCGTCTTGTTGACAGAGATATCATTATAGATGGAACGAGAAACATAAGCAATACTAGTGAGACAGTTACAAATTGCCCGGGAATCAAACCTAGAACCCCTCGGACTATCAGGTAGCATGCAACTAACTGAATTACGGAGGTAGGCATTATGAGCCTCTACTTTGATTGTAATCTGTCTTATATCTTGCTATACAAGCGTTACTAAACCTGAAATATTTACAGAGCAGTAATTTTTAAGTCTAGTATCTGAGTCACTTAAATCGTGTACGTTAGCATGCCCTATGATAGCACTACTTGTGAGCAAAATTTGGAGGTAATTGGTTGATTGGTCCCAAAGAAATTACACGCAAACTTTATTTTTTCATGTTGTGCTATTATACAATATAGTGGATAAGATTGGCAGTGTTTTTACACATTTGATTGTTGTGACAGATGCTGCTAGCATTCAAATATTGGTAAAAATTGGTTCGGTGGTTTTAAATATATATAGCATACTAAGTTAAAAATTTTACATGACAGCCACTTTAGAAATAAGTGTCTGGCTTACTTAAAACATACGAATTTATATGACCTTCCATAGTTCTACTTGTTTGTCAAATTTGGTAGTAATCGGTTAATTTGTTTCCGACATATTGTAAAAAAAAAAAAATGTTTTGATGCGTTTCTGTCTTACGTTTAGGCGAAATAATAATAATAATTATTAGAATATTTGTTGTTGGAAATGATACCTTCAACGAACCAAATTTTGTCGTTGGCAAATTAACTTAAAATATTTATATAACAGCCATTTTGAAAAGAAGTGAAAGGTTTGATGCTATATATCCAGAACAAATCAATCAATTTCCCCTAAATTCTTTGTACAAGTAGTGCTATAGTAGTCTATATAAACTTGCCTGATTTAAGTGCCTCAGACCATTATTTACAAAATGACAGCCCTGTAAATATTTTCAAAACATTAGACTGATTACATCTGAAGTTGATGCCCCGAATACTACCTCCGTAATGAAGTTGGTTGCACGTTAGGATATGGTAAGAGGTTTTCCGGGTTCGAGTCCTGTGTAAGGCACGTGTGTGTTTGCCATTGTCTCACTACTGTTGCATATGTTTCTGGTTTCATCTCAAATGGCATTGCTGTCAACGAAACATCAAGGCCTACCTACCATATAATTGTTAAGCACTTCATTAAAAATTGTGTGCACCCAAGTAAAGGAAAGAGGCTTACGTGAGTGACGTATGCCTGATAATGCTAACGGAGTTAGCATCACTCCCGTCCGTGGAAACATTGAATGTCCGGGGTTATCGTTGCAGGAATGTTCTGGTCATTGACTCCGCCTTCATGAGCATGACTAGTGGTGCGAGGAACGTTCTGGTCCGAGCCCACTGATCGATACCGAGTGAATCACCTAAAACTTGTACCGTAAATATTTTTTTAATGGAAGGTGCTATTTATGTACTGGTTTCAGAGAATTGAAGTTCAGACAAGGACTCATTATGGCAACCCAGACACAGATTTGAATACTTATTAGAACGCGTATTTCTTGTTCACAGTCACATGTAGTTAACGTGCTAACGTAATATGACGGTGCAGAGTGCGTAGCACACTTGCGTGACTCATGTCACTACCTCTAGCTATTGCACGGGAGCTAACTTGTGGGTTTACATCAACAGCAGCTAGAACATAAATTTCACCTTCTTCTCTGGTCACTCGTTTGTTTCTGTTACGTTTCAGAGATGTTACACTTCCAGTTTCCCGTTATTGGTTAAAGAGGTCCGCAAATAATTGCCGAGATAGCTGATGTATATTGCGATATCATTCAGCGTACACATTACAAGAATAAAGAAGCTTTCTTCTTGCATTCGCCATACACCACGAGCATGTCGGTTTTTTAGTATTGGTAAATACCATCTTCCAGCACATCCTACGTCTGGATAGTACGAGCTATCACGAAGTACAGACAAGGAGGTCCCAATGCAATCAGTGTAAATAAAACATAATCTAAACACACATACGGACATTGTAGCCTAGTACCTCACTAGGCAGTTAAATGGAGAAGACCACTGTTAGTGTTTGAAATAGTCATATTGCGATAGCAAGTAAACTACTTGCACTAGAATATGGCAAAAAACACCATTTATGATTTGTTCTAGTTTTATTTTCTTGATATGAATAGGCATTGTTCTATTTAAAAAAATATTACTGTTTTCCAGATATACATATTTCAAAAGTATTAAAATCGGTATCTGTGAGGCAATTATGAGCCCTTGTCTGAACTTACGTTCTCTAAAACCAGCACATGAATAGAACCTTCCATGTGGCAAATATTTGAGGTTGAAGTTTTAGATGATTCATCCTGAATAAGCCACGGCGGGTCTCTGAGTCGGGAGCCTGGAGCCTTGTGCGGCCTTGAGCACCCGGAGTGCAGATCCAGCAAAGCGACGAGTCTCTGCGAAGTAGGAGCAACGGTACAGTGGAGAGTGCGGCTGGCAGGCTGTGCTGCGGGACTGAATGCGTGAGTCCCAGACATTTCCAATGATATCATTGGACAGTTTGATGAACATGTGTAAATAATAAGTGTAGTTCAAGTGGAAATGTCAAGTATAAAGGCAGTGGTAAGGGCCTTAATTAGTATTGAGATTGCCATTAAATATTGTGCTCACTGGGAATAAAAACTGTTAATAGTAGTTAGAGGTAGTTTAATGTTATAAATCATGGTGTGTTTTNATATTGTGCTCACTGGGAATAAAAACTGTTAATAGTAGTTAGAGGTAGTTTAATGTTATAAATCATGGTGTGTTTTATTTTATAGCATTGTAAACAAATAAATAACTAAATTTAGTTTTTATATTTTTATTAAGACCTTATCATGGACTCGANCTTGAAAGAGGAATCAATTTGGCAACAGTGTGCCCCTTTTGTTATAGTCAGTTCATGGTTACTGGCAACTTTTCTGAAGCCTTGTTGAAGATCTATTTTCAGAATATCTCTCCGCCTCACGCAAACAAAGCTTNGTTACTGGCAACTTTTCTGAAGCCTTGTTGAAGATCTATTTTCAGAATATCTCTCCGCCTCACGCAAACAAAGCTTAACTAAGTCTAGAAAATCACACCGAAGGGACAAAGCACTGTGTTCGTACGCACTCAGTTTTAAAATATAATTTTTATAATGGGAACTATTTCTTACTAGGCATTACCATCTGTTTTTATTCGTATGTATCAATTCTTAATTAATTTTTATAATAATTAATTGTTTTAATATAGATAAAATATAATTTAAGTTCAACAGAAATTATATTTTTTGATTATAGCAGAAGATGCTTGCGATATGTGAGTATAAACCCTTTGTTCGTTTGTACGGGATGTACCCCACTAAAAGTAAGGTTTGAATCCGAAATTGTGAAGAAGCCGTGAATATAGTGTAACTGTCATTCGTTAGTTAAAACTATGAAAACACTCATTCAACTAGTATTATAAAATAAACAAGAAGATACCGATATAACAATACTCGAATTAAAGGAGATGTACCTCGCAATTAGTTTTGATGAAGTTCTTAAAAGGCGTAGATTGTAGGTGGGCCGTGGCGTCTTGTTGACAGAGATTTTATTTAAGATGTAACGAGAAACATAAGCAATACTAGTGAGACAGTTACAAATTGGCCAGGAATCAAACCCGGAACCCCTCGGACTATGAGGTAGCATGCAACTAACTGCATTACGGAGGTAGGCATTATTAGCCTCTACTTTGATTGTAATCCGTCTTATATCTTGCTATACAAGCGTTCCTAAACCTGAAATATTTACAGAGCAGTAATTTTTAAGTCTAGTATCTGAGTCACTTAAATCGTGTAAGTTTGCATGCCCTATGATAGAACTACTTGTGAGCAAAATTTGGAGGTAATTGGTTGATTGGTCCCAAAGAAATTACACGAAAACTTTATTTTTTCATGTTGTGCTATTATACAATACAGTGGATAAGATTGGCTGTGTTTTTACACATTTGATTGTTGTGAAAGATGCTGCTAGCATTCAAATATTGGTAAAAATTGGTTCAGTGGTTTTAAATATATATAGCATACTAAGCTAAAATTTTTACATGACAGCCACTTTAGAAATACGTGTCTGGCTTACTTAAAACATACGAATTTATATAACCTTCCATAGTTCTACTTGTTTGTCAAATTTGGTAGTAATCGGTTAATTTGTTTCCGACATATTGTAAAAAAAAAATGTTTTGATGCGTTTCTGTCTTACGTTATGGCGAAATAATAATGATATTATTAGAATATTTGTTGTTGGAAATGATACCTTCAACGAACCAAATTTTGTCGTTGGCAAATTAACTTAAAATATTTATATAACAGCCATTTTGAAAAGAAGTGAAAGGTTTGATGCTATATATCCAGAACAAATCAATCAATTTCCACTAAATTCTTTGTACAAGTAGTGCTATAGTAGTCTATATAAACTTGCGTGATTTAAGTGCCTCAGACTATTATTTACAAAATGACAGCCCTGTAAATATATCCAAAACATTACACTGATTACATCTGAAGTTGATGCCCCGAATACTACCTCCGTAATGAAGTTGGTTGCACGTTAGGATATGGTAAGAGGTTTTCCGGGTTCGAGTCCTGTGTAAGGCACGTGTGTGTTTGCAATTGTCTAACAACTGTTGCATATGTTTCTGGTTTCATCTCAAATGGCATTGCTGTCAACGAGACATCAAGGCCTACCTACCATATAATTGTTAAGCACTTCATTAAAAATTGTGTGCACCCATATAAAGGAAAGAGGCTTACGTGAGTGACGTATGCCTGATAATGCTAACGGAGTTCGCATCACTCCCGTCCGTGGAAACATTGAATGTCCGGGGTTATCGTTGCAGGAATGTTCTGGTCATTGACTCCGCCTTCATGAGCATGACTAGTGGTGCGAGGAACGTTCTGGTCCGAGCCCACTGATCGATACCGAGTGANCATTCTGGTCCAAGCCCACTGATCGATACCGAGTGAATCACCTAAAACTTGTACCGTAAATATTTTTTTAATGGAAGGTGCTATTTATGTACTGGTTTGAGAGAATTGAAGTTCAGACAAGGACTCATTATGGCAACCCAGACACAAATTTGAATACTTATTAGAACGCGTATTTCTTGTTCACAGTCACATGTAGTTAACGTGCTAACGTAATATGACGGTGCATAGTGCGTAGTGCACTTGCCTGACTCATGTCACTCCCGCTAGCGACTGCACGGGGGCTAACTTGTGGGTTTACAGCAACAGCAGCTAGAACATAAATTTCACCTTCTTCTCCGGTCACTCGTTTGTTTCTGTTACATTTCCGAGATGTTACACTTCCAGTTTCCCGTTATTGGTTAAAGAGGTTCGCAAATAATTGCCGAGATAGTTGAAGTATATTGCGATATCATTCAGCGTACACATTACAAGAATAAAGGAGCTTTNTGCGATATCATTCAGCGTACACATTACAAGAATAAAGGAGCTTTCTTCCTGCATTCGCCATACACCACGAGCATGTCGGTTTTTTAGTATTGGTAAATACCATGTTCCAGCACGTCCTACGTCTAGGTAGTACGAGCTATCACGAAGTACAGACAAGGAGGTCCCAATGCAATCAGTGTAAAGAAAACATAATCTAAACACACATACGGACATTGTAGCCTAGTACCTCACTAGGCAGTTAAATTGAGAAGACCACTGTCAGTGTTTGAAATAGTCATATTGCGATAGCAAGTAAACTACTTGCACTAGAATCTGGCAAAAAACAAAATTTATGAATTGTTCTAGTTTTATTTTCTTGATATGAATAGGCATTGTTCTATTAAAAAAAGTATTACTGTTTTCCAGATATACATATTTCAAAAGTATTAAAATCGGTATCTGTGAGGCAATTATGAGCCCTTGTCTGAACTTACGTTCTCTAAAACCAGCACATCAATAGCACCTTCCATGTCGCAAATATTTGAGGTTGAAGTTTTAGATGATTCATCCTGAATAAGCCACGGCGGGTCTCTGAGTCGGGAGCCTGGAGCCTTGTGCGGCCTTGAGCACCCGGAGTGCAGATCCAGCAAAGCGACGAGTCTCTGCGAAGTGGGAGCAACGGTGCAGTGGAGAGTGCGGCTGGCAGGCTGTGCTGCGGGACTGAATGCGTGAGTGCCAGACATTTCCAATGATATCATTGGACAGTTTGATGAACATGTGTAAATAATAAGTGTAGTTCAAGTGGAAATGTCAAGTATAAAGGCAGTGGTAAGGGCCTTAATTAGTATTGAGATTGCCATTAAATATTGTGCTCACAGGTAATAAAAACTGTTAATAGTAGTTAGAGGTAGTTTAATGTTATAAATCATGGTGTGTTTTCTTTTATAGCATTGTAAACAAATAAATAACTAAATTTAGTTTTTATATTTTTATTAAGACCTTATCATGGACTCGANATTTTATAGCATTGTAAACAAATAAATAACTAAATTTAGTTTTTATATTTTTATTAAGACCTTATCATGGACTCGAATACGTCCGAGGCGTGAATATAGCCAAAGCACAGCTATAGACTGTCCACCGTAAAGTGAGCACTTTTGAAATCAACATTTGAAATATGTCACTGCCTCTGCCTGCGTGTATTTTAACGGGCACTCTAAGTGGCATGCGCCCAGTAAAGTTTGTTACGACGGAGAGTAAGTAGTTCCGTGCTGTAACGTTGAATTATAAGTGNTAAGTGGCATGCGCCCAGTAAAGTTTGTTACGACGGAGAGTAAGTAGTTCCGTGCTGTAACGTTGAATTATAAGTGTAAAGTAAACATATCTAAATACTGAAATGATTTATTTTGATTTCTGTTATTTTAATGCATACATGTAGGTGTAAGAACGAGCAAATTTCTTAAATTTTCACTTTTCCAATAATCTNATTTCTGTTATTTTAATGCATACATGTAGGTGTAAGAACGAGCAAATTTCTTAAATTTTCACTTTTCCAATAATCTCACAGGTTCACTTGACCGACGAATGAATCAAGCGACCAGGCCCATGGCAATGTAATTTTTACATTATGGCGGAATAATACATAATGTGAATACAATTAGATCGGGAACGTGCTTTAAAAAGCGCTTAGTTTATCATAGACTGCCTTTGCAAAAACTTTTCCTGCGCAGGAACCAGTAATATGAAAACTACTTGTAGTCAAATACTATTTTTAATTAGATCAAAAAAGCCGGACAGTTTTGATAAACACGGAAAATCCCCCGGACAGGAAAAAAATATCCTTTTGCCGGATGCGTGGTAAGACTAACTAACCCCACAACTCGCTCGAAGCCAAGTTTCCGAGTGCTTACGAGAGAGAGAGAGAGAGAGAGAGAGAGAGAGAGAGAGAGAGAAAACATCGTGCGAAGCGTTCCGATGTGTGGGAACTGCTCGAATATCCAGTTTGCCGTGACGTGCACAATTGAGATACTCTATTAGATGGTGTGAATACGCGGGGTAACGAACTGACGACCGGGCAGCCACCGGAGTTAGCAATGCAAATGGCAACCCGCTGCAGCGCAAAGAGGTGCCGTGGAACAGGAAAACACTGTTTGGCGAATAACTTCCAGTCAAATGAGGGACCTGCCTGCGTGTTTGCGCTTCGCGTAATGCGTCTAGCCCGCTCTCTCTCTCTCAGATTCTCTCTTGCTCTCTCCGTTTCTCTCTCTCTCTCTCATCGTTCTGCGCGTTGTAGATTCATTCGTGCCACACAAGAATGAAGATAACGAGACGCTCTCGGTTTTTATTTTTTTAGTGAGAGTAACGGTTGGGTTACGATGAAAAAAGGGGTATGTAATGAACCCGTAGGTATCAGAACGAAATAAGGTATTTTTTACGAAACGGTCCGTGACCATCGTATACGTGTCATGTAGGAATATCCTCGACATGTAGAGGGTAGTCGTGTAGAACATGGCGATATTTTATTTGATATTGTATACGCAAGGCATTCAGACAACAGAATTGGAGGAGAAAGAAGACTAGGTAGTGATTTATTGCGTATAATACAATATATTATTTTAAAAAATCTTACGGTTTTTTGCTATGACTTATTTAAAAAATTTTAAAATTATATGTAATAATTAATTATATTTAAATATTCTATTGTATTATTATATTTTGCCTTATATTATTGACAAATCCTGAGCAGTAAGTACTGACAATAAGTATAAAAGCTGGATGGAATTTTTTTTGTTAATAAACAGCCACTTTACTAAAATCAAGTTAATTTCTAGCCGTGTGTGATTGGTTGAACATAAAGACGAGTCTACATACTCCGTGAACCACAAATTTTTGTAAACGTCCTACGAAAAACATCACTTACGTAAAGAAAATTGATAATGAACCGGCCTTAATACCGCTCGACAAGCTCAAGTGAAAAGCTGGGAAATATGTGAAACACAAGCTCTTTCTCCTATCCCTCGTATAGTCCATTCATGGTTTCTTCACATTTTTTTGATCAAACCTTTGAAAAAACGCCCCATGCATTACGTGCTTGGTTGTTCCGACGTATGTTGTGTATCACAAGCGTTGTATGCATGTGTAAACATAACAGTACCTTGTTTCTTGATCAATTGAACTTTTACTTACATTTTATCTGTACATTATTAATTTTATATTAATGATAATAAAAGCAGAAATAAAGCAGGTGTGTTGGTAAAGCCTAGTAAGAAATAGTTATCATGCAAAATATTATTATACTTGGTGCACACGAATGCGANGCAGGTGTGTTGGTAAAGCCTAGTAAGAAATAGTTATCATGCAAAATATTATTATACTTGGTGCACACGAATGCGATGCGTCGTTACTTTGGTGAAATTTTCTATACTTGGTTGAGATTTGTTTGCGCGAGGCGGAGAAACATCCTGGATGTAGAACTTTAGCAGGGCTGCAAAAAAGTTGGAAGTAAACGGCAATGGACTTTACCATGCTCACTCCTTATCAACCCGGTAATTTCCAGATCGTGGAGACAGTTCGGGTGGAACGTGGACACTCGGATTACATGAAAACTGAAGACTTTCCTATTACATGTGTCCAGCAATAAGAGTTAACACGAACAGCGGAACCTCGCATGCAATAGACTTAACTGCGAGGCCGACAAAATGGCATGAAGTAGAAAATTAATAACAATACTTTTTTGGTTTGTAGGTAATATAAATACGTGTGTGTTGTGGAACAAACTTATGTGGTTCAACTCCCCATACCTCCCACCAAGTCCTCGGCCCAGCAAGTCACAATGAGGGCGGCTATAGAGCTGTCTATTGTGGGACCAGCTGAGAGAAAGGATACGGTTTCGATTTGATTTTTGATGTTATTTATTTAACAGGAAATGTGTACAGACTTGGACAGAAACAAGCAATACTATACAAAGATAAACAGCATACAACACACGAGCCAGGATATTGGCTCGTCTGTTGCGGAAATGAATAAAAGTAACAAAGAAAATCAGTAATGGCTGTAACGAAAATAACACAAAGTATAGCAGATGAGGAAACTAAACAAAACCTGAAAATGGGTAATATTGAAAATAATAATAACAATACGAATACTAATAACGAACACTAAAAAAACGACAAATACAACCAACAACATCGAGATGACTAGCACTTGGACAGACGAAAAATAATTAATTAGGAAAGAACAAGGTGTTACAAAGTAATAGTAACCAACGGTCAAATGGGACAAAAATTGAAGTTGACTTACTTCTCACGCTGCATTGTGAGAGCGACAATGGACAAAATTACGTACAAAAATAACGTAAAGTTAAAATATTGGCAATTTTTTACGTTTTTACATGTTCAACGACATACATTATATGGGGCCGCACTTTTGTAGTCATTAGACAACTTGCCACCCACTAAAGTGCAACTGGTTGTGTTCCCGGTGGGGTCGACCCCGGATTGTTGTATCTGGGAATCGTGCCGGTCGATGCCACTGGTCGGCGGGTTTCCTCAGGGATCTCCCGTTTCCCCCACCCCTGCATTCCGGCGCTGCTCCATTCTCACCTCGATTCACCCTCATCGGTTCTCAAGACCTCGATGTTAAGAGCCGCTCAAATCTCTTAACTCACTCACTCGGCCACCTTAAACGATATCGCTTTGAAACAAAATTCCTTTGTCCATATTTGCCCCGGCCAGGTTATTACGACCTTTTTTTAAAATAGGTTATCTCTTGAAAATAACAGGCAAATTAAAATTTACAGGCTCACGATACACACAGACATTATAAAATCTTCATAGTTTAGTCCTACCTGCTCTCTTGTAAGATGGTTCTTCTCTTCAAAGGCCACAATGTGTGTTTGTTTGAAATCATCATTGTTAAAGGTGGCCGAGAGAAGCCCGAAATCACTTCACATATAAAACCCTATCCATTGTCTCGACCGGTTGCGTACTAGGATGTGCCATTAAATAAGTTTGTGGTCGGTAGCATTCAAGGGCGCGACGGAGTCAGAACGCCGTCCCGCCACTGTTTGGTGCGATTTTCCTTCGTTTCCCAAGAATCACGTATATTCAGAAAATTGCTATTGCTGCTTTCTTAATGAACTTATAAAAACAGATTAACTACCGACGATATATAATGTCGTGGATGCTTCGTTTGGAAATAAGGGCATATTATTTTATACAGCAGACAAGTAGGATGAATTCATAACCTAAAACCTAAAAAGTTCGGATGGAGGATTCCCGACACGGCATGAATTTAAATAAGTTCAGAACTCAAAGCAAAGTATTTTTTTTGCAATTAGCAACACTGTGACGCACGCT
>NQII01001126.1:132760-163410 GCA_002778355.1 Clitarchus hookeri | reverse complement strand
CCAAACCCGCGACCTGTTGCGGTCCCTATATGCCTACACGGTACAAGGTCGAGATAGCTTCATTTGTCTATTTTTCAGTTCAGTTGCTTGGTTTTTAAAGTAAGATATATAACACAACATTTGTATATTAATCATATATTTAAGTAAGATAACGTGTTGCCATACGGGCGAGGCACCTAAAGCAGGCCACTTGAATGACACTGCCAAATTCAGTGGTAGAAGAAAATGTTTCAGACAAAAATTGCTTGGGTCCAAGGCGCTAATAAAGCGATAGCGATTATTTCACCGCACGTGGAAGGGTAAAGATGATACAAAGGTCAACTTCGTTAATTTAAATGGAGTGATCATTTTTACTAACACCCCTCGACAGTACGTATGAAGATGCAATAAATACGATGACATTTTCCGGTCACTCAAGATCGCTGAAGGTCAATGACGAAGCAAACTGCGCCGCGGCACGGAACAATGGGCCGACGTAGCGCCGTCCTGTAGCGACTGTAGCCGTCCTGTACTGACGTTTGTTTAAACAAACGCCAGCCTCAGACTACGCTTCCTTTGTTATTTTATTATTATATCAGGTGTTCAGGTGTTATTACGCCATAACAATAAATAAACACGCTAAGGGTAACACTCTTTTCTGGTTAACAACACTTAGCTTCCTAATTCACAGATGGCAGATGTATCAGCCCAACAATTTTCACGAATTTTGTTTAATCTTTTCTGACATTTGCAAAGTAAATAATTTTAATTCTCAATTTTCGAAAGGGAGGGGTCTCGCCCCCTCTCTCTCTTCTCTCTCTCTCTCTCTCTCTCTCTCTCTCTCTCTCTCTCTCTCTAACGACATTATGTCATATGTCGTAATATTATGTTTTCCATTTAATTTTCCATATCGAATCGCCTCACTATGCGTGTACTTGGAGTTCAGTATAATTCTGTCTAACCAAACGTCTCTGCCTCTTGTATGTTTCCGACTTAAAGAGTTAGCAAGGGTAATTTTTAATGCAGTACTAGTGTAACACTTCTGAAGTTAAAAAATTTTAATGGCCACAGGACCAACTGAATACCTGGCAGGAAAGGCAACATGGCAAAACACTGCCTTCGAGTTTTAATGTGAAAGAGTGTGAAGTAACCAACTACAGTGTGTATTTAACTGAGCTGTATTTTTTTAAACACTAGGCAGGTTTGGAGAATGAGTGCGCTCTTGGTCACCGAGGGTGTACGGCCATGCGGCAACGCCACTCGCCCGCTGCTAGCAACTCTTTACTTAAGCTCCGGTCGGCTGCTGTGGAGGTGGCAAAAACCACTTTCCTGACTCGTCGTCGATTTGCCAGCAGATATTATAGCCAGCGGTTACTTAAGGGCACTGCCTACCGACTGGCAGCTGCGAAATTTTAAATAGGAAATCCCGACGTTAAGGAAATTTTGCCTTGGGGCATTAATTTTAAAAATAACAGTTTCAAACTAACTGCATTCTTCACAAAATTATTAGAAGAAGATCTCTATGATCGTACATTTTCAATATAGATAGGCAGTATGTACTTATTTTTTTTTTTTTGTAAAACATAAAATTTCAAAATTCCTTGCTAACAGTTTGTACATGTTATGGAAACATCTGCGCTGTACGGAACTTCCTCAGAAAAGTTCGTGATGAATACGTTTTGTTTGAAACGCCTATCTTTAAAATTAACGCACTGAGGCGAAATTTCCTTAACATGGGATTTCCTATTAAAATTTTGCAGCTGGCAGCTGGCAGGCAGTGCCATTAACATTAAAATACATGCAGTTATAAACAGTTATTTTTTTTTTTACTTTGATTTCAAAAAATTTAACTTTCTACAGTCTATAGGTCATGCGGCGAACAAGTGAATTTATGAAGTTGTAAAATATGTTTATATTTTTTTTTATTAATTTATTACATCTTAGTTTTAAATGGTGAAACTAGGGTCTACAACTTTTCTTACATTTAAAAATAACAAATTTTGCTACATTGAAAAAAAAAAACAATTGCTAAGAAATAAATTACCGTGTACTTAATGCTCTCCTAAATTAATAAGTTAATAGCTAAAAAGATTTTTAATTCAGAAATTATGACTTCTAAATACGATTTTTATCTTTCATCTCAGATTGATTGCATCTGTTAATTCTGGCAACTGAGTATATGAAAATCGCATTTTTAGTGGAACTATTTCTCATAACTTGCCAACGTCATTCTAAAAATATAATACCAGTCAGCGGTTAACGATATGCAGTAACAAAGAGGATTTTTACTGTGAAGATGTTGTTGAACGTTTTGAAGAAGCCGGGAACGAACAGTACTCGGTAGCCGGCGCAGCCTGGCCGCTGGTCGCCGGAAGCTAGTGTGGTCGACACAGTCTGGAACTGCGTGACCCGCGGGGCGCCCCCGAGCGGCGGCCGGCAGAAACTTGCGTCGGGACTCGCCCCTGTTTCGCAACGCGCCCGCCCAAACGTTATTTAATCAACGGCCTCCTGCTCACAGCGGTAATTGCAGCCAGCCATCGCATTCTACGCCCCCCACCATCTCTCGGTCCCCTGTGACAGGAGGTAACCCTTCCCCACCCAACCTTACTGGAATATCTCCAGACAGGGTGGACTGCGTATGTTCACTGTTGCCAACTCTGTGGATTCTCCGCCACCAGACTTGGTGAATTTTTATTTCAACCTAGTGGGCAAAATTATTACAGTAGTCTGTGGACAATCTAGTGGTTTTTTTTTTCGAACTCCCGGTGGAATATGATGGACAGATTTCTGTATGTTTGTAGATACACATGTATGTAGATACGTATGTAGGTATGTAGATACCTAGATATGTTGGTACGTAGATATGTCGATATATGGGTACGTATATATGTAGATACGTAGATATGTAGGTACGTAAATATATTGATATGTGAATACGTAGATATGTAGATAAGTATAATGTAGATATATATACGTACATATATAGATACGTAAATATATAGATACGTATATATAAAAATACGTAGATATATGTATATGTAGATATGTATGTACTTATGTGTATAGGCTATTCACGGTAACGTGAACACTTTTGAAAGCCCTCTCATTTTGAATAATAGTCTATATATATATATATATATTATTTAAGCCTTGCGCGTTAACTTTCGAGTACGGTAAAATACACACACAGTTTCATTTACTTACATGACAATATTTACTTTAAAAAGTGGTTAAAGGAGAAAAAATGGCTGAAAGAAAAAAGTAACTAGGGCCTCAAAAGTGCTCACTTTATCATGAATAGTCTATATATGCTTGTATATATGTAGATATGTATGTATTTATGTACATATATACGTATGTATTTATGTTATGTGTAGGTACGTATGTAGATTTACCGGATGTTTGGAAACTCAGTGCCCGAACTCCAGACATAGTTTCTTTGAACCAATAGTAACACAAAATCCTTATAATTTTATATCTGGGAAAGTGTTTTTTTTCTTCAAATAATTGTGTTAAAAATTCCGTTGTACAACGCCTGTAGAACAAGGTGGTTCAATCATGCGTGTAGGCAAGTTGCATAGGATGTGGGCGAGTGACGCTCAGTATGTAATAATTGCCGCGCCTATGAACTATGTAGCTTGTCCTACACGCATGATCGCTCAGCCTTGTTCTCCAGGCGTTGTACGCTTCAACTTTTAATAGAATTTAGTGATATAAAATCCTTAACTGGATAAACGTGCGAAGTGCTTTTGTATAACGATTGGTCCAAAGAAACTATGTCTGGCGTTTGGGCATTCAGTTTCTGAACAGCCGGTATATACATGTATATATAATTTTGGAGTTTCTAGTTTGTATTATTAACATTATTCGAAGTATGATTACGGATATTTTCATATTGTAGTGGATCTTCACATGTGGCCTAGTGGAATTATCTGTCTGCATGTTGGCAACACTGCGTATGCGGCGGCAATTATGTTGCCTCAGGTCTGCAAGCAGTGAGGATAACCAAATTTGTTGCTAGACACACACACTTATCCCCACCTACCTACTTTACCATGATAAAAGAAAGTTAGCTGTTATTACGAATAATTTTGGCTTACTACATCGGCAATTTTACGTGCTACTGTAATAATTTAGTTACATTCTTAGTAGTTATGATATTGGTTTAATACATCGGCTATTTTATGTGCTAATATACGAATTGAGCTATAGGCTTTACAGTAATAATATTGGCCTATTGTACGTTTACCAATATGTTTTGTCACTTATCCCTGTAACATGTGTGCTATAGGCTGTTCAAGGTAAAGTGAGCAATTTTTGAAGCCCTCTCATTTGGAATAATAGTCAATAAATATGTTTTATTTTAGCCTTTCTTGTTAGGCGTTAACTTTCGAGTCCGGTGGAATATCCTACACTATGTTTATTACTTAAATCGCAATATTTATTTTAAAAAGTTGTGGAAGTATAAAAAAATGACTCATATGACAAAATTAACTAGGGCCTCAAAAGTGCTCACATTACCGTGAACAGCCTATACGCAAGGTCTTGCCGTTTTCTCATGTCCCTATTCTCTTACTTACCCCTTCTTCCACCAGTACAAGATAAAGCGTTGACTAATTCTCGATCCCGCGTTGAAGCTTTCGTGCGGGCTGGTATCTGTAGCAGTTTGCATAAATCCACGTGGATAGGTACACGCGCGATTGCACACGCAACTAACGGTTCTTAACTTGTTTTTCTTCTTCCCTTCGCCACTAGCGCCCGAGTCTCGCCCCTTCCTGGCTGCAGACTTGGCTTGGTCGAGTATAGTGATGGTCAGAACCGAATATTTTCAGGAATCGAATACTTGTAAAAATCGAGAACTTTCAGTCACTACTTGAATTCGAAAACTGTTAAGTTTCTTTGTTGGTTTTCGTCGAATACGTGATTGGGATGTCACCCTCTCCTCTCCCTTCCTCTTGACAAACTGCTTCCATTTGCATCATTATATTAAGATGAGAAAATGCTAAATGCAGTTCACTTGTGGCGAATGACTGTTTCAGGATACTATATAAAAGGCAATAAAAACAAAACAATGTTTTAGAAGTCACAATAGACATAAAACAATTTCTTTAATATAGGTAAAACAGATTTTAAAACTTTATTATGTTATATTTATGTACTTAATTAACGCATGTGAATACTTCGACTTCAGTAAAATAACTTTTAAGTTTGAAAATACGACAATGTCTGCAAACATTCTAGAACAAGCTTGGAACGTACGACGCGACGTAACATTTACATGAGAACTCGAGTACTCATGCGAGACAGAGAGGTAAGTTGAATAGTACTGATTAATAAGTCGCATAAAAGAATTCGAATAAAAGTAAGTCAAGTATTCGAATACTTTGGTTACCATTTGAAATATCTCTAGAACTCCTAAGAATCGAATTCTTTGACATTTTGATCTCGAATAATCCCACCTCTAGTAAAGCAGTACATAAAAGTACTATCGCTTAAGAGGCTTTGTATGCTGTTTAGCCAGAACGAAACTTGGAAACATCCGTTTTTACATCCTAAAAAGGATATCCCAAAATATTTCGAGCAAATCTGCTATCAACAAAGTTTTAAACAAATGTGCCTTGTAAGTCCAGAACCCTTAAGTAAAATCTTCTGTAGGTCACACTTTAGTAGACCTGGACACAAACACGTTCACTGCGATTTTGCAGAGCAGGAAAACACGTTTTTCACTCATCTTGGTAATAACTAGTAAGAAATAGTTCTCATGCAAAATATTATCAAATTGAGTGCGCAGAAATATGGTGCGCAGTCCCTTCGGTGTAATTTTCTAGACTTGGTTAAGCTTTGTTTGTCTTGGCTTGTGTGTTGTAGCAGCGTCTTGGGTTCTCGAACTGACGTTCCGCCATACCATGCAGCCGGCATATTTAGCGGTCTCGAACAGGTATGAAAGTCAGGAGTTGCGCTATCGGTTCGAGAAACCAACACGCCGGAAGTGAAGACAAACAGCCTGGTAATGGCCGCGAAAGTCTGCAATCGTCTCGGTTAAGCTTCGTTTGCACGAGACGGAGCAATAGCCTGAAAGTAGAANTAATGGCCGCGAAAGTCTGCAATCGTCTCGGTTAAGCTTCGTTTGCACGAGACGGAGCAATAGCCTGAAAGTAGAACTTTAGCAGGGCTTCAGAAAGGGTGGAATTAACGTGAGTGAAGAGAATTAGGTGGCCCATAATATCGAGGTCTTAAGAGTCGATGAGGGTCAAGCAAGGTGAGTATGGAGCAGCACCGCAATGCAAGGACGGGAGGAAACGGGNAGGTCTTAAGAGTCGATGAGGGTCAAGCAAGGTGAGTATGGAGCAGCACCGCAATGCAAGGACGGGAGGAAACGGGAGATCCCCGAGAAAGTCCGCTGACCAGCGGCATCGTCCGGCACGATTTCCACATGTGATAAACCGTTGGGAATCTAACCCGGGAGGCGAATAGTCTAACCACTACACTACCGCGGCCCCCGTGGTGGAAGTTAAGATGAATGGGAAACACCTGACTGCGAAAATCTTAGTTGCCAAGCTCATCAACCTGAGTAAAATAAACCTTTGTGAGGGTGACTTTCCATGTCTTGTCTGGTGAAACGCAGGCAAACACCTTCCCCATGTGTCGTTGCTAACAAGAGGAAGCGGCGTGNCTTTCCATGTCTTGTCTGGTGAAACGCAGGCAAACACCTTCCCCATGTGTCGTTGCTAACAAGAGGAAGCGGCGTGAGTGTTATGTTCGCGTTGTAGACAGCTGTCCTACCGTAGCAGGAAGTGGCGTGACACGAGGTGCCAAGCGCCCCGCGTCGTCCAGAAACTTGGACGACGCGTCTTCGCTCGACAGCGGTGGTCGTGACGTCACGCCCAGCCAGCCACCAGCTCTCCCACGCTCGCAAGACACTCTCCTGTCACAGTGGCTCACCCGTCCCCAGTCATATCTGAAACAACAACTTCCCTTCGCTTTCCTCCTCAGAGTCGGACCATACACTAAAGATGAGGTAGTTCGTCTTCTGCGCTTATACCCAACATTCACCTTCCCCAAAGGAACACAATTTTCGAAGTCACATGGTCAAAACTGATGAACGAGTTTGTTCATATCTAAATTTTCAAAATACAAGCCCTTTTATATGAATAAAATACTTTCATATATTTGAATTCAGTCAAACTTCACTACAAATTGTATAGAAGAAGTATACAGACATCTCAAAGCACACGTTTGTTAAACAGTTTTCTAACCTCAAATCCAATCCATGACGTTTTTGCTAGTCGTAGTGGCAGAAAAGTAGTTCAGTGTTGGGATATGGAGACTGGATGTGCGCAGCCAGCGAGATAGGTCTACCTCATCTCTAGTCTATGAGTCGGATAGCTGCCCTTGATACTGCCCGATAGACATGGACGCTATTTAACGGAACAGTTATAATAAACCTTCATTGTTTGGTAACGTGTTACACGAGTGACACGTCTAGGATTTCCGCACTTAAACTTTGGTTACTTCTACTACAGGTTGGGAAGGTCGCTGTTCAAAGGTTGGTAACCAAACATTTTCGCCACTAGGCAAGCGCTAGTGTCGGAAAGATACCACATTTTCTCTTTTTTATACGTTTAAAAAAAGGATAATTGTAATAATTATAAATCAAATATAAAATAACTTCTTAACTGAGTAAAATCTCTCTGTATTATTATGTGCGCAGCTTATAATTTTAATTAAAANCAAATATAAAATAACTTCTTAACTGAGTAAAATCTCTCTGTATTATTATGTGCGCAGCTTATAATTTTAATTAAAAAGTTACCTTTTGAAACACTGCGCACCTAGCGGTGGAAATTTTCCTTATGCCAAACTTTCACATAAGAAGTCTTNAAAAGTTACCTTTTGAAACACTGCGCACCTAGCGGTGGAAATTTTCCTTATGCCAAACTTTCACATAAGAAGTCTTGTTTTGTTACTAAAGCCTGTATGCAACTATAACATTTTCCGTACAGGCTCGGGCAGTAGCTTACCTGAGATTTCATGCAAGCAGTTATAGAGAATTCTTTGGGATAACCTACCCAACGATACTTGTTGCCACGCAAGTGAAGACAAGGGCCTTTTTTTTATGATTTTACTTGTGCAACTGTGGTTCAGGAACAATCTTCACGCACGAGTTCAGCATTACGCGTTTATGCACACAGCCTAATGGTTTCGTTCTTACAACTGGAAGTTTTGTTTTAAATAAACACGAATGTTCACATAATTTTCACACGATGCTGTTTTAGAATCAGTAAAAATTTGCCTGTATTTTTATTTTCTATTAATTCATATTTAATAGTTTTGAGCTCTTTCTCAAAATAAAATAAACAGAATGAGTCTACAACCCCCTCTCTGATTGGCTAAAATTTCAATATAGTGAAAACCTTCCATAACAATTTTAACACGACCAATTACGAGAACGTCCATGAAAACGGCCAGCAGGTGACCAAGTCCTCTATAGAACCATTCGTCCAAGAAATCTTCTGTTGTGGCATACATGCTCAACCTGAGTAGAATAAATCTCACTTAAACTAATGCTTGACTACTACGCATGCGCGAAAATTATTTTTTTTGGAACGTCTCAGCTGGCAACTGTGCGCAAGCGTAAAAGTTATTTTTTTGGAACGTCTTGGTTTTCAAATGTTTACATGCGTAAAGTCCATGTCACACTGTCAAACTTTTCCCTCAAACTGCTTNTGGAACGTCTTGGTTTTCAAATGTTTACATGCGTAAAGTCCATGTCACACTGTCAAACTTTTCCCTCAAACTGCTTCCAATAAGTTTGGTCAAACAAAATTTGACAGTTTTGTCGACATTGAAACATCATTAACACTGCCATATTTGTCTGGNCCAATAAGTTTGGTCAAACAAAATTTGACAGTTTTGTCGACATTGAAACATCATTAACACTGCCATATTTGTCTGGAAAAGTTGGATGGCTTCAGTTTTCATCAAAAATTTGAATATTGGACCGGTTATAATATTTATTTGATGATTGACGGTCTCAGCCAATCAGAATCGTACAAGAAAAAAAATGGGCGTCACGAAACTTTAAAATAACGAAATATTGCTGGAAATGAAATAAGTTATGAAGATAATTAATTTATGTATACGCTGTCTGGGCATGAATACTGTTTTTAAAGAATATTGCACCTAATATTAAGAACTAGGAGTCTTTAAATTTTGTCGTGCAGAAACATTTCTGATAAATAAAATTTGAATTTAATAAATAAGTGAAAATAAACCACAACATTCGTTACATGTCTTCCTTTAATCGACTGCATTATAATACANTGAATTTAATAAATAAGTGAAAATAAACCACAACATTCGTTACATGTCTTCCTTTAATCGACTGCATTATAATACAACAGCAGCATCTCAATTCGAAATTAGTTGTTAAATAAAAATTCGGATTAGATGAATTTGACTGTGTGACACATTTGAAAACACATTCAAGATCATTTGATAAAATTTGATGGAAGGAAAAATTTGATGGCCGTATTTCGTCTTCAAATTTTGTTGTCATGCATATTTGATGGCAAAAGTTTGACAGTGTGACGGAGGCTTAAAAGTTGTGTAATAGATACTACTCACGCGAAATATTATTAAACGGAGCGCGCACGAATGTGATGCGTTGTCCCTTTGGTGTATTTTTAAGGAGTCTTGTAAAGTTTTTTTGTACGAGGCAGATGAATACTTTGAAAGCGGAACTATAGCTGGGTTCAAGAAGAGTTGTAAGTAACCGTGAATGAACAATGTATGTACTTCGCGCCAGATACTGTGAGCTTGAACCGTCACAAGGAAAGAGGGCGTCACTTACGATCACGACAGAGGCGATGGCGTGGGGACCAAGCGAATTGGTTCTGATTTCCGCTCATTCCAACGTCTTCCGCTCTTGTCGATTAGGGAACATCTCTATCATATTTGCAGCAATAATTTTACTCCAGTTTATTCACACGCTCACACAGTAATTCTTCCACGCTATGCGGCCATTCTATGCTCGTTATTCTATATAGCTACGGAATAATAAATTTTTCCCAGGCTTGTGTTGCTTTGAGAGTTCGTCTAACGTTTCAACGTTAGACTTTAGAATTTAACTGCCGTGGTAATCGCTCGTTGTCTGCTGGTATTTCAATATTGCCACAGCGTTAAAAAGAAGCCATTTTCGCTCCCCGCATGGAATTTATTATCGAACATCATCCGCTAGACACCACTGAATATACACCATTTAACAAAATATGATTCCACAAATTATTTCATGGGTATAAGATGATTAATTTTGCTACCATTCATAGAAGATGATTAATTCTTTTCTACCATACATTTTATGTACTTTTGATGGTTTCACTTCATTCATGCTTTTTCTGGGGAATATGTTATTTTTCAATTAAAGTAGTAGTAATTTAATTTTGAATCATGTGAAACTAAAATTTCTCAAAATTATTTATATAGTCTCATTTTTAAGAGGAATTGTTGGTTGGTTCCATCCCAAGTTTGGTTCTATATGTTATTCCCATTGACTGCCAATGAAATTATAGGCCTATTTTAAAACGTTAAACTACTATTATTATTAGATCCACAATTCGCACATGCTCATGTAGATAACTTGAAATTTGAAAATACACTTACCTTCGCAATGCTAAACTTACTGAAAGAATCAGTATTTTCCGATCAGAAAATACCATACTAGCGAATATAGGTGGCCAATACCAGGGTTCTTTAAAGTCTATCCGCGGTTTCTTCAAACTTACTAAAGCAAACATTAGAAAAATCACCCCATGTATTACTTGTTAGGTTATTTCCTAAATATTTCATGTATCACCAGCGTTTTGTACTTCGGTTAACATATAAGTATATTTGGTTTTACTAAATTTAAGTTTTACACATATGTTTTGTATAAATTATATTATTTCATTTGTAAATAGTATGGCTAAAAACAGGTAGAAAATAGTCGTGTTGGTAATACCTAGTAAGCAAGTTAGTGCAGAGTATTATTAAACTGAGTGCGCACGAATGTGGTGCGTTGTCGCTTTGATGTAATTATCTCGACTTTGTTAAGCATTGTTCTCATGAGACGGAGGAATAGTTTGAAAGAAGAACTTAAGCAGGGTTTCAGAAATTTGGAAGTAACCTCGAATGAACTATAACCATCGATCAGTCTCTGAGATACACATGTCGGTAAGCAGTAGCGGATACTTTCGCGCTAATTTGCCATAAATGCTTGAAGACTGATAGCTGATTGTCCTTGAAAAGTTCATGTTTATACACATTTTCCTACCGAAGTTAAACATTTTAACATTTTCATTTGCTTCAAAAGATATGGTCAACTTTCCACAATGTCAACCAATGTGATTTTTTTTCTTCAAGGTATTATAACTGAATAAATCGCTCTAGTTTAATAAGGTAAAGAAATTCAGCGTATTTTATAGAAAAATCCATGGAAGATGTTACAGAGTCACGTGAATAGATGTGATGCACATGACCAGAATCAACATACAGCTGTGCATCATATTGTTGCACATGGCGGTCAAAGCGTTAACAAACACTCGAACCAGAAACATTACCAGAAACTGGAAAAAAAATTACATATGTCTCAAATTTGTGAATAAAATATTTTTACCCAAACACATCAGTAAGAAATCTTCGGTGCGAGGTAAGAGTTATACGAACTCAGAAAATTTTTTTGTTTCAATTACGCTTCGGAATAAAGTACTTTTTATGTTTTTTTTTTCAGACAGTGAAACAACAGCATTAATAAAACTGAAGATTTTTCTTGGTCTCTTTTCCTAAACTAAAAAAAAAAAAAAGAAAAAAAACCAACTTCCAAGTTTACGGACAGGTATCCTAAACTCACGGAAGATTCTGTGAAATTTACGGAATGTTCGTTGTTGTAAACATGTCCGTAATTTTTCGAATAGTTGCAGAAAATTTCTTCCCAACACTTTCCCGTAAAATGACGGATTTTTTTTTTACAGTGCACGTTTTTAAAGCATGACTGCTCCTACTCACCGAGTAGCCCTAGCAAGGAAATATCGCATCGTGTATCTTAGGATGTAAGATTGTATCCTACACGTAAAAAAGTCGAAACAAGTCAGATTATTCTTGTAGTCTACAGTTACAAAGTGTTAAAGGAAGTTAAAAATCACTGGAGTGAAAACACGACACATAATGACAGTTCTGCCTCTATCAGAAATAAATGTAATTTACGTTAAATAAATGCCTATGGGTTGCAATGAAAATACAGGTTAACGCGGGCATATAAACAAACAAATTCGTGTCACTCAGCGGCGAAGCAGCACAAAACAAACACGAAAACGTTAATTAAATGTATGCAGCCAGGTAGACTGACATTTGTAACGTATCAAAACAAAGGTAATTCAGTGCCAGCTTTTACAACTAAGTGGATCATAAGATAAGCGTCATTTTAGTTACATACTTTAATGTTAATAAACCAACTTTTGTGAAAAATGCAACACCAAGAATACTATACGTGATGGAAATTCACTTTTATTTTACCATATATTAGAAACATGACAATGCACAATTGATTAAGATTACATAACTCTACATAATCTTTGTCCTTTTTGAGAATTCAGTATGATGTGAAGCCCCACGTGCTGCAATCAGAGCCCGTANTGAATTTAATAAATAAGTGAAAATAAACCACAACATTCGTTACATGTCTTCCTTTAATCGACTGCATTATAATACAGCAGCAGCATCTCAATTCGAAATTAGTTGTTAAATAAAAATTCGGATTAGATGAATTTGACTGTGTGACACATTTGAAAACACATTCAAGATCATTTGATAAAATTTGATGGAAGGAAAAAATTGATGGCCGTATTTCGTCTTCAAATTTTGTTGTCATGCATATTTGATGGCAAAAGTTTGACAGTGTGACGGAGGCTTAAAAGTTGTGTAATAGATACTACTCACGCGAAATATTATTAAACGGAGCGCGCACGAATGTGATGCGTTGTCCCTTTGGTGTATTTTTAAGGAGTCTTGTAAAGTTTTTTTGTACGAGGCAGATGAATACTTTGAAAGCGGAACTATAGCTGGGTTCAAGAAGAGTTGTAAGTAACCGTGAATGAACAATGTATGTACTTCGCGCCAGATACTGTGAGCTTGAACCGTCACAAGGAAAGAGGGCGTCACTTACGATCACGACAGAGGCGATGGCGTGGGGACCAAGCGAATTGGTTCTGATTTCCGCTCATTCCAACGTCTTCCGCTCTTGTCGATTAGGGAACATCTCTATCATATTTGCCGCAATAATTTTACTCCAGTTTATTCACACGCTCACACAGTAATTCTTCAACGCTATGCGGCCATTCTATACTCGGTATTCTATATAGCTACGGAATAATACATTTTTCCCAGGCTTGTGTTGCTTTGAGAGTTCGTTTAACGTTTCAACGTTAGACTTTAGAATTTAACTGCCGTGGTAATCGCTCGTTGTCTGCTGGTATTTCAATATTGCCACAGCGTTAAAAAGAAGCCATTTTCGCTCCCTGCATGGAATTTATAATCGAACATCATCCGCTAGACACCACTGAACATACACCATTTAACAAAATATGATTCCACAAATTATTTCATGGGTATAAGATGATTAATTTTGCTACCATTCATAGAAGATGATTAATTCTTTTCTACCATACATTTTATGTACTTTTGATGGTTTCACTTCATTCATGCTTTTTCTGGGGAATATGTTATTTTTCAATTAAAGTAGTAGTAATTTAATTTTGAATCATGTGAAACTAAAATTTCTCAAAATTATTTATATAGTCTCATTTTTAAGAGGAATTGTTGGTTGGTTCCATTCCAAGTTTGGTTCTATATGTTATTCCCATTGACTGCCAATGAAATTATAGGCCTATTTTAAAACGTTAAACTACTATTATTATTAGATCCACAATTCGCACATGCTCATGTAGATAACTTGAAATTTGAAAATACACTTACCTTCGCAATGCTAAACTTACTGAAAGAATCAGTATTTTCCGATCAGAAAATACCATACTAGCGAATATAGGTGGCCAATACCAGGGTTCTTTAAAGTCTATCCGCGGTTTCTTCAAACTTACTAAAGCAAACATTAGAAAAATCACCCCATGTATTACTTGTTAGGTTATTTCCTAAATATTTCATGTATCACCAGCGTTTTGTACTTCGGTTAACATATAAGTATATTTGGTTTTACTAAATTTAAGTTTTACACATATGTTTTGTATAAATTATATTATTTCATTTGTAAATAGTATGGTTAAAAACAGGTAGAAAATAGTCGTGTTGGTAATACCTAGTAAGCAAGTTAGTGCAGAGTATTATTAAACTGAGTGCGCACGAATGTGGTGCGTTGTCGCTTTGATGTAATTATCTCGACTTTGTTAAGCATTGTTCTCATGAGACGGAGGAATAGTTTGAAAGAAGAACTTAAGCAGGGTTTCAGAAATTTGGAAGTAACCTCGAATGAACTATAACCATCGATCAGTCTCTGAGATACACATGTTGGTAAGCAGTAGCGTATACTTTCGCGCTAATTTGCCATAAATGCTTGAAGACTGATAGCTGATTGTCCTTGAAAAGTTCATGTTTATACACATTTTCCTACCGCAGTTAAACATTTTATCATTTTCATTTGCTTTAAAAGTTATGTTCAACTTTCCACAATTTCAACCAATGTGTTTTTTTTCCTTCAAGGTATTACTACTGAATAAATCGCTCTAGTTTAATAAGGTAAAGAAATTCAGCGTATTTTACAGAAACATCCATGGAAGATGTTACAGAGTCACGTGAATAGATGTGATGCACATGACCAGAATTAACATACAGCTGTGCATCATATTGTTGCACATGGCGGTCAAAGCGTTAACAAACACTCGAACATTACCAGAAACTGGAAAAAAATTACATATGTCTGAAATTTGTGAATAAAATATTTTTACCCAAACACATCAGTAAGAAATCTTCGGTGCAAGGTAAGAGTTAAACAAACTCAGAAAAATTTTGTGTTTCAATTACGCTTCGGAATAAAGTACTTTTTATGTATTTTTTTTTTCAGACAGTAAAACAACAGCATTAATAAAACTGAAGATTTTTCTTGGTCTCTTTTCCTAAACTGAAAAAAAACCAACTTTCAAGTTTACGGACAGGTATCCTAAATTCACGGAAGATTCTGTGAAATTTACGGAATGTTCGTTGTTGTAAATATGTCTGTAATTTTTCGAATAGTTGCAGAGAATTTCTTCCCAACACTTTCCCGTAAAATTGACGGATTTTTTTTATAGTGCACGTTTTTAAAGCATGACTGCTCCTACTCACCGAGTAGCCCTAGCAAGGAAATTTCGCATCGTGTATCTTAGGATGTAAGATTGTATCCTACACGTAAAAAAGTCGAAACAAGTCAGGTTATTCTTGTAGTCTACAGTTGCAAAGTGTTAAAGGAAGTTAAAAATCACTGGAGTGAAAACACGACACATAATGACAGTTCTGCCTCTATCAGAAATAAATGTAATTTACGTTAAATAAATGCCTATGGGTTGCAATGAAAATACAGGTTAACGCGGGCATATAAACAAACAAATTCGTGTCACTCAGCGGCGAAGCAGCACAAAACAAACACGAAAACGTTAATTAAATGTATGCAGCCAGGTAGACTGACATTTGTAACGTATCAAAACAAATGTAATTCAGTGCCAACTTTTACAACTAAGTGGATCATAAGATATGCGTCATTTTAGTTACATACTTTAATGTTAATAAACCAACTTTTGTGAAAAATGCAACACCAAGAATACTATACGTGATGGAAATTCACTTTTATTTTACCATATATTAGAAACATGACAATGCACAATTGATTAAGATTACAGAACTCTACATAATCTTTGTCCTTTTTGAGAATTCAGTATGATGTGAAGCCCCACGTGCTGCAATCAGAGCCCGTAAATGTCGTGGCATGGAATAAAAGAGGACCTGGATATGTTCCTNAAATGTCGTGGCATGGAATAAAAGAGGACCTGGATATGTTCCTGGGTAATCTCTCTCCACGAGGTTTGTATGCGAGTCCAGAAAGCATCAACAGTGGTTGCTGGAGGACCGTGACGAACAAGTCGCCGACCAACCATATCTCAGACATGTTCGATGGGCAACATGTCAGGCGAACGTGTAGGCCAGGGAAGCAGTGGTACTCGTCGTTCATTGAAGAATGCTTGCAAATTCCTCGCCACATGTGGCCGGGCATTGTCCTGCTGAAATATGGTACGTGGAGTCACCTGAAAGAGAGGTAGTACCTCAGGCTCTAAAACCTCCCTGATGTAGCGGTTACTGTTCAGATTGCCCTCTATACGTAGGGGTCGAGATCGCATGTTGGGTCCAATGGCGCCCAAACCATCGCTCTTGGTGTTTGTCCGCTGTGCCGCTCCACAATGCAGGCTGCCAGATTGCGGTCACCACGGTAACGTCTAACACGTATGCGGCCATCACTGTAGGACAGGTTGAAGCGGGACTCGTCCGAAAACCCTACATTTGACCACTCAGCACGCCAGTGACGGCATTCACGTACCCATTGAAGTCTCAAGCGTTTGTTGTTTCTGGACAATGGAAGCCGACCCAATGTCATGCGTGCCACCAGTCCAGCCCGCAGCAGACAACGTCGAACCGTCGACGCAGACAAGTCCACACCCGTTACAGTGCTCCAGTGTCGAGCCAACACTGTGGACGAGGCTGTATAGTCCGGTACGGCCATTCGGACATGGTGGCGGTCATCCCGTGCCGTGGTCACATTGCGTGGTACAGTACCCGCTCGTCGCTGCGTACGACCTTCTTATATGCACTGGTGCCACATATGCATCACTGTCACAGCAGAATGCCCTGTACGAGCCGAAATGTCGCGGTATGACAAACCCTTTCCCCGGAGGCCGATCATTCTGCCCCGATTGAACTCACTCACATGATGATTTGGCGCCCTTTGACGTCGACGAGGCACATAGGCACTTGCTTTCACTTCGTTTGACGGCTCTTCACTGACTGAGTTTGGCGTAACACTGACCTTTCCGGTCTCACAAGAGAGCGCGCTGCTGGGCCTACGTGTACGCCATCTCTCTGCAACCGTAATCACATATTGCCAGTACACTGTTCTACACATCCTCGAGTATGGATTCATTCGGGCCATTCTTTCTGGGCGTTGCAATTTTGAAATACAATAGTGTAGTTCCGTGACCGTTTAATCAGTCGTCGGTAATATGCATAATCTTAAACACTCCATGCACAACCTGTAGAACACGCGGAATTGAAGTGTCCGATTGAAATTCGTGGGTCGCTTGAAGTATTGCGTTGAGAGAGTACAGACCAGGGCCGTGCGCACAAGTTACAATAAATAAAAGTAAACTAAACAGAATTTAAATTTATATTCGAACTGTGNCAGACCAGGGCCGTGCGCACAAGTTACAATAAATAAAAGTAAACTAAACAGAATTTAAATTTATATTCGAACTGTGGCAACCTCAGTTTAAGCTATCCTCTAAAATGTAAAGCTAGTTAGTTTGTTCCTTGAAATTTTTTTATAAAAGAGCAGTACCAGAAAATTATGTCGATTGTGGATCTGAAAGCAAAGTTGGTATAGCTTTGTCCCGATCAGAACACCACTTCCCATTTTCAAATCATGTGCAATGGCCTGGTGCAAGCTGTGCGAAAAATCCCTTTCACAACCCACCTTCCCCCATCCTCCTCAACAAATTCGTATTGTGCTCCTATTATAAATCTGAATCAGTGAGAATTTCACTGTTACAATCAGTCAACAGTTTCTGACTGATTGAACAGTCACTTCAATAAATTTAACTGATGAATTAGTAAAAAAAAAAAAAGGCCAAATTTCCTTTACTTATTGGTTCAGTGACATTTTTCACTGAGTCATCAGTCATTTGTTTCACTGTTTCTCAGTAATTTGTTTTTTGACTGATGGACCAGTGTAAAAAAGGACGTCGAACAACGTTTAAAAATGGCCGTTAAACAATGTGTATCAAGTGAAATAACTACGAATAAACTAATAAAACAAATACAAAATATTTTCCAAAATGTGTTTCGTATTTAAAAACACCATTTTATAAGGTAATATGAACATTCAGCCTTTCATTTCGTTTTTACGTATTTCATTTCGTTTTCATGTATTCATCACAACGCTCTGTTTGAAGTTTTAAACTGCATGTAATGTGGCGAAGAGAGTGCACTCATATATACTATTCATTTTAACAATCCTAACGCTACCATAAAACCAAAAATGAAAAGTGAGGGCATACAATTTAAATCTTTACAGTTTCATAAAAACTATAACACATATATTTTCCACTCATTTTTCAATAGGACTTGGTAGCGCAGATGGTTAGGTACACGGCAGCAAGCGATATGGAAAGGGTGTGCGATGTCAATTCCGGCACCCTCCGAAATATTATAAAAAAAAATTTCAATTACGGTAAATTGCGCAATAAAAATAGTAAACTATCGTAAATATGTTCATTTCACGTAGTTATGTGGCTATATTCAATAAAAACAATATTTAATTCGCTACTGCAGTCGGACGTCACTAAATCAATCAGTGAAATTTTTCCACTGAAACAATCAGTTGTTTTCCACTGATTCTAAGTGAAGCCATTCACGCTTATTTGAGTAGTTGAATTTGACTGCGAATCAAATATTCGAATTTAGAGTACAATTACGTATAAATATTGTATGGTAACAGAAATTACATTTGATTAGATGTGGCTACCGGCAACAACGTTTTTCTAGCGCGTCTCTGTGTACGCCGTAATTTTCATAGCAGATGATTGTTCGCTTCCAAGTGCGGTGTGAAATTCTCCTAGCAGTGCTGGAGTGATCAAAAGTAAGTGCATTTCGAGTGATGTTTGTAAGTACGTCAGCGGTTCTTATATAATTAATGGTAAATACACCATGTTTGAAGTACCCCTGAGAGTCCAGAGGTTATTACACAGATAGTGGTATCTGTGGAGAACCTCTTCGAATACATTTATCTCGTAACACATCACTAAAATATTCCCTTTTGGAAACTGTATAACGCGCGTGCTGGTGTCCTTTTTTGCTGGAACCACACTTAAACTAGAAGTTTCTCGATGTTGCATTTGAATAATAAAACTAGTTACGTTACACCGTGCAACAACACGTGGAAGAATAAGGGGTGGGGGGAAGGTGAGGCAGGATATACAACGCCCCTCAATTAATTTAATAAAGCGGGCGCCAAAATGGTATTTGAGACATACAGTGTATCACCACCTACAAGAAACCGTTTCCCAGTTAACACTGGTTTATGTAATTAGTACAGGTGTTGGCACTTTAAGCTTATCCTATGTGTTTTCTCAGCAATAAGTTAGCAGCGCAGGCTGGTAGCTGTTTCACAACAGCACACTAATGTCTTAACTATGTGGCCAAGCCGCCAATGGTAGAGAACCTTCGAACTAACTGAAAACGGACTTACTATTCACAGCGCCGGCGACAATAATTTCACAGTTTACACAGTATGGGTCAATCTTTTCTCGTATCCCCCGCCAATTGTATTTATGTTCAAGGTTTTATTTCACGAAAACGATGAAAAACTGTAATATTTTGTTTAGCATTACTTTGAATTTTAGAGTTATTTATAATAACATAAATAATTAAAATAGGATATCTTCCTTATAGATATATTGCTTAAAATTTAAATATGTACTCCATTCGTAAAAAAATTACTTTCCAGTACTTTATATATATATAAATACATATATATGAAAGTTTGTAGGTATGTATGTATGGATGTATGCATGTTCTTTATACAATTCTACACCGTTCGACGGATCTTAACCAAATTTGATATGTATACCTTTCAGTTCCCAAATTAAAATACTTTGTATGCCAAAGTGGGCACCAGTCGCTCATTGTGCCCAAAACCTCTGAAATAGGATCATGTATCTCTTATTGCCCTATTATACCCGGGTAACGCCATGGGTAGTTCTGCTTGTAGGTTATAAAAATAGCACTGTAAGAGTCTTGAAATTTTTATTTTTATAAATTTTTATAGCTTAGATACAGAAANCCCGAGCCATCTTTTTATTAACCTTTCCAGTCACGGTGTCCTACATCTGGGATGTTGCATATGGAGTGGATTGAATGGTCTGCACTGTACAAAGCAGAACATACCGTCCAATCAGAAAGGTTTCCTACGTGTGGGAAACGTCGTTCGCTGCTGCGACTGGCTGAGACTATGTTCCGTAGCCTCATAAACCACTGCTGGCTGTAACATAAAGCACAAATAGATACTTATTTGTCTCGATGTAAGACAAAGCGTCGTATGGAAATCAGTAAAGTTCCGAACAAAAGAGTTGTTTGTTGCAACGCCTAAAATTATATAGGCCGATTTATTTCTGACTGAAAGTGTTAACTCGAGGCCTAATAAAGCTGAGCCCTTCAACCCCTTCTGTCTTTAGCAATTATCATTTATCAATTACACTTCTGTTTATGTGGCACGATACCTATAACGGCATAGGGTATGCAAGAACATCGCTATATTTATTTACCACTGAACGTAGGTAAGTAAGATGGGCTTAACGTCTCGTCGACGATGGAGCAAGTTGCTCAAGCAAGCAGGAGCGGGGAAGGAATCGGTCATGACCTACAGTTCAGTGTGACCTCGGGAAACCGGTGTAAACAGAATTGATGATGACTGGACAGGGATTCGAACCCCGGTCCTCCCGAAAGCAAGTTCATATGCTTACCATTGCACCACCTCACTCTATATTTGCTACCGAGGTAATATGATATTCCGACTCCATAAGATTGATCAGACTATCCAAGACTCACATAAAAAGTCGCGGGTAAGGGGATGGCTGATGTTGTCATACAGATCTCATTGTAAGCAGTTACGTATATTTTAATTTTTAAAACACCATGAAATATTTCAATGTAAATAGGTTTTTTTAGGGCAGAATTAATAGCTGATATTTCGTTGCCATTTTTAATTTGGTTATTGAAATTAAACGTGGTCGTTGAAAAGTATCAAATTCTGCAATAATTGGTGTAAGTAGACATCTGTATACGGTGTTTAATCCTCTGTAAAGCGGTGTTTAAAAGCGACAATGCTGAACTTTTCTGAATAAAACTCTGTAATAAAACCCTATAGTGACCGCTTGCAATTCCGAGGAAACGGGACACGCGCAAAGCTTGTCTATGCTATTTCCCATCACCAGCTGTGACCTCGAGGCTTTTATTGGGGGCCACGGTGGTGTAGTAGTTAGACTACTCACCTCACGCCTAAAAGAACCGGGTTCGATTCCCGGTGGGGTTGCTCCCGGATTTGCGCACGTGGGAATCGTGCCGGACGATGCCGCTGGTCGGCACTCTTGGCGCTGCTCCTTACCCACCTCACTTCACCCTCGTCGGTTCTCCAGATCTCGATGTTAAGAACCACCCAAATCTCTGTATTGTCCACTAACGAAAGACAAATGCCGTAAAACATTCACGCGCAGGAGCGCAAACCTTATAGCTTGAGCCACGCTAGAACTTGTCAGTTGCTGCACACCAGGTCGTATTAGTTGAGTGAGTTGTGAGATTTGGCCGGCTCTTAACAACGACGTTTTGAGAGCAGATGATGGTGAAATGAGGTGAGAATGGAGCAGATCCAGAATGCAAGGGCGGGGGAAACGGGAGATCCCGAGGAAACCCGCCGACCAGTGGCATCGTCCGGCATGATTCCCACTTGCGATAATCCAGGAGTGTCCCGGCCGGGGATTGAACCCAGTTCGCCTAAGTGGGAGGCGAGCAGTCTAACAGCTCAGCCACCGCGTCCCTTAGGTCGTAGTAAGCTCTACTGGAGTGAGGTTGACGGTCAGCACTCTGCTCAGATACTCGTGGAAGTTGTGAGGTCTGTGTTACGCGGGACTCGCGAAAGGGATGGCAAGTGGCCGTCGAAGTGCGTCCTTTAACGGTCAGCCCGCTATAGAGGACTAGGCCTAATTGTGGAGGTGGTGTGTCGTCTGCTCTTCCTGTATCGATCATTACTCCCATCTTCCCTTATCCCACCCAGCATCCCACAGGACCGTGTTGGTGTTTGCACGCGCCAAACCATCGACCGACAGTATTCTCACGGGTCGCCTATCAGAATGTCTAATGTACACACATATATACAAGTCTCCGCCTGTATAGTCCATTCGCGCGTTACTTCCAACATTTCTGAAGCCCTGCATATGTTCCACTTCCAAACTATATTATATTCGTAGTTTATTCACACTTTTGCAATGAAACTTTTTTTTAACAACACTTTTTTTATATCAAGATCGGATGTTTAATAAATATGCCACTTATCACAACTGTTTTATAATTGTGTTAACATCAAATAACCGTATTTTTGTCCAATTGAACTTCTACTTACATTTATCCATACAATATAATACCTTATTTATAAATAATTCGAGTACAGAGAGAAAATAGGTGTTTTGGTAATGCCTATTAAGAATTAGTTCTTATGCAAAATTTACAGTGAGTGCGTACGAATACGGTGCTTTCTTTCTTTAGTGCAATTTTTTTAGACTTGGTTAAGCTTTGTTTGCAGGACGCAGAGGAATATCCTGGAAGTAGAAATTTACCATGGCTTCAGAAAAGTTTGATATAGACTATATCTCTGCCTCACACGCCTTTTTGCGGATATTTCACCCGGTGGCAAATATTTTTCTAGCTGCTGCTGCTCCTTTGTAGTACATCACACATTATGCTATAGAGGAAATGTTCGTTTCATACGGCTTGGAAGTCATATTTGAAGACGGCCGACAGAACTGTTATTGAACCGAATAAGTAATGTTCGTATTTTTTAACATTAACATGGCACAATAATCAACGTTTAAACCCATAGCACTGATTACTTTCCCAAATTTTGCATTCAAGCTGCTGTTTTGTTATGGTCTGAAAAAATGTCAATGCGCCATCTTTTAACGGGCACACTGACTAAATTGCGCCGAGCTAAGTTGGTAACGACAGATAGAAAGTAGTTCCATGTCTTAACATTGAATTAAAAGTCTCAGGTACACATTTTGTGAAAACCAGAACGATTGATTTTGCATTCTGTTATTTTTTTACTATAGAAGTATAAGAATTAGGACATTTTTAAACTGTTTAATTTTCTAATTATTTCACAGGTTCACTTAACACATGCATGAATAAAGTTATCAGACCCGAGGCAATATCAATTGAAGATATAGTGGAAGAATACACAATGTGCATAAAAGTATATCTTAAACAGGGCTTTCAAAATTGCTCAGTTTACCGTGAACAGCCTTAAACTTTTGGCGTCCTGGCGACTGTGATGGTGAACTGACCGGCAGTAGATAAATCTGTACATTCAACCCGAGATTCAACATTAGAGGTCCTGTTATCTTATTTTTAGAAGTGCCCTTATAATAAACTCAACAGTTGTGTCTTCCAGGCATACGAGTTGCAGTCATGCCAACACTCGTACAGGGGAAGGCACCTCGCAGATTAGGCACACAGAAGTCTGCAAGTGTGTGTATGGGTGTGTGTGTGATACCAACATAAGCCACCTTCGTCATGATGTGACCGTGTGAGAGAGACGGGGCGATATTTTTGATCTAACTTCTGGCCGTTATAATTGCCATACAGAAATTTCCCGTAGACCCGGGAGAAAAAAATGGTTAGAAAAAGAGGGATAACGTTAATATTTAAGGGAGTGGCTGTAACGTTTTTACTCGTTATGAAAGATAAAGATGTGTATAGGCTATTCACGGTAACGTAAAACACTATTGAAAGCCCTCTCATTTGTAATAATAGTTAAATAATTTATTTTATTGTAGCCGTAGACATTAACTTTCAAGTGCGGTGGAATAAATACACTGTGTTTATTACTTACATGGCCATATTTATTTAAAAAGCTGGTAAAAGGATAAAAATGGCTGAAAGGAAAGAGAAACTAGGACCTCAGAAGTGCTCACTTTACCGTGAACTGCCTGTATCTTGGTTGATTGTGTGTAGTGTTTCCAATTAAGTTTTTGTTCTTGAAAATCTAGAAATGAGCTTATTTAGTATTCTAACAACAATGCTGAGACAAAGTAGTGCGTGGCATCTGAAATTCTACAGCTATGTGAGAGACCATCAGATAATGCTGAACTAGTAACCGATCAGTGTTGATAATTATTAACTATCATGCTACGTCTTTAATCGTCCTGGATAAGAGTCGAATATAAAAGAAAAAAAGGTAACTTACGTGGTTTAGAGGTTCCTCTTTCCGGTTTTTTTTGGGAGGTTACCAAGCGGATGTCTTGTAAGCCAACGTGCCTTATCTCACCAATTAGTGGCCATGCCATGGCTGGAAAGACATGCAAATGCGAATGGCTTCCGAGTAACACCTGTGGCTGAAGCGTAATTTTACAGCAGACTGCTCGCGTACACACACGCACGTACGCATGCACACAGGCGTGGAGCGGAGATGTTTCGGCTGCTCTTACGGTCTCTGCGTATCAAACCTGCAGCCACGGAGCTCAGAGGGAAATCAACGTTTAAAAATGCCATCTCAAACCGTCAGTTTTAAGGGTGTTGAGTACCAAAAAATTAATACAGATTCTATTTTGATACCAAATATTGTACCATTTGTATGCATAGTATGTGATGTCATTTTCCTCGAATAATAAATGATTGCACTTTATATTTTTTTGAGTAATTTGATGTCAAATCCAAACATTTTCTGTTTTGCTGCAGCCATAGTAAAAAATACTAACTAAGTTATACAAATGAAAAAATTTACAAAGTAAACTAATGCTGTGGGCTACCACGTGACACGTATGTAATCACCATCTAACAAAAAATATTAAATAAAATTTTTGCATATATTGAATTGTTTTTAAAATGTTTGAACCGTTATTTGGTGACTACGTGTCAAGCAATAACCCACCGCATTAGTTTACTTTGTATTTTTTTTAATTTGTAAAACTTAGTAGGTATTTATTTTCATAGCTGCAGTAGAAAAGAATTAAATTGGATTTGACATAAAATTATTTAAACTATATAAAATGTAAAATTTCTTTATTCGAGAAAAATGTAATTACATACAACGCGTACACGCTTAACAATGTTTGGTATAATTATATAATAATTAATTTTTGGGTATCAAACGCCCTTAAAAATAACCGTTTCAAACAAAATTAGTCTACGAGATACCGGCACGGTAAGAAATCGTGCCAATTTTTATGTATAATAATAAACTCATAACATTTAACATATATTTTTATATTTTAAAAATAAGTAATGAATAAATTTTTTTTCTTTTAATTTTTTAACGTGTCAGTATTTTCAGAGAAAGTTACGTTGAGTATTGTTTTTGTTTGAAACATTCAGGCCTAAACTTCGTACCTACAATCTTGATACGCAGAGCAACAGGGTCTTGAGAGCCGATGAGGGTGAAGCGAGGTGGATAAGAAGCAGCGCCGGAATGCAAGGACACGGTCAAAGGGAGATCTACGAGAAAACCCGCCAACCAGAGGCAACGTCCGGCAATATTTATCCATTCACTCGGCTCCCATAACCACGAGCTCAATGAATATTTTCGGTCCCTTACAGATAATTTTTAACTTTAAGCTGTTTAACTGTTGAGGATTTCTTCTTCCACCGCAAATATATTAAATATGTTGTATGATGTTTAAGAGGGCGTGGGAACAAATTAATACTAAACACGATAATTGAAATTTACAGGTTTCAGGCAGCCAGTAAGGAAAATAGATTAAAAGGTAATATCAGGCAGCAAATTTTGCCAACTATGTGAAAAAGAGTATTTTGCCAGTGAGATTAATTCTTGTCAACCTATTTATTTCACTGTGTTTCATTCTAAAAATTATTTTCTTCGCTGCAATACAATAATTTCTTCTCACAAAAAAAATGTTTTGATTACGAACTACAGCAAAATAGATTTACGGAAACAAAATGTATGTCTGATCTATATATTAATGGCAATGATAATGTTGCATCGTCGTTACAATGTTTCAGCAGCATCCTTTGTGATAAAGTAAGTAACTGTTATTTTGAAGGTTAAATCATCATGTACATTTGGTAACATGGTATGTAGTTAGTTTCGTTATGTACTAAAAAGAAGTTAATTATATAATTAATAAGCCTACTTTCCTCAACATGGCAGCCGTAAATTTTTAAATAACCTCTTAAATGCAGAGTTGATACGTAGGAATTGACCACACTTTGAAAGCAGTAACATTATAAATGAATCCGTAATCGTATGCAACAGTTAAAATACACGCGTGCCTTACCCTGAACTTGAACCCAAAAAACCTCGTACAGCAAGCTAGCGTGCAATGCACTGCATTATTGAGGTCGGGTTCGGAGAATCAACTTCGGATTTAATCAGTCTTATGATTCGAATGATACGGTTTACTAACCTAAAATATTTAGAGGGCTATCATTTTGAAAATAAGTGACTGAGCCACTTAAAACTCGTACGTTTATAGGGCAGACAATAGCGCTACTTGTGTAAAGAATTTGATGGAAATCGGTTGTTTGGTCCTTGAGATATAGCATAAAAAAACCATCCCTAATTTTTCGCAATTAAATTAGGAGATTTTTAGGTCGAAAACTGTACACTGCAACAACTATTGCTGTGTGTGACAGTAATGAGCTTTTCATGGTAAACTGAGCACTTTCACAAGCCCTGCTTAAACTCTACTTGTTTGCACATTCTGTATTGTTTCGCCATATGTAAAATTAAAATTGCTACGGGTCTTATCGCTTTCGTGTTTCTCGGCTTCAAGCGTGGAAAAATAGCTCTAGGTAGGTGGTATCTTGAAGTGGGCGCCTTAAGAGGAGTGTGTGCTGAAACATTTTCTGCGAAATCGTTGTTCGCGCGAATACGCGTATCTAGGTAAATTAATGTTCTAAAAATACGACTTTTATCCAGGAAAGGTTTAAAAAAAATCCTCTGTATCCCAATTTTTTTTTATTTATTTACATGATATTAATTGTATTCTTGGAGAAAAATAATTCCTGAAAAAAATTTTATATCACATTTTTAAAGTTTGCCTGTGCAGTTTTCTTAACGGTAAGAGAAAATTCCACCGGGTGTAATGATGAAGTCCTTTTGTTAGAGATTTAATTTGCACAGTAGAGCATCACGACAGAAACACTGCACGCCTTGCGCGTAGGAGCGATGAGGCGCTAGAGTTGCGTGTTGGTGTCGCCCGTATCGCCCCCTCGCTTCTTGACCTTGAACGCGCAACTACAGGGTCCTCTGAAAAGGCTGTTGCCTGGCTTGAAAGCAAAGAAATTTGGTGTAGGGATATACATGTTAATGTAAATCTGTTTTTGGGCCATTTTGAAGATATACACTTGAAACAAATCTTAAGTGTGAGAAATACCCCCAAGCTCTGTATTGGCGCAAATACAACAATTTGTTTTCGAGAATTTATTTTATTGAATTATTAAGTTTTCAGATTTTTCAGTGAACAGGCTATACAATATTGTTACTAATTTAACTAGCATGGCCTCGGTCTCCCGTTATACGCAGTCCAGCTCTGTATGTGTGTGGGGGGGGGGCACCTCGATTCCCCCTCCCCCAGGCAGACCCGCTCACTGTCTCGTCGCCATCCCAGCCCCCTCACGGGTATCCGGTGGAATGACTGACTGCGGTGACGTAGCTGGCGTCACAGCTCCTCCTCCTCCCCTCTGTTGGGGAAGCCGACAAATGTAGAGGATGCGCAAGAATATTCTGGGAACTAGGACCCTTGGCCCAACCCGGTATTTAGAGACATTTCTGGGCGATTGCCTGCGACCCTATAAATACAAGCCATAGCTGGACTGTTGGCAGTCTTGGTAGAATCCTTCGGGCTGGGTGCGGTAACCGGGACATCGGTGAAGAGGACGTACGATGACGAGAGATTACGAGGCGACGGCGGACGAGGTGTTTGTGGTGTGAATGGACGAGAGGGCGTGATATCCGATGAGTGAAGGCTACTGTGTGCGAGGGCGCTCGGAGAACTCTAGAACATTGTGGACTGGCGGGACGTGGCCTAAACTGAGGTAGGACTGAATGAACATGTAATACGGATTTTATTGTAAATATTGGAACTGTGAAATAGGGACACGTAATTTATAATTGAATAGGTTTTGATACACTGTCATTTGGGACTGGTTTTTTATTATTTAATTACGTTAATTTCTTTGAGTTAATTGAAAATTATGTTGATTAAGTCATTAATTGTAAAGAGTAAGTGATATAATTTTATTGCGAGATGTTAAGTCGAGAGAATTTTGTTTGTTTTTATTGTAAATAAAATTAGGTAATTATAATTAACTCTTTTAGTTAATTAAGACCTCCATCCCATAACGAACTTGGTTTCGCCCACTTACTTTTGAGAGAAAAATTGTAACAATAATGTTATAAAAGGCTTTGATAGCAAAGAAGCACGTATTTTTCTCTGCTTAAAAAATTCCCGAGTCGTGTATATATGTATGTGTATATATAAAAATATAATTATATATATACACACACATACATATATACATATATCAGGAACGCTAAAAAACCCGAATTTCATTATCAAATTACCAAATTCTCACTGCTTTCAAACCAAGCAACAGCCTTAAGGCTCGGCTTCACCTCTTTTGCATAAATTTTTAGTTTTCGCGTCATAATTTCAGATTCATAGTAATTATTGACAATGTACGGTTATAGAAAATTTTTATTTTACAAGTTGTATAATATTATTGTACGTAATTTTAATTGTGTGTTTTCTGTTTGTTGTAAAAAGTTGAGAAGTTCCTGCCTTTTTTGCAATCAGAAAATAACACACAGTGAAAATTAGATACAAAAGTATTTAAGAACTAGCAAATTGTAAATTTGTTAGGATCATACATTTACAATAATACCTCTAAAATACATAATTTTTGCATAATAGTTGAAACGGAGCATTAATGTGCACTGATTTTATTTGAAGGTTGACTTCAAAAGTGCGTACTTAACCTTGAACAGCATATAGGTTAATCCCTAGCAGAATGGTACAAGCAGTAAGCTAGGCGGGTTGGTGGAAGTGGCTAATGGCAGTGGCACGTGTAGCCGGGACGAATGTTCTCTGCCAGACTTTCCCACAGGTTCGTTCGTCGGCGGCTTCCTGCCCGCCCTTGTTCTGGCTGGGAACTGGCGTTGAACTTATCTCACCATCTGCCGCCTCCGAGCCGTGAGTCATCCGTCACTACTACCCCGTGTTTCGGTCGCTCGCACCACTCTTTCCACGTACTACACTCCATTCAGGGTTACACGACTTCTCCTAAGCCCTGTTCAAGTTCTTCTCGCAGGATATTCCTCCGCCTCAAGCAAAATAAATATAACTCAGTCTAGATATGTACACCAAACGCACAGCACAGCGACAGCCTCATAGCACTTCGCCTTTGATCGTCGCTGAGTGTGCGGCTTGCCTCTTCGCGGCACTCTTCAGTTAGGTGTTAGCTCGTGGACACGAAGTCCTCTCGTGTTAGGTTCCACCTAAGCGGTCATCTCGAGCCTAGCCCCGTGGGGCAGCGGCGAGAAATTTCACAGCGAGTTAGCTACACTTGAACACATGTAATTCGAGTTGGCATGTAAAGGTAACAACAAACGCCTGGCTCAACTGAATGATCAAATTGAGGAAGAAGCACTGGTTGAGTCCAGGACACGGAAACGCGCTCGCGGGTCTCAACAGGAGGCTGTTGTACCGCAAGTACTGGTTTCAAACCGGTTCTCAGTCCTGCGGGAACAACAAAGCTCCCAGCACAACCCTGGCTCTTCAGGCACCCATTCAGACTGGAAGTCAAATACACAACGTACTACGATCTACTTGTGCCCAAACTCCGTGGTATACACGCGACAGGCTTCACAGTGTCACTTGCTCGCAATGGCTTGCATATAATTGCGGCCGACGAGCAGAAATACTCCGCGGCCAAAAACCTGTCCACTTAACTAAAAATCCCGTATTTCACATACAGCACGGCCATGGAGTCGCCATAAAAAGTGGTGTTCGACCTGCCGGGAGACACCGACCTCAACGTCATTAAAGAAGACCTGGGAATGCGCGGCTACACTGTCCTGGGCGTCTGCCACTTCCAGTCCCGCAGAACAAACCCCGCCGACCCCAACACAAATCTGGCGCAAAAACGAAACAATTCCATCTCTCTTGTCCGCCAACCTGCGGAGCATGACCGTCGTCCACCCGAGGCCCTACAGAAAACGGCTGTTAGACGTAAACTCGCAGCTTCTGCAACCTGCGCCCAATCTGCCCTCACTGCGCCGGTCCACACAACCTTGATGGCTACCCACCAAAAAAACCACAATCCACACTGCTGTAATTGCGGGGGACACCATCAGGCAACTTCAAGTCCGTGCCTCAAGGTCCTTGAAATTGTCCAGCGTCGGTAGACGGCAGCCGAGCGCCAACTAATAACCAAGGTATCTTATAATTTCTGATTCAAACCTTTGAAAAATCACCCTACGTATTGCGTGTTTCGTTATTTCCTAATTATAGCATGTATCACAAGCGTTTAATACTTCCTTAACATATACACTGAAGAGCCAAAAAAACTGGTACACCTGCCTAATATCATGTAGCCCC